>CM045895.1:33534991-33782491 GCA_025169545.1 Anguilla japonica | reverse complement strand
GCAAAGACGTTCTTAAAGTTCCCGTCATTTAAATTAGAGGTCGTGGGAGTCGGACTTGATCAGGGCTGTCCCGTGATGTGAAGCAGATTGTGGTAAAAAAAAAAAAAAAAGTGTCTTCTTGAATGCAGGCCATTGCAGCACCCATCCCACCCAATCAATCTGCTTAGTGCTGACAGCCCAGCAGAGAACGTGGCCATCACGCTCAAAGTCTTTTTTGGGCATGACATATCGGAAGACACCATGTGACATATCTGTTACAGGTATTCTGCTGACTAATCACCACGGGGGGGGGGGGCTGGTCCTAGACAATGCCATGATTTCCAGCGTAGACGTTTTATTTAGCATAATTCATCCTTGACATTTCGGGAACGCTAAATGGTTGGGAATGGCTTTCAGCGCCATTGCGTCACTCGGACATCTGTTGGCAATCACGGCCCGAGAGCCGTCTCTACGGCTACTTTTACTGTAAATGCGGCCTAATGTGGCATTCATCAGTGGAGGCAAATGGCATTGGGATGGAGTCATCATGGTTGTCTGACATGAAGAAGAAAAAAAAAAAGGCTTGCTGTGTGTTGTGCAGCGTGCTTATGCACATGCTCAGCTATACCCGGTCTGATTGGTCACTGTCTAGTCCATGGAGCTCAAACTCCATAGCCTGGGGGGGGGCTGCAGCATCTCCTGGTGTTCATTGTTTCTGCACTGTGTTTCAGTGCTAAGTCTCTGATTTGGCTGAAGAGTCCAGACACCTTGCTTCCAAGGCCTTGATTGGCTGCTGATTGGAAGGAAACCATAGATATCTGCAGGCCCTGCAGGCCCGGAGTTTGAGATCCTGGAACAAGATCAACGAGGAAAGAGCGTACTCTGTGTGAAGACAAATGCAGTAAGAACAACCTAAATTAGGAAATGTGACATCTGACTTACTGTTGACATGATTTTACAATATTTTAGGATTGTTCTATGTTTGTTTGTACATGTTTTATAGAGATTCCGCCTATTATTCAATTCAGTTGATTTATTTTACACTTATCACACAGACATTGTCACCAAACCACTTTACAGGAAAACAGGAAATTTGGGAACATTGGGAAATTTGTCATTAGAATGTTCTTAACTGAGTGAACATTCTAATGCTGATGTAACAATCACTACTGGTAATTGAAAGCAACAGAGTTCTGGAACGCTGACTTAGTTCCAAAAAATCTACTCTTCAAAGGGTTAAAAAAAAAACTCCATGGTGGAAACACTGAAACATTGGCAAGAAAAACTGACTCCCCAGAAATCTCAGGAGGAACCTGATATAGAGGGGAAGCTGGATTGCCTTGTGTCAGCAGTTAAACACAAGGCTAAATGCTAAATAGCCTATCTTTATAGTCTAGCAAGATAAGTAATTAAATAAGCACAACAACAGAGCTGAGTAATCTGTGATTTTGGAAAGTGATTTTGTTTTAATAAAACAGGTGATTCCCAAAATATTTGTTTGTAAATTTCAGAATCTTTTCGCATGCCTTTTCGCCATGTCTTTCTGAGTTTGCGTTTGTTTCTCGCTGATAAACTTGAGTGGGGGCACTTTCCCGGTTCCTAATCTCTGAACACATGAGGTCAAGTTTGTTTTCTTTCTCTCTCAGTCTCCCTCTTTTCTTAACCCCCTCTTCAAATATGGCAGACCATCTCCAGTCAGCACTGCGCAAATATTGACCAGGCTGCAGGTAATCATTTCTGCGATTTCTGTCTCCAGAATGTTAAAATAATGAGTCATTGACCAGCCAGGAGCACATCGAATACCTAACTAATCCTTAAAGACGCTTATCCAGGGAAGCAGGTCTGTAAAATCTAAAATCACTCAAATTTCCATGCACTGATGTTCTTTTATTTACGGAATGACCTCTCGGAATCATTGCAAAGCATTGCTGCTTGAAGTTTCGTAATGCGCTTCGTTTATAAAGAAGATGCTAATTTGCACACCTTAGGGGGAAAATGGCTTCAGGTGCAGACAGAAAGGCACCTCTGCCCAGAACTGAGCAGACCGGAGAGTGAGGGGACACAGGTGGGAGAGGGGACACAGTGGTTGTGGGGACACAGGTGGGAGAGGGGACACAGGTGGGAGAGGGGACACAGGTGGGAGAGGGGACACAGGGGGGAGAGGGGACACAGGTGGGAGAGGGGACACAGGTGGGAGAGGGGACACAGGGGGGAGAGGGGACACAGGTGGTTGTGGGGACACAGGTGGTTGTGGGGACACAGGTGGGTGAGAGAAAACAGGTGGGTAAAGGGACACAGGTGGATGATGGGGCACAGTGGGCAAAAATAAATCGCCGGGTATTAGGAAGCTATACAGGAGTCAGGAGTCACTGTGATTAGCTGAACAGTAAAAGATGACACCACAGACTATACCTCCTGGTTATTCACAGCTATCAATAGATTGAAAGCACAGGGTCTTCCAAATATGAAAGCTCATGTGGAAGAACTAAAAGCAACCTTATTACATTCTTCTAGTTTTTCTTCTAATTCTTCTTGTATGCGGTATACACTGTGATTCTTATGTAGGATGGCCTTTTCTTCCCCTTTTTGGGGGGGGGGGGGGGGGGGGGGAGGGGAACGTAGGGAGACATATGTGGTTTAAAGACCCACCTGCGCTCCATCTAGTTTTTCGATATCTGGTGGCACTAAATGTGCAAAAGTAAACATCCCTCCTTGGGCAGCTTCTGGCCCAGCATGACTGAGACCAGCTGCAGCTCTGTGACACTGACAGCGAGGTGTGGATGGCTGTGCGTTAATTTTTATCTTCCCCAATCAGTACATATTTACAGAAGGTAAAGCGGCCAAGAACTGGGGATGGGGGGGGGGGGGGGGTTTGAGGGTTGAGCAGGGGATGAGGGATGTGGAGATGGGGGCTGGGGTGTTTAAACTCAAAAGGAGAAGGTGAGATGAGTCTTTTAAAAAGAGCAATATCCGCTCCATGTAATTTCCCGTGCCATAGCTACGCACATTCTTCGTTTTCAAGTCTCTCAAATATCGTACAATAACTTCAAAGGTTGGGAATCCTTGCTGTAGAACATAGAACATATGCAGAACACAGTATGTAGAACATGGTAAATGGTAATGGACTGCATTTATATAGCGCTTTTATCCAAAGCGCTTTACAATTGATGCCTCTCATTCGCCAGAGCAGTTAGGGGTTAGGGGTTAGGTGTCTTGCTCAAGGACACTTCGACACGCCCAGGGCGGGGTTTGAACCGGCAACCCTCCAACTGCCAGACAATCGCTCTTACCTCCTGAGCTATGTCGCCGAACATACTGAAGAACATAGTGTCCACAAGTACTGTATGTCCAACTGGTATTATATTCAGCTATCTGCCTCGCAGTGACATTTGGTTACATGTGCTGGTGGATTACCTTGACTTAGATGAGTCGCCCACATAGGCTGGATGTTGCCTTTGATGAAAATGCTAATTATACCACAGGGTACGCTAGGGTGCACCAGAGCAGAAACAGAAGACATCATCAAACAAAGTAAAGTAATGCAAATCAGATGCATCAGCTTTATATGTGACTTGTGAGTTCATTGACAGAAATTGGGACCCACAGTGAGTGTGCATGTGTGTGTGTGTATGTGTGTGTGTGAGTGTGTGTGCATGTGTGTGTGTGTATGCGCACATCAGTGTGTGTGCGTGTGTGTATGTGTGTGTGTGTAGGTGTGTGTGTGTGTGTGTGTGTGTATGCGTGTGTGTGCATGTGTGTGAGAGTCTCTATGCGTGTGTGTGTGAGTGTGTGTATGTGTGAGAGTCTGTATGCGTGTGTGTGTGTGAGTGTGTGTGTGACTCTATGCATGTGTGGGTGTGCGTCTGAGTGTGCGTGTAAGTGTGTGTGTAAGTGTGTGTCTGAGTGTGCGTGTAAGTGTGTGTGTGTGGGTGTGTGTGCATGTTGGAAGGCGGGCGGGGGCTTTGGTGGGGGGGATGGGATGGCCGATCTCACTGACTCGGTGGGAGTCACTTTCACACTGAGATAGGGACCCTCCGGCTTCAGGCTAATCTTGCACGGAGAGCTAGCGCAGCCCCTCCATCCACGCCGCTGGGGGAGGGCAGTTACTCAGTAACTCACTGCGCTGGTCATTACCACCGGCTCACCGATGCCGCTGACCCCTCCGTGCCCTCCCCTGGCTGAAAAGCCACATTTTGACCCCTTTTTAATGCGTGGAAGACGAGTCGCCCCCCTTTCCCATCCCACCTCTCCACTGTGTCCCACTGGCCCAATGCGTCTGTCATGCTTAGTGTTTTTCTTTAATCGTCACCTCCTTCATTCTGCATGTGCATACATTCGGTGTGGAATTGCTAAATAAGGCAAATGGATATTCTTGTGTGTGTGTGTGTGTGTGTGTGTGTGTGAGAAAGAGAGAAGGAGAGAAAGAGAGAGGGAGAGAGAGAGAGAGAGAGAGCATGGTTGTACATGCTTCGCTTTTCCTTCTTAATCATTACATTACATTTATTTAGCAGACACTTTTATCCAAAGCGTACAGTACAGAAGTGCATATCGTGGTCATTGGAACAAGTACACAACACAGGTTCGATAAGGACCTAATCATAGAGATCACAATATTATAGCTCTCAGAAATCGAATCAGGTTTATCGCTTTGCCAAGCCACGGGATTCGCCAAAGATGAGTAACAGTGTAGTAAATCAATGAGGATGTGCTCTCTAACATTTAACTCGACCGGTTCCTCGGCTTTCACGGTTGACAAGTTCACAAGGCGCACGCGTGCAATGTGTTACTCGTATGGTATGCCTTGATGGAACACAGCACTGTTCAAAAAGCGATAAGAAGTTCAAGACATTTGTGTGCTTTTACATGCTGTGTTGAATGATCGGTTCCAATGTATTCCAGCCAATATAGGCATCTAGTGGCTGTAGGAATATTTTTTATTTAAGATGAAAAAAAAATCACTGTGTGAAAAAATCTCATTTAGCATTACATTACATTACATTACAGGCATGTAGCAGACGCTCTTATCCAGAGCGACTCACACAAATTTTACACAGCAGGTTAAGTACCTTGCTCAAGGGTACAACGGCGGTGTCCTACCGGGGAAATTGAACCTGTGACCTTTAGGCTACAAGACCAGTTCCCTACCCATTATACTACACTGTTGCTCGCATTTAGAAATGTAAAGGAAACAAATACACAAAATTCGTAGTGAATTGTGACCCCGTGGGGTGGTAACGATGAGGCTTCTCACAGCTGCAGAGGCAGCTAGACTGTGGGCCAATGAGGAGCCTCGATGGGCCGACCGCCCTGTCAACATGCTCACGTTCAGACCAAGCTGGACACAGTGGTTTGCAAAACCACACGCTTTTATTAAGATTAATGGGAAACAGGACAAGGCTGACGGTTTTGAACAAGTGTCCCAACACGTTCGCCTGCTTGAGGAGTTTGAAGGAGTTTGGGGGGGGGTGGTCTGTGGGGGGGGGGGGGGTTGCTTATAATAAGGGGGAGGGGGAGTCAGGCCTTCAAATGAACAGCTGAGTTATCTTATTAAGTCCATATAAAAGCCGCCCAACTGTCATAACAAAAGGGGTTTTAACGGCAGCTCCTCGGCAGACAATGTGCGGTTCAATGGCACCATAGAGTGCCAGGATGAATGGAGAGGGATCCCTGAAAGGGGGGGACGGCGGATGAATGAAAACAAGAGCGATCTGTAACAAAAGGGCGTTTCGGGGGTCCGGGCCCGAGCCCGCCGCCTTAAAAAACCGGCCGATTCAACGCACCGAAGAACGGCACCCATCCCGTGCCCATCCAAACAATGCGCTCCATGGAAATTCTGCTAATGTCCGTGTCAGAAATTTTTTTTTAAATGACAGGACTGACTGACTGACTGACTGACTGACTGACTGACTGACAGTCAACAAGTGACAGGAGTCACGTCAAGGTCCAGCTAACACAAAATGTTTTGAGAACACTGCGGAACGTTCCGGCTAGATTCTCGTTCGATTGTGACGTAATGTCGTGATGAGAGCTTTGCAAAAGCAGTCTCAGAACAGAGAAAAAAAATAAACTACGGACTTGAACTCATTGAAATACGCCGGGTCCATCCCATCCCCCTGATGGGTATCATGACAGCATCGTACAAAAATTGTTCACCAGGGTTCTGGCTCAGTTTAATCAGACACACAACCAAAAAAAAAAAAAAACCTTTCCTTTTGTTAGAATAATGAAAACATAAGCTTATTATGGTCACAGGATTTAATTCAACATTCTGGCCAGTAGCGTGGTTCTATTTATTTAAGCATTATTTTGGCATGCTTAAATAAAAAGTTAACGTTAAAAAATTATTTTGGCTATAGTCCGCAGCATATAGACCTTGACCCATGAACCCGGTGGCTGATTTCAGATATAGAAGTGGGCTCAAAATGGCCAGGGGAGGGGAAATTAGGAAGGACGGATACAGGAGGGTGGAGACTAATTGTCAAGCAGAGTTCTGGATGGTCGGATGGGGGGGGGGGGGGGGGGGGGTTGTCACTGAATAATACTGAGAGAGAGGCTTTGTAAGTAAGAGGTACAGTAGTCCATGTGGAAGAGCACCATTGGGGGGGTGTCAGGCCCTGAGGACGATCGCCCAATGAGAACTGAGCTGGAGTGGACCGTTTTTTTGGGTGTATTTTTCACACATTGGATGTGATGTCTGCAGTCAGGCTCTGGTCAGTGGCTGCTCTCCGGGTCTTGGAGGGGACGAAGCCGGAAAGCAGTTTTCTAGAGTTTTCCGGGGAAAAGTCCTGCTTCTGAGAAGGTAATCCACATACCAGCAAATTTATGCTGCTAATTATGAAGTCAGTATTTGGATGAAAGCGTCTGCCAAATAAATGTAATTTAATGTGAAGTCCTCTTATTTTTATAATAGTGTAATATACCAAAAGGGTTGCTCATTCACTGCTTCCACCGCACACACACACACACACACCCCCTCCTCCATCTCTCTCTCTCTCCATCTCTCTCTCTCTCTCTCTTTCTCTCTGCCAGCCTCAGAAGTTATTGTTTTCATTTCCCCTTCTCTCTCTCTAAAAAAAAAAAAAAAAAAAAAAAAAAAAAAAAAAACTGGCGGGCATTGTTTCCTGAACTGAAGATCCCACTAGTTTCAAATTAATTGTCCTTTATGCGAAGGCAGCAGGCCGGAAATGCAGGGCCAGTGGGTTTGAAATGATTAGCAGTGCGAGGCTCCATGGCCTGGCCCCCCCGGGCCTCACGCTGGGCTTTTGTAATAGGCTTTGGTTGGCTTTAGATTATTCCAAGGAAGAGAAGGGGGGGTGGGAGGGCAGGGCGGGGTGGGGTGGGGTGGGGTTGTCGGCGGTCTGTCGGCAAGCAGACCTCAAATATCGCGTACAATAACTTCATAATGGGAGGGGAAGATTTTAGTCACTCAATCCCCCCAAACAAAGAGACACGGGGATAATAGGATTTTTGGTGGCTGCTGTGAACACCCCCCCCCCCCCCCCCCCCCCCCATCTCCGGGATATCTGGCACTTTTTTTTTTTCTTTTTTCTTTTTCCAAAATTACCATCGAGTGAAGATGGGAATTCCCTTTTTGACGGCGCTTGAAGAGGGCGACTGTGAAGTGCAGAAACCGCCGACGCAGAGCCTCTGTTTCCCTTTGATGCTCAGCCCGAAATCGGCTTTTTCATCCACAAACCAGGCCACGGCCATTTTCCTTCTCTTCAGTAACACTCCAGTTTGTGGCTCTGAAGATGTTCTCAAGACTTTTTTTTGTGTGCATGTGCGCCTTTTATGTTTTCACAGGAGCTGCATCGGTTGCATTGGAAGTGTTGTATGATATCATATACGATAAAATTCATAAGCCAAATTGACAAGTACATGCCCGTCCATTTTCTGCCAACAATAAGATCAGCAGACCCTGAGAAAATTCCATACTTAGTTTTATCGATATCACTAGCATTTACCGTGTGAAAACTCCACAGTCAACAATGAATGTATCTTAGCCTCTTAGCAAACACTTGGTGAAATATAGACTCGCTATTTATAGCCCGCTCCTATATCTGAATGGCTATTTTTAAAACATTCTCACATGTGTATCGGGACTATTAGCAAGTCGTAAAGATCAAAGATCGAAGACCGTCGGTGGCAGGCGTCTCCTCCTATCTCCCCTGATCCGGACACCTCCATTATCTCACTGAGTACCTTGTTGGGAATTTTCCGATTAGCCGTCCGCGACGCTAGCGCTAGCTCCCTCCTGCCCGCACCTGTTCTCCTCAAGTAATCGATAATCTGTCCGAAATTCACACTCTGATGTTGAGTCTCCGTCCCAAAGCCCTTTAAACTCTGCCCCGGCGGCGGCGTCGTCCGCAAGGATTTACGGATGGAAACATCACAGAGATGCACGACCGGCAAGCTAATGGGACGGTAATAGAAACATTGGTCACTCTCGGTGACGAGCAGAGGGCCGTCTCATTGGGTTTCGCCACGGATGAATTAATTATTAAATGAAGGTCACTGCCCCCGTGCATTGCTCTCTCTATCGAGCGGAGAGGCCGAGAATGGACTGTTCGTTCCCTGGGATAGACTCCATGTCAGGCGTCCTACAGAAAAACCTGCCTCTTGACTTCGGCCTGTATTTCGGCTCTGTGCGTGACATCATAATAACAACCGTTACTTTCATACTGGGAAATTGTCTTAGCTCAGGACTTTGAGGACGTGACATCATAATCGCAATCATTACTTTCATACTGGTAAATTGTCTTAGCTCAGGACTTTGAGGACGTGACATCATAATCACAATTGTTACTTTCATACTGGTAAATTGTCTTAGCTCAGGACTTTGAAGACGTGACATCATAATCACAATTGTTACTTTCATACTGGTAAATTGTCTTAGCTCAGGACTTTGAAGACGTGACATCATAATCACAATTTTTACTTTCATACGGGTAAATTGTCTTAGCTCAGGACTTTGAAGACGTGACATCATAATCACAATTGTTACTTTCATACTGGAAAATTGTCTTAGCTCAGGACTTTGAAGACGTGACATCATAATCACAATTGTTACTTTCATACTGGAAAACTGGGTTGGCTGAGGACATGAGGAAGAATTGCTAGGTTCTAGCTTTTCAGTTTCAAGGCTCAGTTTAAATTTCTGAGATGATATATGAAACCTTTCAGCCTAAGTAACTGTATTTATTAAAGAAGGATCTGTTTGTAACCTTCCTAGTTGGGGGGTGGGGGGTTAAAATGTTTTGGTACTTGCTGGATTTTTGTGATTCTGTTGACATTTAAAGGAGCCCCAGGGCCAGTAGATAGAAAACAAGCCCACAGCATCAAAGACCCACCACCCTATTTCATCATCAGCATGATGTCCTTCTCAACCATGAAATGGTTAACTGACCACAAAACTAGCTTCGCGATGGCCGCCTCAGTCTCCGGACTTCAACCCGATTCAACATTCGGGTGACACAGGTGAGGAAGAGGAAGAGTTTGCAGTCTGTTTCCCCTGTGAGGGTCCGGACACGGCATCGATGAAAAAAATCCAGTTTTTCTCAGTAGTCAGTTTGCAAGCGCCTCTCCAAAGAACATGCAGACTATCGCTTTAACCAGAAAAAAAAAAAAAAAGGATTCAGCAATGTGAGCCAAGCCATTTTGCGAATGACTTATTCGAGAGCATTAAAGCTACATTAATCATCTAAATATTATGCGTAAGGATTACATCTGTGGCTCTGGGTCGCCGAGCGAGAGATGACTCCTCCGACAACAAATCCCCAGAAGAGGGTGGCGGTTTTTGGGGGGGAGGCTGGCTGGCCTTCGTTCACCGTGGAAACCTAATTCGGAGGAGCTGTGATTTTGGATCCGCGCGCGGTCCCCCCCCCCCCCCCCCCCCCCCCCCCCCCCCCCAGAGGGGCCGGGAGCAATCACGCCCGCAGAATACGGAGGCGCCGTGACGGCATGTGATCGGAGCAGGCCGTCATCGTCCAATGGAATGTCAGAACGGGGACGTTTTTTTCTCACGCGTGGGGAGAAAGGGGCTGCCACTCCCTGCCATTTGGACTCCCACAGAAACACACTCCGTACTGTTGGTGTGATTCAGGACAGGGCGAAACAGAACAGGGAACCCCCCAAAAAAAAAAAAAAAAACTTCCCATTGTTTTGGCCGTTGTCAAGCTAAATATAAGATTATATGGACCATAAAACCTATATAGCAGGGAATGAATACTACTTAAGCCTTTCTACGTTTTTATGAGCAGATAATGGGCAGACCAGACCATAATAGTTATAATTTATACCCTGCAAACTGAGACTGAAATCTAACCTGTTCGACAAGTCACATTTCACAGATGAAAATAACAATAATTTCTTGCTTTGATCACACTGATGCATGTTCACTTACGACAGTTCACCTGAATATTGCTTTATTAGCCTGACCGTTGTTAAGCATCACTCTCACTTTCTGCTGGTGGGGAAGCCTGCTTCACTATCAGCAAGCTACAAATTTACCTTTACTCACAGGTTCTAGATGTTCAATCAATACATTTTGCCTCTCTCCTCCCCCCCCATTGCTCTCTCTCTCTCTCTCTCTCTCTATCTATATCCCTCTCTCATTCTTTAAAATTTTTTGTGCCTTGATTTAAATTATTTAAATTGCAAAGCTGTCAAAACGTCTGAAACGACACGGCTGAAAAATGCAAAATCACGGTTTTCCAAAAGACAGTCGGCAAAATATGTGCTCATCATCTTATCGTCATTCGCTTCATGGGCAATGAAACTGTCGCCGTTGGAAAAATAATTTATTCCGAGATGCCGTTTCTAATAAAAGCACGGTCGCTTCAAAGTTTCCACCACAGCCAGAGTCCTGACGCAAGAAATTCAAGCTTTAACAACTGGCGACGCTCACTGCAGAAATATTCCTGTCCATGGGACCGTCCAAGAAGAGAAGGCTCGCTGTGCATCCTTAAAACATGCCAGGTTTTTCAGCTGAATAGCTAAATAGCTTCATAGCTGTAATAATACACAATCTTCTGGCATAATTGCCAGAGTACTTATTTAAGTTTGTTTTCAATAAGTTGTTTCAATACGTTGCCAGTTTAAGCTTATTTTCAATTATTTCTAACACAAGTTTATATTTTTTATTAATACATTTTCTTCTACATGTATACATTATATGTATAAAAAAAATTTGTTTTTCTTTTATTTTAACTTCCCACGTGTCAGTTAGCTGATGAGGTATTGTAAACAGATTTTTGCCAAAATCAAGGAAACCCTTGAGTAAATTAGAAGTACAAAGTATATTGAAAGCAGGTGCTTCCACACAGGTGTGGTTCCTGAGTTAATTAAGCAATTAACATTCCTCCATGTTCACAATTGTGCATAAAAATGCTGGGCAGGCCCAGGTGTCCATTCATTTTATTGTTGTCATGGTTAGAAGAAGAGAGTTCTGTGGCTTTGAAAGAGGTGGGGTGGTTTGTGGGGCATGTCTGGCAGAAGCTTTAGTAACTAAGTTTCCTGGCCATGCTGAAGTGACTAGCGTGATGGTAGCATTGAGATCTGAGGGAAAGGCAGTAACTTGGGGCAACTGTGGTTCAGAGAAGGTGTTCCTTGATCGTATACGCAAACTGTTGTTTTGAGATTCAAAGCGAAACGCACAAGCATCTCTGAAGCAGTTGACAGTAAATATCAGAGCAGACCGTTCAATGACAAACGGTCCAATCAAGAACTTTACAGAGGGATATCATGGCAGGGGATTCCTTTTATTTTGTTACGTGAACTCTTGGTCTTCTATTTTGTCTGTCAAACCATTCTAAAGCTTATTTAATTAACTCCCCCCCTTATTTTTATTTATTTTTATTTATTTTTTATTTTAAGTGCCTGGCCTTTAAAATCAGGGCAGCTGTACCTGTTGGCTTAACTGGCTGTTCATTTAACTGCTCCATACTCAAAATGGTTTGATTAACTGGTCAATGAGCCCATTATGCCGAATGATAATTGATTAAATTAAGGGGAAAATGACCAGAAATAAGCATTTGGTTACTCCTGTATTTTCTTTAATGCATTTGACACTTGACCCCTGTTTTGCAAGCTCCAACAACAGCATGTATTGCATCTTGAGTGACGTCGGACCCAGACTAGTTCAATCAACCCAAACAAATTAAATTTGCTGAAATGGAAATTGGCATGTATTAGGGTACCCTTTAAAACAGAGATTGGCAATTATGGTCCTGGAGGGCCAGTGTGTGTGCAGGTTTACGTTTCCCCCAATTACCCTGGCTAAATGAGCTAATTGGCTGTGTACGCCAACACTGGTTCACTTGTTGATTAGATCAGATCACATACAAAACGTTTCATATGGGGAAACAAGTCTTCAGCTGTCGTTCATGCGCTTATAAAGACTTGATGCTAAAACGTCAGATGGCGTAAATGCTAGGGCTAATTAAGTAATTAAGGGCCAATTAAGTAATTAAGGGCCATGAAAACCAAAAACCTCATTGCCCGCCTATGCCTTAGGGCCAGCAATAGAAAACCGAGAAAAGAGTGTTCGTGTCACTGTTCCTAATAAAAGTAAGGAGAGTAAGGCTGCCTGGATTAATCGGGATGGCCATGAGCTTTTCCACAATCTTATAATTATGTAGCATAATCGAAAAACTGTGTATTAGGCAAATTGAACATCCTTGCTCTTTCAAATGTCAGCTTGAAGCCCTGTCAATTACAAACGTGGCAGTTGGGGAGAGGTGGATCCGCAGGCCGATCATTTATTCGTCACACGTTCTAAAAATGTGAAAAGATGCACTCGTGTTTCCGTGCTCAAGCATCCTTCAGGAGCCTCCTAGCTCCTTTAAGGAGCATTTAACAAGTTGGAATGCCCTTGAAGATGGCAGACCTTGATTGATTTGTGGGTCAGGCGAGGCCCGAGGAGACAAGGACGGATAAAATTAGTGATCGGGACGAGTCCATCGATCGCCTTTTGTTGGACCTCTCAGTGTTTGTGAAATGAGTCTTTGTGGCCTGGTATGAGCACCTACGATTTTATGTAAAATTCCAAAATGGTTTTCTTTTTGGGGCTTCCATTCTAACCCCGAAGGAAACGAGTAGGCAGAATTCAGTTTGGAGAGCATGTCCGTCTGCTTCGAGGACACAAACCGCTCCTGTATTTGAAAACTGGAACATTTACCTACTGTGATCTTTCTCAGCCGTGTCTGCCAATCCGTTTTTACTCGACGGGCGCTGAGCGAGTCTGCGCATTGTGCGAAACAGATGGACTCCATTTTGTTTTTTTGTTTATTTCTCTTTATTTGTGTGTGATGTAAAGTCCTGAACCGAGCCCCCCCCCCCCCACTTCGTCACTGCGTCAGACGGAGAGACCGATTCACAGCCCCCGTTTCCCCCGCGTCTCCAAACACCCACCCCTGGGCCCGGGGGAGAACGGCGCTGGGGATTTAGGAATTCGTTAAATGGCACTTTCGCAGGCAGTGGTGGAATGAAGATGGGCGTTTTTTTTTTTTAAGGGCTGTGGTGTGGCCTCTAACCAAACACCGAGCGATTCCTCGCCAGCCGTGCCAATCATACGCGCACAGAGAAAAAAGCCAAACTATATTGTGTTACAGGTATTCTGGTTTCTCCCCTTTCCCCCTGGCACAGGTTACGCGTGCCGGGGTTGGCAGAGCGGCGTAATGGTTTGGGAGCTGGGCTTGCTACTCTTGCTACTTCTGTGGGTTCGATTCCCAGGTGGAGCACTGCTGTTGTACCATTGAGCGAGGAACTTGAATTGCTCTTATAAATGCCAGTCGGTACAGATGGATTGTATCGAAAGAATGTAGACTCTGCAAAATAGTCTCTGCTACATGCTTTAAAAAAAATGCATGACGCTGTATTTGGTCAGTAATGAGTGTGTTGGAGAGAAATGAGTCACATGTCAACTGGAAAGTGGAGACGTTGCTGAGGTTGAAGATGTGTTTTCTATTAAACTTGGGCAAACTGTAGATATAGTACAGTCATCTACAATTCTATGTATGTGTTACTTTTATGTGTCTTGTATAATAATAATAAAAAAAAACACTTCATATCAGCATGAGGGTGCTGACGACCACCAACGGTCAGCTGCCTTCACCTGTCCGCCTTTCCGTGTCACCCGTCCCGAGAGGAAACGGGAATGTTTTCATTTGGGTCTCGGCCCTTCCGTATCCCTACGGGAATCGGAATTCTGCGGAATGGGACATGGAATGCCGTCTCTGACTGGTTGGAATCATTTGAAAATTTTACCTCGGGATGCGGTTCAAAGCATGAGGGGGGGGGGGGGAGTGATCCTGACCACGGGACGGAAATAGGCTGCCAGGGCCCTTTTAAAATGCCCAGCCGGGGGTGGGGCGGTGGGGGGGTGATGGGCGGTCGGAGACCTGCTCTGGGGGGAGAAGATTAAGATCCTATCAACATGAGGTGCCAGGGTGGATCAGCGGGGCACGAAGCCTGGGACGGGGGGCTCTAGTGCTGGGGCCGTCGCCCCCCCCCCCCCCCCCCCCCCCCCCCCCCCCGCACACACACACACACACACACACTCCACCGTGGGGGGTAGGCCGACCTCTATGCCCCAGGGCCGACTCAAGGCTACACCGCAGCGTCATTGTCGCTGAAAGCTCTGTACACACACTTTCTCTGCTGTGTGTGTGTGTGTGTGTGTGTGCTTGTGCATATAGAGATAGCACTTGGTAATTCAATCGAGTACATTTTTTAAATAATAAAGTATTACAAATGAGTATACTTGTATTTCTAATATGTATGATGAATTTATATATTTAAGCCCATATCTGGGATACATGAATCAGAAATCTTATGAATAATGTGTAATACTATCAATGTGAGAAATTGATCTCTGCATAGAAAACAACATGGCTACAGTCCATGTATATGTTAGATATTTCCATTCTTTTTTCAGGACAAATTATCACTTTGAGTAGATTTTTTGGAATTTTTTATTTATTTTAAATCACTGTTCTAGAACTCCACTGCTTTCAGTTACCTGCAGTGACTGTTAGATCAGCATTAGAATGTTGCAGTTAAGAACATTCTAATCACACATTTCTGATCTCACACCTTAAAGGGTTTTAAGGGTTTTAAGGAACATGGCAGTAACAAGGAAATTATAATAAAGAAACTGCAATGAGAGAGATTGCTGTGGAACCCAGTGAGAGAGTGCGAACAGTATTGGCTGAATATCTAGAGCCCGTATCTAGATTAAAGATCAAAGCAAAGGTAAATTAAAGATCAAAGCGAAGGTACACTCGCTGATGACAAAGCAGATCCCACCCCCCCCCCCCCCCCCCCCCCACCCCCCGCCACCACCACCAACGCAAGACGCTCAGAATAACCTCATCGGTGCCAGACAGGCATCGGGGACTCTGCAAATCTATTTTCAGAGAGGTTACCAAATCTCCTCTCCTCGCCCACCAGCTGTGGACAAGAGAGAGAGACAGAGAGAGCAAGAGAGAGAGAGAGAGAGAGAGGGAGAGATATAAAGACAACAAACGAACATAAAACCAATTGGCTCCAGTGGCAGAAGTGTCGTGCTCCTAGCTGGATCTAGCCTCTAATCCTGGGAGATTTGGAGGGGGCAGACACCGGCTTGTTGTTCCTCATCCAGGATGGCGAGGTGCTAAGCACAGAGAAGAGCTACTGGCGACAGGTCCGAGCGGGGGGGGGCAGATGGCTCCCTAATCCTAATCACGCCCGGGAATGTGTCTGGGTCACCTGACCTCTTTATTGCTTTAATAGGGAAGTCGTAATTTGGGATTTAGTCGGGACCGTCGCGTCCAAGTCAGAGAGGTGCCAGCCCCCGGGATTCGGAATGCCCCGCAGAGCCAGAGGACCGTGAGTCAGACGCACGCGTGTAGACCGGGGGACGCACGCACGAGGGCCTAAAGCCTGATTTATACTTCGTCACGTGACCCTTGCCACAAGTGTCGCATGACAAAATGCATATTTTCAACGGGAAAAATTGTCGCACGACACTTTTTTTTCAGTGTCGCGCAACCTCTAGAATTCCGTTATGTCGCGGAACTTCCAACGCGCAGAGTTGATTGGACGGCAAGATCAAACACCGAAATTCATTGTCATGGAAACGTCATTGTTTTCGGTTTATCTGAGTGACAGACCACCTTCTTTTTTCCGTTTGCGTCATTTTTTCAAACAAAAGTAGATATAAAATTCATTCCTCCCCTATTTCTCTGTAATTTCACCGGGCGTCGCAATGTTTTCTCAGATGTAAATATCAGCATTTTGTCATCTCATTACCATAGACAACAGAACCTTCTCCACACCCTTTGGCAAAGTATAAATGCAAAAAGTGCGACACTTTCATTTTTGTCGCACGACACTTGTCGAAATGGTCGAGCAAGGAAATATAAATCAGGCTCAACTGTGCACTGAATGTAGATCAGGAGACATGTGTGAGCCTAACTGTGCACTTATTAACTCCTGTTTATTACTGTGCGTTCATTATTGATTTCACATAAGTTTTGATCCCTAACACAGGACAGTTCTGTCTAGGTCCAAAAATGTCCTACCGTCTGAATTATTCAGAAATACGAATATCTGCTTTTAAGACATGTAATACATACCACAATAACTCCATTAAATGGTACTTTATAGTTTTACGGTCGCAGTTATAGTTTTACTGCAATAATGGATTCCAAATAAAGAAAATAGTTTTTCCAGAACACTTATAATTTATAACACGCTATCTTCCAGAGTTATGGGCCTGACTCATAAAAAAAAGAATGAGAAGTGCCTGATGTAAATTAAAACATCATTTTCAAAATTTTCCATGAGGTTTCAATTGGGAGCCGGTTCACGACGCCGATGTGTCGTTTCAGAGAGTCAGCAAGTTCATGCGTCTACGTGACTGAATGTGTAAATGACGGTTTGTCCTTTGTCCTCTCCCTGGTCATCGACGCTCTCTCTTCTTCACCCGAAAAAGGAGGATTTCTTCACAGTATCTTTTTTTTCTCTTTATTTTTCGTTTGTCTTTGAATTGGCGAGGCAGTCGCCGGGCAGCCTGCTCTCTCCGTTTGACCAGAGAGGGGTCTTTTGAAGGTGTGGATATCATGCATGGGCCTTCTGTTTTTTTTTTGTTTTTTTTTCGGCGGACGGCTATTCGAGGAGCCTTAATCTCATTAAGAGGGGGCCCTTCGCTGTGGGGTCTGGGACAGGGGGGATCAGTATCGAAATCCTCTTTTGACTTGCCGTATCCTAAGCGGGATGACAGAGCAGCTTAAGGCCTGTCATCTTGTTCCTCTGAGCGACAGGGATGCGTGACTTAGCAGTGCTGTAGCGTCAGGAAGTTTTTTTTTTTTTTGTCAGTGGAAGAGGAGGAGGAGGAGGAGAGGGGGGTGGCTGCTGCTGCTATTGGGTGATGCAACAAATAATATTCCCTAACTGCACAGCTGTAAGATACCGGACAACTGTGCTATGTATTTACTGCTTGCAGGCAGAATAATAAGCACATTCAACCACATCTAGCATGCTTCTGAACATATGATTTGCATCCTGGTGACTTTCTTCCAAATGTGAGCTTTCCAAAATGAGATTCCTTCACAGTATGTCACCGACACAACATTTACTGTCATGTAACCACGAGAAGGCGAAAAACATTCCCGCTGACTGGCCTCTGTGAAACTGAACAAATAACCTGTTACGTTCACATTTAAGACATCCAGCAGATGATCTCATCCATCGATAGACAAATTCTTTTACATACATTCATATAATCCATTACACTGGATTACATTACTGCCATTTAGCATATGCTCATATCTAGAGCATCTTATCTTTTTTTGTTGCTTTTTATGCTTTTTTTTTTTTTTTTTTACATACAATCCATTTATGCTAAAGAAGCAGTGCAGGTTAAGAGCCTTACTCAAGTGTGCAATGGCAATGTTCTACCTGCAAATCACACCTGTAACCTTACAAGCCCACTCCCATAACCATAATTCTGCACTGCCACCTCACTGGTTCAGGTTAAAGGTAATAACCTTGCTCAAGGACCGGGTCCCATCTGGCTGTCAAACCTATACTAATCAAGACTATACTGCAGCAAAGGCAGCTAAATTGGAAAGTCTCTCCTGGATATGACCTCCTGTGAATCAAGTACTCTTGATTTTTCAGTATCAGGTCTTGGTAAGGCTGATAATAGTGACATAGCTCAGGAGGTAAGAGCGGTTGTTTGGCAGTCGGAGGGTTGCCGGTTCGATCCCTAACCCCTAACTGCTCTGGTGAATGAGAGGCATCAATTGTAAAGCGCTTTGGATAAAAGCGCTATATAAATGCAGTCCATTTACCATTTACCATGATAACAACGGTAAAAAAAAGAACAATAGTAATGGAATAACAACATTTCAGACATGTAGACTCACACAGTTATGTTTCCATCCTGTCTGCCTAGTTTCATTAACTGGAAGAGCCAGTGTTGGTGATTGACAACGCAGAACGTGTGTACAATTGTAGAACTGGCAACAGGAGCTTGTTTACAGTACATTTAATGTGACAGGCAGTTGATGACAGTTAATTACAATTAACATTAATACAGTTTTTGAGTCTGCGCTTGCGTGTTGATAAACATACAATTTCACAGATTTTCTACCTAGCGTGCGTTCAGTCACGTTAGCGCGTTTGGTCTCTCGTTAGGGTGTCCGAAAAGTGCGTTGTGAGTTACGAGCGCTTCATCCTCATGGCAGACAACATCGTCGGGAACGCTGTTACCCAACGACGGACTCTACTGAGCCAAAACAGCACGCTGGGGGGGTGGGTTTAGGACAGTTAAATTGTCTTCAGCAACATGTTTTATCTTTTTTTTTTTGCAGTCGCATAAAGGGCACGGCGCAGGATTGCGTGACAGCCGTGCCAAACCGAAATCTGAAGATAATGGGGAGCAGATGACCAATAGAGGGTGATAAAAGACATTCGGAACCAATAATTGACTGCGGTCTAAAGTTACGGCCAATTCCGATTCGCCGGGCGGATGATTAATTGGGTATTACTGGCAATCAAATTATCTCTCTCTCTCTCTCTCTCTCTTTTTTTTTTTTCTTACAAGCATAAAGCAAGTTCATCTTCTATCAAAAACATCCTGCCGGGATCATCACCATGCACCAGCCTGCAGATCACCGGCTGGAGGATGCTGATTGGCCCCTTGAAGAAGGCGCCGGAACCCCTTCCTCAGACAGGTCACGTGACGGTCCGTCTCCCTCCCCGCTGTGGCACTGGCACAGGAAGTTTGTGACAGTTGGCTAACCCCCTTCTGGGTTAAAAAAAAAAAGGGGGGGACTTCTTTGACAGTGTGCTCGCTCTCTCTCAGCCTTTATTAAGGCTATAGCACGGGGAACATGTGGAACAGATGTGGTTAGATTCCACTCTCTAAGGCATTTTCTCTTTTTTTGTATTTGATGTTGAATTCATTCTGCTTCGTTGCGCATCTGAAGCTTCCTCCCGCTATTTAACGTCTTCTGTTGTGTTGTCACCAAGGGCAAATGGGCAGCAGTGCAGGGTAATGTCCTGGTAAGGACCTGGTCGTGTAACCTAAAGGTCACAGGTTTGATGCCCTGGTAGGACACTGCCGTTGTACCCTTGAGCAAGGTACTTAACCTGCATTGCTTCAGTATAAATCCAGCTGTATGAATGTAATGTAAATGCTATGTAAAAGTTGTGTAAGTTGCTCTGGATAAGAGTGTCTGCTAAATGCCTGTATGTAATGTAAATTTTGCCCATGGGAGATACTGAGCACCCGTAATGGTTGACTTCAACAGGGCTGGGCAGCCTTTTTTGGGGATATAAGTTGAAAATTGGGGGGGGGGGGGGGGGGACGGGATCATGCGATGGTTGGTAGACCATTGCTGGGGGGGGGGGGGGTTGGGGCGAATTGCAATTACAAAGGGGATGGATGGGGGGTGCTTCAGGGGAATGTCAAACGTGCTGGGGTTCTGTTGAAGAAATCACTGCAAGCCAAAGGGGTCTGTCATAAGTGCATGTCTTAAAAAAAAACAAAAAAAACTATTTTAAGGGCTTTTGGATTTTTAAAAAAAAGGCAATTTTAAGGATTCCAAGGACCCTGACTGACAGGGGCCCTCAAAAAATTGTGCTTTAAATGTGAAGGGATGAGGTTGCCTGGGGTGGTGGGGCCCCAATGTGAGATCTGTTCATGGGGCCCCAAATCCCTGGTGGTTCCTCTGATCCCAGGGGTCATGTAAGGGAAGGAGAAGAAGGCAGGGTTCACTTCGGGAGACCAGGTTCCTGCCAGCGTCGCTGTCCCCGTAGCGCTGAGAGACGATTGGCCGCCCTGCTGGTGATGCTCCCGTCCAGCGTGAGCCTGCATTCCGGCTCTTGATGCTGCTGAGTGTTGCCGTGAGTGACGAGCCGTTGCTATGATGACCTGGAACCGCCGAGAAAGAGAGACACCTCAGGGAGGACAGCGCGAGCGGATGCCAGGATCCAAAAAAAAAAAAGGAAAGAAAAAGAAACGCACGCAGGGAACTGGAGGAGAGGATAGACTGATAGGCTTCACACATTAATGCCCTGTGTCAGGGAGGACAGTTGGACAAGTGCATACGTGCAGTTTTAAGTACCAGCCGTAACTATTTCTAATTCTGGCTGGTCAGTGTGTGTGTGAGGAACTCCACTAACACATGGTTTGTAAGGCAAATGGGAGCACATGTTTAGCAAGCACTGAAGTATAAATGAGGAATACATTTTGTCTGACAAGTCAGTGATTGACAGCTTATCGTAGCTCCCCCACGTATGAGGTCAATGAGACTTCTGTCACCCATCACAAATTGTGAGCAGCATCATTTTTTTTTTTTGCATTTAGCCTGATGTCTGTCTTATTTTATTTTCAGTAAAACCCAGTGCTACCAACACACTGTGGGTATGGCAGTGTCCGTACTTGCCGTCAACAAATAAAATCAAACCCAGACTGGAGTTCGTCAAGCTATACGGTATATGGAAGTATGACTCTTGAATCTAATCAAACCCAGACTGGTGTTTATGGCATCCACAGTCACGCTGTGAAAATGGAGCATCATTTGAACCCACTTAGTGATGCAATCGCAGAGATTTGCAGTTTTTATTGCACGATGCAGGACAAACAGACAAATTCCACCACCACAATTAGGCGAATTACCCCTGAGGGAAGGCAGTTTCTTAGTATGATTTACAATTTTTTTTAATTCTGTGTAAGTATATAATAGTAAAAAGAGACGAGTGTTTGTGTATCCACTTCAGCTGTGTCTCATTTGAACGGCGCCCGCAATTTTTGCGGATGTGCAACATCACGTGTCGCGTTGGACTTCTGACCAGGCGGTAGTCAGTCACGAGGAGACAGCTGGCGCACAGTGGCATCTACTGGGGGGGACGGGGACGTGTAGCCGCGTTACGTCCGTGACATCACACGTTAAAAATGTCACTGCGAGGGCTCCGATTCGCTGCGGAGAGAATAGCATTGCCGCACATGGCTGTCACACTTCCTAAGGCCTTCTTTTGAAAGCCAGGGGTTTTCTGAAGACAAAGTGCCTAAACTGCCTTTAGAGACCGGCTAGACACCGCTGCTAAAACCTGGCGAATGGCAGAGGCTTCTCCAGACACTAGACTAGGTCCAGAAATGAATGGAATGAGAAGATGATGAAGAAGAGAGGAATTAAGAGGAGGAAATATATGAAGAATAGGTAGAAAAGTGTGGTTATATTTAAGTAAAGTGGCTACTGAATGAGATTGTGCTGAGGAATAGTACTGCACTACGGGCTGTACACCAACAGGCATTGTGTGTACCAAAGAGTAAAGATGGCTTCATGGCCTCCGAAATGCATTTGTGCTTACCACAGTACTGTCCATCGGCATTTAATTGAAAGTTTCACAGAGGTAATTTAGCCAACTGACTCTTTCTTAGACAAATATCCCAAACATGGGAAAATAAGAGAGGCTAGAAATTAGAGAATGTTTACCACATGTTGCTTAGCATCCACCAGTTGGGCTTATTTTACTTTTCCTGAACATTAATTTGATGACTACCGCCATTGTTATAGCAAAAAATACATTTTTATACACAGGCTAAAACTTAATTTTGCGACGCAAGTTGGTCAGTGCATGGTCAATGTTACCATCCATAGTATACATAGTCTATATTTAGGTTACCTCATAAGTTCAGGAGCACTTCTATGCCTCATTTTACCATTGGTAATCTACAGTAGCAGTGTGTGTGCTCATGCGTGTGTGTGTGTGTGTGCGTGCATGTGCACATGTGTAGGCATGCGTGTGTGTGTATGTGTGTGCGTGTGTGTGTGATTTCTGCGGTATAGGTAATGTACACATTCTCAGTCTGCATAGCCTTATGTAACATGTCAGGGTGTACGTTTGGAGGGTCACACCGAGTTTATTTTCTTTCCTCCTGGTTCGCCGAGTCAATCATCATTATAACCCTGATCCAGTTCATGAGCTGCACCGTTCCTCGTGCTTTCAGCTAGGCTAACCGGTGGGTTTCAACATGTTGATAAAAGTCTTCTTGTTGCGAAAGAGCTCAAAAATAACAACAAAAAAAAGAAGAAGATTAGTGCAGTAACTGCACTAATGTGGTATATTTGTACTCCGGAGAAATGCTGAATAACTCAAACCAATTGCTGAATACTGGTAGCAACGGAGGACGTATTGATATCAGTACAGAAGCATTAGTCTGTGTTATTAATCAGTTACCAAACTGTTCCATAAAAAGTTGGGATCTCTGGCTTTTCTTGCTTATCCACAGCAAACACAAATCCGTCCGCAATACATGCAGATCCATACAGATTTCATGTAACAGTGTCAATTCCCACACTGAATTATTTAATTCTGTGCATAGTACTCTGTCCACAGAAATGCACATTCATTCGCATTTCATGCTTTGCATTCATCTGGATTTTAGAATTTGCAGCACCAGATCAATTTTTTATTTATTGCTAATTAGCTAAAATTCTTTATTGAGTTTAGAACGTTATTTTAAACTCGGTCGGTCCACAGAGTTGCTCTTTAATGTATAAGTCCGGGTGTCTGGCCTGCGATTGCCCACACACAAAGAGGACGGACACACAGGGGGGGCAGAGTGACAGGTCCGATCCCTCTCGCGCGTTTTTTTGTGAGGGTGCGAGGGGTGCGTGTTTTGGTGTGTCTCATGGCCTCGGGACAGCGCCGTGTTTTGGGATCACTCTGGAGGTCCCGTATGGAATTACCTCTCCCACCACGCCACTGATAGCACCCGGAGCGATGTCTCTCTCTCTCTCTCTCTCTCTCTCTTATTCCCTCTCTCTCTCTCTCTCTCTCTCTCTCTGAGGTGAGGAAAGCCTGTTACTGCCCATTAGTCAGCCTGTATTTTGTCTGAGTGTCCTGTTCTAATTTCTCCCCCCCCCTTCCCCCCCCCCCCCCCCGCTGTCAGTGGCTGCCCCGAGGAGGGCTGTTTGAAGCTTGCAGGGAGTCTGGGCTTTTTTCGAGGCCCACACAGAGTTCACTGGGGCTCCCTGACTCGTTGCCTGGCTTCACAGAAACATCCCTCCCTGGGACGGCGAGGGGAACCAAACTTGGTAAAACGCGAGGCACAGACTTTTTGATGGGCACCTCTTGGCCTTCCTGGTCTTCCCCTCTTACAGTGTGATATTATGTACAGTAGGTCATTTTTCCATAGAGCTCTGAAGGCCTCAGCATTACTGTACGTAACATTAAATAGGGGCGACATGGCTCAGGAGGTAAGAGCGGTTGTCTGGCAGTCGGAGGGTTGCCGGTTCAAACCCCAGCCTGGGCGTGTCGAAGTGTCCCCTGAGCAAGACACCTAACCCCTAACTGCTCTGGCGAATGAGAGGCATCAATTGTAAAGCGCTTTGGATAAAAGCGCTATATAAATGCAGTCCATTTACCATTTACCAAATAGGCAATTTTTTTTTCTGATAGCCACCAGGTTTTAATTAATGAATCATTTTCCAATTACAGTCTGTCATACAATTAAACACAAATTACATGGTAACCAATCATGTGGCTCTATGCCCAGAATGGGGCTCCCTGGCTGGAGAGCATTGAAAAAGACCAAACTGTTAATCTGTGTGGAATGGTGTCACTGACCACATTCAGCTTATGTCACCCTCATGTACAACCACTTGGTCAATTCACAGCGAAACCCCAAGGACTTTGTTTTCACCTCATATTTTTAACTTATCATACATTTCGAAGAAAGAGAAAAAAAGGGAGAATTAACCCCATATCCAAACTTCAGAAGAGATTCTCAAAATCTAGAGTGGTGGGGGTTGCGTGGCTAGCTGCTATTATCATAGGTTTGTTGTGTCTTTATCTAAACAAGGCCGGAGAAGAGGACACATTGAACTTTGCAGCTTGACCGCCTTCGGCCCATTACTGTGTTTATGGTGTAAACACATTCCAGAGGGGTCTGGAGGAGTAACGTATCTGTTTCTCCGAGAGGGGCTTTTTAAGGGTCTTCCGTGCCGCTTTAACCCCCCTGCCCCCCCCGCCCACGTCTGTTTCCTTCCCCATTGGCGGTCCATCTTTGATCTGCCTCTCCATCCATTAAGTGGTCATCAGAACTAACATGTCTTCCTCGCACGCTTTACAAGCTGAAATGTTTTTTTTTTAATTTGTTTTTTTTTTTTAAACTCAATTCCAGAAACAAGTTGTAAAAGTATAAAGATAAAATAAAAAAGCAAGAGGAACCTTCTGCGTCTGTGACCCAGCTGGGTAGGGTCTGATACCGGGACAGCACTGGTAAAGGATGAGCCGGGACACAAACCCCAACGGGACGTGTCCCATTGGATATTTCAGTTACATATGAATCAATCCAATTCCCATTAAAAGAAAAACCAACTGACACTTCAGACTTTGTTGCCGTACCAACCGGTGCAAAAGATTTGATCTGGCGAGCTCAAACCATCAAAAACACAACGATGGGAAAAATGCACGATTAAAAACACAGCAACACGAATACGTTTAGCAGAATCGGCGAGACGCGACACCTTTGTCTAATACAATGACTCATAAAGAACCCATTAAAATAGGAAATAACTGGATCTTCATACAGCAGCACAGGAGACATGTAAACAGACAACCTCCTTAACCACTTGCCCCCTGGCCCAGAGAATCAGTCTGAGTGCTTTATCTGCTCTAATGCTCACTCCACACAGTTCAGCAAACAACGGTCCACAACACCGTCTAGAAGTCATCCATCTTAGGTTTTACACGACTGACCTCCCAGCATCCATTTCATCAGTTTTTATGTAGCGGGATATATATATATGGACGGAGTGTAGCACAGTGGGTAAGGAACTGGGCTTGTAACCAAAAGGTCGCAGGTTCGATTCCCGGGTAGGACACTGCCGTTGTACCCTTGAGCAAGGTACTTAACCGAAATTGCTTCAGTATATATCCAGCTGTATAAATGGATACAATGTAAAAAATTCTATGTAAACGTTGTGTAAGTCACTCTGGATAAGAGCGTCTGCTGAATGCCTGTAATGTAATGTAATGTAATATGCTGAAGCAATTCAGGAAGAAGTGCCTGGCTCAAGGGTAGAACCCCAGTGTCGTCGTATCTGGGAATTGAACCTGCAACCTTGCAGCTACAGACCCAGTTCATTACCCATTATACAAACACACATGGGCGGTCCTTTCATCTGCCTGAAAAAGAGACTATCATTGTGAAGCGTGAGTGTGTTGTCTGTGGTGCCCACGTTGCCAGCAATGCCCATGGTTTTGCCATTAAAATTAGTCTGATAAGCAACAATCATTCAAACCAAGCTGTATAACCCCTTAATATAGAACTGCTACACATAACACAGTGTTTTTATGGACACACTGTACAAAACCACTGCAAATGTGCCTATTATATATTTTTTTGTTGAGGGGGTGAATATATTTTAAGAGCAAGGAGAGAAACCCAAGAGAGAAAAACAGCGTTAATTTAGCTTATTACTCGGCTCCCAGATAACCCCACGGTTGAGCCCTTTTCCATGAGCGAAAAGCTCCTGACCCCGCTTTGTCACTTTTGTCCTTTTTCGAGACCCTCCTGTCCTGATCATTTCATCCCAGCGGTCTAAGGCAGAGGCTTTAGCGGGCTTAATCCCCATTGGCTGGGGCGGGAGTGGAAGGATCGCTCCCAGGTATTGTTTTATTTACCACCACATTCCCCCCCGTTCGGACGTCTTCCGCCAGGAAAGGGCTCGTCACGATAGGAGCCACCCACGGCGAGAGAGCAGGGGGAATATCCCCAGGACCCATTGCAGAGGCTGTTTGGGGTTTTGAAAAACAGCCATAACCCCCCCCCCCCCCCACCCCCCCCCCTCCCCCCCCCCCCAAAACCACCAGCGATGGCCGTGGCTTTATCTCACTTTTCAAATTCCATTTAGCCGAGTTGTGTTTTGAGGCTGCGGGGCAGCGGTTAGACCTGACTGGGTTTGTCACCGTGAGAGGTGTGTGAGAGTGTGGGGCCCCGGTATGAAAGAGAACGCATACTTCCATCGCCCCGGTCAGGGTAAGGTTACGTTTTTTACCCAGGGGTACAAAGAAGCACCCCCTGGGCCCTGAAGGGGGGGTCTCTGAAAATGAACTCTATATGTCTGAGGTGGACCACGTAGCCCCTGCCAAAAAGACTGTGGTCAAGAGCCGTTTTCCACAGAGAAATAATATAATGGATTTAACTTTTTTTTTTTTAAGCAGGGTGTTGCATGACTAATCATAGTAAAATGTCCAGTGTTAATTCAACTCTATTGGGACCATGTGTCCTCTGTAAGAGTTATTTCACACATTTAACAACATTTAACTGTGATCAGTAGGGGAAAAAAATGGTTATTTCCTTTAGTCGAAGTAAAAAAAAAGTTTCCTAATTATTTTATTTTATTTTGGTGATGCTTTTGAAGAAAAAAAAAAAGCTAAATGTGAAACATATTCTAATTAATCTATCTACATCAGACCAAAACATTAGCTGGAATTTTAACTTATATATACTGCGTTGTTGGACATTTTTTTTTGGATTACAAATGGGGAAGAACTTCATGCTAATTTTGTATTTCCATACGCATTTACCAGACAGCCAAACATGTAAGACCACGAAACGGCCGTTAAGAATGAGCCATCGTGCGATTTTTTTGAGAGAGTCCGTACACAGAGCTGGAACCCCTTTCAGGAACTCCAACCCTAAGTTGCGGGTTTTTGACATTTCATTCTAAACCGTTCATTTTGGGTTTTGTGTTGATTCACTGCTTTCAACATCCGTGGCTCTGCCAAAATAAGAGCCCCAGAAAGAGCTGGGAAGCAAAGACGTTGAAGCCTCGGAGTGGATCGCTCTCAGGCTGGGATTCCTGCTGGCCTTGTGGAAAACGAAGGAACCAACTGTGGACTGGAGAACTGTGATACAACCAGCGATATCTACTCAGTAAAATGTCGGAGTTAATTCAACTCTAACGGTGTTAATTCTACCTCTTGACAGATAACCATTTGGTCCCACATTCCAGAGTGAATCAACACTGTTAAGAGTGGGACCAAGCGTTATCTGTTGAGAGCTGAATAAACACTGTTAGAGTTAAATTAGCACTGTTAGAGTTGAATTAACACTGGACATTTTACTGTATTCCAAAGCAGCGGTGGCCATCGAGGAGCTCCTGAAGTTTTCAGGTCTTCCGTTGATCTTTTCGGGGGTCAGCGAGTGTGCTCACAAAGAATTGCCCACACACCTACAGCAAGCTGCAGTTGCGCTACTACTTTTGTCAAATGTACAAATTTATCTTTAGAACTTTTGTAATGAACAGTTTTTTGTTTTTTTTGGTTAAGCAGTGGGAAAACATGGGAATGAGGTCTGCACATCGCAATTACTGCTACCAGAAAAAGTTCATTCATTACCTAACGATCATTTTTGACCCACCCACACTGAGTCTATGTCAGGACGTGTGGTGTGGGTTGAAGCGTTTTCTTTGTGTTCGTGAGTAAATGTCTTCTGGGAGCAGTAACTGCATGCGCTGACTTTTTTCCCAGGGTGGCACAGTGGTGCAGTGTGTGGCACTGTCGTCTCACAGCAAGAAGCTACCGAGTTTGAATCCCTACCAAGGGCCCTTCTGTGTGGAGTTTGCATGTTCTCCCTGTGCCCATGTGGGTTTCCTCCGGGTAAACCAGCTTCCTCCTACGGTCCAAAGACATGCAGGTAGGCTAATTTGAGCCTCTAAATTGATTGCAGTTTTGTGTTTGTGTGTGAATGGTGTGTGGGCCCTGAGATGGATTGGTGACCTGTGCATGGTGTGTTCCTGCCTCTTGCACACTGCATGCTGGGATAGGTTCCAGCACCCCCCATGACAATGAGCAGGAATAACTGGCTTAGAGAATGGATGGAGGGATGGATGGGTGGATGGATAGATAAATGGATGGACTTTATTCCTGTTTGTTTCAAGTGTTACCTCTGTCCTACACCTGCATAATTTATCTTTATATGTGCAGGTATTTTTTAACAGTGACATCACAATAAATTATCATTCATTGCACACATATAGTGTGTTGTTATTTATCATTGAAATAATGGACAGTTGCAACTTTTGCATCATACTCAGATGGACCAATTATGAAACTGGAAAATATTAATGTACAGTTTGCCAGAAAGTGTTGGCGATTTATTTTTTTTTATTTATTTTTTTAAGTATGCATCATTAGCCAGTGTATCATCAAACCTGGATGTGCTTTCCTTACTTTTCTGGACCTAAATTAATGCAAAACATTCAAAGCGTATCACACGGACTCTTGTATTGCGTGCACATTCCAGTCGCAATGGTGATTATTATCAAGAGTCATCACAGTCCTGGGAGTTTCTGAGTGACATTCATTAGATTCCAAGCATTCCATAATATCACTCATACATACTGGGAGTTTAAATTGTGTTGTCACTACCGCATTGATGCTGACAACATATATTTTTTTTTTTTTCTTCAAAATTACAAGCTTATTGCAACTCATGAACATTTGTGTTTATCCGTTTGGTATGACAGAAGTTGGGGCCGACTCACACGATCCAGGCAGCAGTGCGGGTTTTCATGCAGGAAAACCGATGCTGAAATTTCCAGGCAATTTACGCCTACATTTTTTTTTTTTTTTTTCCCCCTTTCGACGTCTGTAAAGACATGTTGAGGTTTCTCAAATATTTGCTGGAATGCCGCGGGCTTGCTTCTGTCGGAGTTTCTTTTCTTTTTTTTCCTCTTCTTCTTCTTCTTCTTTTTTTTTTTTTTATTTTTTCCAAAATGGGATTCAGAGTCCCCCCTCCAGGAAGGACGAAAAAACTGCGAAACAAATTCAATACAAATTGGCTAATGTGTGCAGCCTGGACCGCCACCAGAAGCGTTTCATCCTTCCGCGGTGGTGGTGAGGGAGACAGTCAAACAGTTTAAGCACTTAGTGCACCTACACAAATAAACAGCGCCCAAAATACTTCGGGGGGGGGGGGGGGGGGGGGGGGGGGGGGGGGGGGGGGAAACGGCCGCAGGTCTGGTGATGATGTGAGTCATTAAAAGGATTAATCCGAGCACAGACGACAGCTTTCTGCTCGTCAGTGTGTGCTAACGGTGCCCGCAGTAAGAGATCTATAGCGGGGTTATTAAGACACATGCAAAGCACAGATGTGCAAAAAACAAATAATAAGGGGGTGGGGGGGGGGGGGGGGGGGGGGGGGATCCTCTTGGCAGTATTCTGAATCGGTTTTGATGGGATTAAATGTGGTTTAAAATGCCAGTTTTATTTCTGGAAGGAGGACTTTCGCAGTGTTGCGAGTGCGATCTAATTCAAATGACACTGCACATTCATTCCATTACAGGCATTTGGCAGATGCTCTTATCCAGAGCGACTGACACAACTTTTACACAGCATTTACACTGCATCCATTTATACAGCTGGATATATACTGAAGCAATGCAGGTTAAGCACCTTGCTCAAGGGTACAACGGCCAGCTCCTTACCCATTATACTACACTCCCGCCATTACACTACATCAAATTATATATATATCGTGTGATGTCATTGTTTTTAATGTGTTTGCGCTCACACGGCTGCACAATCCTCCACATTTTCACTGCATAAATGTCCAAGTGAAGCCCGCCAGAGGGTCTTCCGGTTGTAGGGATTTCCAATGCGTTTAATTGAATCTATGGACCATTATACAGCGTGGCCCAAACCTGTCTCTCAGTCCCAGGTACCCTCCTTCTTCTTTTTTCTTTTTTTTTTTTTTTTTTTTTGTCATAACTCTTCACAAGAGCTGTCTGTCACGCCGCCGCAGCGCATAGCTCGGTGTGGGTTTCCGAGACGTCCAATAGCTCTGCAAAATGGGATCTATTCAGAGGGAGGGGAAACCCGATCTGGGTGCTCCGAAGAGCCGGGATTAAGAAAAATATTTTGCCGTGCTTTCTCCGCAGGTAAAACCAGGGCCGTCTGACGGCCTCTTTCCTGGTTTCTCACCCCCCCCCCCCCCCCCCCCCCCCCCCAGGCCTGAGACACCCCCGCGGAGGCGGAGGGGAGTGCGCGAAAACAGCGGGGGCGAGCTTATCACTGTGGGGCATTACGAAAATGCCCCCACAGAGACCCACTCAGAGAGCTCCGCAGCTGCTCTCACTGTCTGCGCACTTCATTAACCCTTTGAAGAGTAGAATTTTGGACTCTTGTAGAGTTCTTTAGAATGTTTTTTTTTTTTTCTTCACTATTCGAAGTCAGCGTTCTAGAACTCCACTGCCTTCAGTTACCCGTAGTGGTTGTTACGTCAGCATTTAGAGCGTTCAGTTAAGAACATTCTAGCCGCATGTACTGTATTTGTGGTCTAACATCTTAAAGTGCTAAAACACAAAGAATTCATGTTCCATTGAGACTGGCAGCAGTGTGAAAAGGACTTTGGTGGGAGGGGGGTGGATCTGCATCCCATAGCGCTGTGTGTGTGTGTGTGTATGGGGCGGGGGGGTGGGCAGGGGGTGTGAATCTGATAGGGCTGCGTAGGTTTGAATTTGAGGTGCTCAGGAGGGCACGGCTGTTTTGCTTACCGATATATCCAGTGAAAATAATTTTACAGAACATGTCAACACTGTAAGGTGATCACTGAAAGTTGATTATGTAATTTGTTTTTACTGTGTGACTGTGAAATATGTGTGTAACTAGATCAGGACGTGTAAGTACTATAAGCCCATTGTACTATGTGTATTTTTATTTGTTCAATTTTGCCATAATGTATTGCCTTTCAACTGCATTTAGTTGGCATTAATGTATAACAATGGCACACGTATCTTGTCATAGGTATATCCTCCAATCGGAGCACAGCATGTTGCAGTGATAAGCATAAATACGGTTCTATTTGGTTTCAGACCTACATGATGGATCGGATGTTGGAGGACGTCACATGACCACAGTGGTGGTTCTGATTTGACGGTTGGAAATATCACTGCTGTTTCCCCCCCTGACAGTGACTGAGCCTGTACTCAATTTGCACTTGATGTGGTATACCGAGAAGAGGAAATGAAAATGCCTTATTAATAAAAACGGTTTGGAGAAAAAAAGTGAATTAATGAACCGTTCAATTAGGGCCGTGTTAATGACACACGCTGGCTGTGAGATCACAGTCTATTCGGCAGGGGGGGGGGGGGGGGAAAGGGTTGGGAGAACTGCGAGGCTTCGCCACTTGCAGGAAACGTGCGCACGGCTTGCAAGTCTTCACTCGTTGATGACGGCAAACGGGTTCTGCTGAATTGCAGAGAGCGAACCTAAGGGTGCTTCAACAGCCAGCGCGATTGCAAGCAGCTCGAGAGAAAGAGGTCAGAAAGAAAACTAACTCAAACATTTTCCTTCTGCACAGCAAGATTAGTTTCTTCAGACGAGATGACATCAGAACATCAGACTCACCGTTATATTGAAGTGCCGATTTAATTTACGTGCATGCAAATCAATCAATCACTGTCACTTTTTGTATAAGGCTGTGTCCACCCACTCATGAAGGCAGTTAAAGGTAGAGATTGGTGGGCGGTTTGGGCTTAGAGGTTCTTGGTACCAACAACAGTACTGATTGGCCAGAAGGTCCTCGGTCTAACATGTGATTGGCTGCAGCATCACCGGGGAACCTAGTGAACATTTTTGTGGTCAAAATTCGGTGAAATACTGTCTTGGCTTTCAAGTGAAATCCCAGCTACATTGGGTTGAGAAAAGTGAAAGTTTTCTAGATGACTAGGATAAAGCCAGGTTATATCCGGGTCAAACCTGAGTTATGTTGTGGTTAACGGAGTCTGTTTATGTCAAAAAATGTGATTTTCACCCCTCATGTCTAGATTTCGGCTTTTGCTCACTGGGAAGGGAGAGTTTCTGGTACGTGATTGGCTGCAGCATCACCTGTTTCTGGTACATGACTGGCTGTAAAGAATGCTAGTCCACAGGATTCTGAGTGTGAAAGAATAGCTCTTGTGGATGGCAATGTGCCTGCAGTCTACCTACAGCAGCTGCAAGTGCAAAGTAGTCACTTCAACAAAATGACTGGTCCACTCAGATGGTGGAATTCAGAATGCAAAGACACAGCCTCTGGCAGCACATATGCCAGTATACCTTCTCCTGAAGACATTCCAGCAATGAGATGGGTCTACACTGAAACAGCTCTAGTAGAAAATGTCAGAAGAGTATAAAATGTTACAGTAGTACAATAATAGTTGAATAATAGAAAGTATTTAATAATTCTGATAGCAGGGCAGCACAGTGGTGCCGTGAGAAGGTAACGAGTTCGAATCCTGACCGAGGGCCTTTGGAGTGTGGAGTTTGCACGTGTTCCCCATGTCCATGTGGGTTTCCTCCCACAGTCCCACAAGCATGCAGTAGGCTAATTGGAGACTCGCCTGTAAGTATGAGTGTGCGAGTTAATGGTGTGTGGGCCCTGCGTTGGTTTGGCGACATGTCCAGGGTGTATTCCTGCCTCTTGCCCAACTGCATGCTGGGATAGGGTCCAAAGCTCCTCCCCCTCCCATGGGACCAGGAACAATCGGCTTTAGAAAATCAATAGATGAAAAAGGAAAACAATTATATATGCACGGTACTACTTTTGCCAGATATTGTGAAACTTGGCGGTGTAAACTATGCCACCCACTTATGCCTGCCACTTAAGCCTGAAATGCTCTGTTGACAGATCTTACTCAGCATGTTCAGCATAAGGACAGGCGTGAATCATCCATCTGCGTCCGGCCTTCCGGGAACAGCCCCTCGCCCCCGTGCCAAACCGGGCTTTTTCTGTGTGGATGGTATTAGAACGTAAGCCTGCATATTCAGACATCGTCCCTCAGCCGCAGTCTATTGCATATAACAATCATTTACCAGTTTTTTTTTTTTTTTAAATAATGCAGGGTTCTAAGGGATTTCAGTTATTTTGAAACTGCACACAATCAAACTTAACTTTTCAAGGACACGTTTCTCGTGAATCACCAGTCAAAGCCTTAAAAAGGGAAATGAACACCTTGTGTGTCACTCTAGAAGCTGGGGATCTGTGCAACACATACAGCACGGCACCATATATTGTACAGCACTCTATACAGTTCAGTACCTTATACTGCATAGCACCATTTATTGTACAGAACATACTGAAGCTGGCTGTGCTGTGAACAGCTTGGTCCTGACGAGAATGTTTTAGACTCTCCCATTAGGTGCTCTCTCTCTCTCTTTCTCTCTCTCTCTCTCTCTCTATCTCTCTACCTCTCTCTCTCTCTCTCTCTCTCTCTCTCTCTCTCTTTATTTCCCCTGCTCAGGTTGCACTTGACCGCTTGAATGATTATAATTCAAGCTTCATCTACAGGCACAGGCCTCTCATCACCTCAATCTGTCTGGCAGATCTTCTGCCTCTGCCTTATTTGCATTCCTGTTCCTTAAGAGAGGGAACATACAGTCTACTACCACGATAAATTCAATTGGTGATTCATCACAGGTATGCCAATCACAATATGCTTTATTGTGCATAGATACACCAAAAAAAAAAAAAAAAAAACTATAAGAATAGCTGTCCTTACAAATCAGTGGAAGTCAATGTCAATTAAATGCACTCGAAATACTGATAATTTTGGCATGATGGGCTTATAGTTCTTACAGCTCCAGATCTGTAGTTCTTATTGCTGCGTGCTGCCATGTTTGTGTGACATCATATGACACTCTCCTGAAGATGGGGTTGTCGAATTGTGCCAGAGTTTCCTAGTTGGAACTCCAACATCAAGTGATGTTCCATTGCACTTTTCCTAGAGGGAGATTGGAATTTCTGACTTTCCGAGTTGTCTGGAATGCCGCATTACAGCTCCAGATTTGTAGTTCTTACAACTTCAGATTTGTAGTTCTTACAACTCCAGATCTTGTTACACTTCACACCCACACAGTAAAAACAATTTCCATAATCAATTACCGATCTTCATATGCATACCTGTTAACCATTTTACTGTCGCTACCCCATTAAGGGGTAACTAAAAGGAAAAATTGAGAAAACTTTTTCAAAAATCAGGATCTGTGACACTGGTATTGGTTTCAAATACCTTGGTACAGGTGCAAGATTTCTGGTCGCTGGCTTGAGGAAGACAGAGAAACGTCACGTTGGTGGCTCCTGTTTAAAAAGGCAGGGTTGGCAAGGGCCCGTCTAGTCCCAGCTCGATGACTGAAAGCTTTCTGAATGGCAATAATAATAATAATAATAATAATAATAATAAAATAATAATAATAATAATAATAATAATAATAATAATAATACGATGGTCATTTCAAGTGAGTTACTATTTCAGACCATCGTCTCCAGACACTGGAAAGCTTACACACGACCAGGGTGTCCCGTTAATCAGCCGGGGGGGGGGGGGCTGACAGGGGCTTCATGGGAAACGGCAGAGGGGGGTGACGAACGAAAACACCTGAAGCACAGCGGACGATGACAGGGGGTCCCTCTTGAATATCGCCGTGCGGGGAATCCGAGGCGGGACGACCCGAGGCTCCCAGAGCCGGGAACGCCGTAAAAGTTCGTGATTTAGCGTCGCTGACCCCGCCTACCCCCCCCCCCCCCTGCCACCACCGTCCCCCTCCTGGCCCCCCCTCAGTCAGCGCCCTTCAGAAAACTTTATGTGCTTGCTGTGTGTATATTTGCATTGCCATATTTTTACACTTCCTGTAATCCCAAAAAGTTTCCCTTAATAGGTGATCCGTGCTGCTCTGTTGGAAGTGAGTGGCGTTCACGCCGTGTTGAAATCTAACGCCTGGAGTTGGATGGGCTCCTCACTGTATGTCAAATACTTCAGTGTTTTCTGTGGTGAAAGGCCTGTCAGGGTGGAGAAGAAGCAAATATACAAAAATTGGAAAATATGATTTTTTTTTTTTTTTTTAGTATATTTTTTGACTCATGCTTTTTTTGACTCCCCTGTTTACAATGAGAGCTTGATGCCTTGGCTAGCAGTCACGTGGGGGGCGTAAATCCTTCCATCGGTCTGATGACTTCAGTCACATGTCACAGAGAGGCGAAAGAAACAGCGAGAGAAATGCTAACTTTTTTTTGTCGTGGCTAAATTTGGACATTTCACGCGTCACCATTTAGCGCTACAGTAGTACACATGAAAAATATGCTGCTCTCCGAGTTTGTGTTAATAAAGCTCTGCCGTTCACACGGAAGAGAGGGGAAAAAAATTAACCTTTCCCACTTGTGCGGTAAAACATTGACTTCGGCGAAGACTTATTTATGGAAACGGACTCTCAGTTTGGGAAGACGACAAGACTAATGAAACGAGTGAGCCTTCGCATGTAGGTCATGCCTGGCAGTGGCTACCCTGTAATCTCCGATGCTGTTTTTTTTTTTTTTTTTTTGGGGGGGGGGGGGGGGGGGGAGGGTGGGGGCGGTCGGCAGCCAGCCGGCCCAGTTATTAGCTCGCGCCGTTGATAGCTTTGCCCTTTGTTCCCCCCGAACCCGAAGCAGCGCTTCCGATGCGCGCCAGGAAGTGGAGCGAGAGCTCCGTCGGATAAACAGGAACTAATTAAAAGTGCGGCACATGTGTTACGGAGGGGACAGAAGTTTGACGGCGTGCCCCCTCGTCCGGCTTTGTAGTCCGTGTGGAGTAGGCACAAGACAAACTGCCGGGGGGGGGATGGGGGGGGGTCAGGTCACGTCTGGTCCTGATGGGAGCAACGAACCTCTGTCACAGGGAACCTCGCTTCCTGGGCATATGGTGCTGGAGCACAGCGAAGTACTGCTCATTTCCTCTATGCTCTCATCTGGCCGGGACGCCCTGGAAGAGATTAGAAGGCTTCGGAGTGTTTACACTGGACCAAAATTTTTTTATTATTTTTTAAATGCACAACGATACAAACGTTTGAAGAAAACTGTGGCTTCTGTTCCTTTGAAGTGAGGCCCCGCACATCGTGTGTTTCGCAGAAATCTCGCGTCCCACGCTGTCCGATACGCAGAATTTCTCCCTCATCCGGAAACGTCTCCCTCCTCTTTTTACCTGACCCCTGACCTTTGGGGAGATTTCGATTTCCTCCTCGGCCAAGGGTTTGCGTGATTAACTGCCCGTACATTACAGAAGGAAGAGGGCCGAGGAGAGGTGTCCTCATCTGGGTCGCAAGAGGGGGAGCAGGTGGCGGAAGCAACAGAGCCTTCCCAACCAGAAAGGCCAGACGGGAGAATTAAAACACATAAAGCATCAGTTTAGCGAAAATCAAAGATGCAGTGGGGTGGGGGGGTTGCGGGTGTGTGTGTGTGGGGGGGGGGGTTGCAATACGATAGTGCAGCCTACGCACAATGATGACTCCCATTTTCCTTGTTTAATATTGCAAAAAACTTCCCCCGATGACTGTGGAGTCCTCCATCTGGTGACACAGTGATCCGTTTCCCTCACGCGGCTCAGTGACCAGCCGTGGAACGGGCTGTGTGCTCACTGCACTCCTGCTGATACCCAGGGTTCACTACGAGCGGCTGGACTTGTGTAAATTCAGACACACCATCATAATTCCCAGATGTTTAACAGGTGAGGAAAGGAGATGATGCATGGTGGGAAGGGGGAGGGGGCACTCCAAACATTTAGGCTGTGTAGTATAATCAGTAGGGCGCTGGTCTTGTAACCTAAAGGTCACAGATTCGATTCCTGGATAGGACACTGCTGTTGTACCCTTGAGCGAGGTACTTCACCTGCATTGCTTCAGTATATATCCAGCTGTATAAATAGATGCAATCTAAATGCTAAAAATGTAAAAAGTTGTGTAAGTTGCTCTGGATAAAAGTGTCTGCTAAATGGCTGTAATGTAATTAAAATTTTTTGAACCTTCAGCAGTTTCCCATAAGGCTGAGCCCAAACACACGGACCCTATAATAGACCTCACAGAGGGAACCAGCTGAAGCCCAGGCAGAGTTAGCGGGCAGCGTAAGCTCTATGAATGACAGCGATTGTTGTGGAATCATGTAACACACCTGCAGGTACGTTTCCCAAAAAATACACAGAACAGGACGCCGGATGTGTACAGCATGGTGTAGGGTATACAGACCTCAGAATGGAGTACATTAAAAATGATTGTGACCAGCTGATCATCAACAACCATAACAATCATGCGTGTTCCTGGCGGAACAACAATGACTTAACCTAGTGATTCTCTCTCTCTCTCACGCTCTCACGCTCTCACTCTCACACAAACGCTCTCTCTCAGTCTCTCTCCCTCTCTCTGTCTGCCTTACACACACACACACACACGCAAACACACTCACATACACACACACACACACACACACATACACAGACACACCCACAAACTCTCTCTCCTAGTCTCTCTCTCTCTCTCTCTCTCTGCTTTACACACACTCACACACGCACACACACCTACACACACACACACACTCACCTACTGCTGGGTTATGAACAGGACCAAGTTTTTCATGAGAAAATCAGCTCTGGGCCTCCATTCATGGCTGACCCCTGCGCTCCCCGCAAATCCTGAATTAATTAAAGAGGGAAATCCTCCGGCTGACACAGAATCAGATTCGGTGTCTTTTCCCCTGTGAAACCAGGGGATTAGAAGACCTCACTGAATAACAAGAAAGGCTCAGCTTTCAAAATGGCAGGTTCCCTACTGTGCGAACAACTGACATGACCACTGACGCCTCTTTCCTGTCGACTGGACTGGCCGTTTCTGTGTGCCTCTCTAATTTCAGTGTCGTGGTTTATAAACTATGACACTGCTCTCTCTGGCCACCAAGACAAAATTAATATTGACGAAAATGCTCCATTTTTAATCTGTTGGGTATATTCCTCTATTTCTTTCCTATCTCTTTCCATCTCAAGTTTTTCATATCATATTCATATCATCCTATATCATTTCATAGCAATTCCTTAAATGTTTAGATTGTGTACTTATTTTCTATCAGTCAGCAATGGCTCGTGTTGCAGTTTTTTTGACCAATCAGCATGAACTAACAGGAGACAAGCTGGTGAGAGATACAATGTGTGATGACACTGCGAGGAAGAAAAAGGGGCCATTTTTTATTTTTTATTTAGTAGTTTTTTTTTTGTTTCTCCTCCTGAGGCCGCGGCTCTGCTCGGGCGGGCTCCCGGGCGCTGACCCAGTTGGAGCCCGCGCTGCAGAATCACCTTACTAATGCCGCCCCGGGGCGGGTTCCCAGCCCCGCAGCCACGGCAACGGGAGCTGCATGGGCCCATTGTTCCCGGGCCCGGCCCGGATCGCCGTGTCCCCTCTGTCATCGGGGGGCTCGCTGAGCAAATACGCCCAGGTATGACTACAATCTGGCAACCGGCGATGGCACAATTACTCTGGAGCAGTGATTTTCAGCCTGATCATCTGTGTGTCCATAAAGACTGTGTGTGTGTGTGTGCGTGTGTGTGCGTGTGTGTGTGGGTGCATGTGTGTGTGCATATGTGTATGTGTGTGTGGGTGCATGTGTGTGTGTATGTGTATGTGTGGGTGCATGTGTGTGTGTGTGTGTGTGTGTGTGGGTGCATATGTGTGCATGTGCGTGTGTGGGTGCATGCATGTGTTTGCGTCTGTGTGCATTTGCGTGCATTGGAGGCTGTGGGTCTGGGACAGATAACATTACAGCTGCAGTCTGCTGTTCTGCATTTCACATCCATTGTATTTGTACTGATATGTCTGTGTGAAGTTCCCAGTCAGCATAATGTGGCTGTGGGTGTATTAAAAAGTGGTGTTACAGAAGTTGCGGGTAACACCAAAACCTGTGCAATTGCACCATTTTGGCGAGCGTTCCTCCACAGACCTCATTTTCACAGGGTTGCAAAAAAAAAAGAGAGTATTTTCAGCCTTTAGTGTTCAAGGTTACCGTCGAGCCTGAAGAAATTATATTGCTCTGTGCCTTTAGGACTCAAGCACAGAGAGCAGAAAGCTGAAAAAGTCCTGCTCCTTTTTTTTTTTTCTTCTCCTAATATCAAGCGGTGGCATTTCCAGAAAGGTGCCCTCAAAGACCGGATGCAGGATGCCAAATTAAAGACGAGTCCTCTCTTTAGAAGTCAGAGGGCCTGCAGCTACGACATGGTGCGACCTAAATTTTATTTGCGGATTGTAATCTAAATGGGAGGAGGACGAAACCACAGGAACCTCACGAAAAGAACGTTCACATAGCCTCCTGTGCAGGAACCCAGGCTGGAGTGGATGAGGTCTCATTAAGCTGCCACTTATGATCAGCGCTCGGACACGGGGGGGGGGGGGGGGGGGGACGAGGAGGGCTCAGACACGGGACGGTGGAGGGGTGTCGGGGGGGGCGGGGAGGAGGGGGGGCGTGAGGAGACCAGGGGGGAGCGGAGAGTGACAGAAACCCTCCCCTACAATCTGTGATTGTTCCTGGAAACAGAGGAACTATCAACTCCCAGAATTCCCATCCTGGTGGCATTACCTCACTGCCTGAACCCTTGCTCCTGAATATATACTGTATACATATTCCACTGATCGACTTGCAATTCACTAATTAAGTCAGTAATTCAAATAAATTATTATTCATCAAGCAAATTAACAAATAAAAAAAACAATAGCAATAATATTACTAATAATAATAATAATAACAATAATAATATTGTTAGCAGTAGTAGTAGTAGTAGCCACATTAGCAATACTGATTTATTATTATTATTTATTTTATTATTATTATTATTATTATTTTATTATTATTATTATTGTGGAATATTTCTAGGGAAGCCAGCAGATGCCCTATCTCCAGTACATCCACGCTAGGCTGTGTCTTTGCTTGGTCAGCAGCAGCCTCCTTTGAAATCTGCAGTGTTTTACAGGCAGGCCAGCGGCCGAGCCCGGGGGCCTAAATTACAGAGCTCCGCTGAGGAGACTTCAGATGTGCCCGTCAGATCTGCCAGGAACACGTATAATTTATCATTACGAAATTCCCCCCGGCTTTGATGAACACGGAATAACCAGAGCTGCCTTTTTTTTTTTTTTTTTTTTTTTAAACGTAGTCGTTCTTGGGTGGTCAACCCTGCCCACCCAAACGGCCTACGTATTGGAAGGTGCTCAAGGTTAATGACACGCCCGGCGTCGGTCGAACGCGTTATTAGAGGCCGCCTCTATTCTGGGTACCCGTTCCAGTGCCAGGCGGGATCTCGATTCCAAGTGAAACCAACCCCGGGACAGATGCGTGATCTTGAATTTTAACTGCGGATTCAATCGGGATCGTGGACTGGGGCAGTGGTTCCCAAAAGTAGGGGGCGTACCCCTCTCACGTCGATCATCTACATTTCATTCATCTAATGAAACATTTACTTGCACCTACATTGGATACCAAGCCTTTCCTTCAGTCCCATCATCCATCCATCCATTTTTTTAACTGCTTACTCCCGGTCAGGGTCATGAGGGGGTGGTCAGAGTCTCTCCCAGCATGCATTGGGTGAAAAGCAGGAATACACCCTGGACAGGTTACCAATCCACACACCAGGGCACACACACCATTCGTTCACACATTCATACCCCCAAGGACACTGTACACTCTCCAGCTAACCTAACCTGCATGTCTTTAGACTGTTGGAGGAAACCTTGAGTACCCGGAGGAAACCCACGCGGACATGGGGAGAACATGCTAACTCCACGCAGAAAGGCCCTCGTCCAGAATTCAAACCCGGTACCTTCTTGCTGTGAGGCAACAGCACTGCTCACTGCAGCTCCGTGCCACCCTCTATACACATACTGTCCAAACGCACGGTTCCTGATCTTTAGTGTTCACACAGTTAGGGGTCTCAAACTCCAGACCGGGCAGAGCTGCAGTATCTGCTGGTTTTTATGATTTCCTTTCAATCAGCAGCCAATTTCAGCCCTGGAAACAAGGTGTGCAGACTCTCTAGCCAATCAGTGACTTAAATTAAGCGCTGAGGTGCATGAACATGTCAAAAACCTGCCGATACAGCAGCCCTCCAGGATTTGAGTTTGAGCTCCCTGCAGTAAGTGAAGCTAAGCGGATGGTTCCCATCCTCTCCCACCAGAAGGTAACCATGCACATCCTGTGGATCCGAAAAAGCCAAAATCGTCGAGTCAAGTCTATTTTTAAAAAAGGGAAGGATGGAGTCCTGTGCAAACCTCAGTGGTTTTCACTGGGCAGTGTGTGTGTTAGTTGCCAGAAAATCCCGCGTTGCTGTTTTATTTTATTTTAATATTTTTGCAGGAGGTGAAAAATGTTTGAGGCTGGCAGGAGGTAAAAGCTTGGTTGTGCTTTTTGGACCCTCAATGCTGGGACAGGGAAAAATCGAACTGATCGAGAGACGTATTCACAAATGTTTTTTTTCATGCGCAGCATGCTGGCATGGTACTTTTACCAAGCCAGATTCTGAAGTAATAGGCTCCGTACCATCAATTTTCCTGAAGGTGCCACTGCTTCTATAAAGCTTTGAAAATACTTCCTTTGAAGGAAGGCATCGCTTGACGACAGCACTTGGACAAATCCTCCCTCCTGGCTTCCAAAATAAATAATGTGGTAGGCGAAATAAAAAAACTTTGGCATTATCTTTGGCAGAGTTGCATACGTTTTGCCCTGGAGGGGGTTAGAACGAGCAGGGCTCTTCATCAAAGGTATCTTGTACGGCTAAAGTACCATAAACAAGCACATCCGGCCAATATTGCAGCCAATAACATTAATGACACTGTATAGCCCACTTTGATAGTATCTAAAGAATTTTAAATCAGTCACTTATATTCACTATTTATCAGTTTTTCTCAGGGCCATTGCTAGTTGGGTTTGAAAGGTGACAATTCTAGGGGCCCACAGTTTGCTAAAAAAAAATTGATAAAAATTTGTTTTATCGATAAAGGGGGGCCCCGAGCAATATTCTTTTCCGGGAGCCCAGAATTCCTAGCTACCCCTGTGGTTTCACACACTATGTATTTTAAACTGGTTATCTATTATGATGACAGAGAGGCTGTCAGCATAAATCAAATCTTGCCGAGTCATTTTGGTTCCAGTCCTTGTTTGTTTTTTTTTTTTTTTTTTTTTTTTTTGGAAATGTTATAAATGAACTCATTTATTGTTCAAGTTGGGTAAATTTAGAAATCTGCACACTCATCATCTGCTTTCTCTTGCCTATGTCCTAATTGCTGTCAGCTTGAATATCTGCCAGCACGGGAGGCGTCTAGACTTGCGAGAAAAACGACTTAAGTCTGTTGGTTTGAGGGGAAAAAAACGAGGGTTTGATAGACAGCTGACAGGTGGCGGTCCTGGACAGGGGCCACAGAGCTCCGTAGTCCTGATAAATAAGACACTCCAAAGAGTGAGACTGGAGAGGAGATGCCTGCCATCATAAGGACCATCCCTTCTTGTGTGATGTGAGCCCTATGGGGTAAGGCAGGGGCCAAAGCTATTCGTTTTCTTTGTGCATATAGTGTAATAAATGGGCGGCATGTGGGCAGCACTGTCGCCTCACAGCAAGAAGGTCCCGGGATCGAATCCCAGCCTGGGCCTTTCTGTTTGGAGTTTGCATGTTCTCCCTGTGTCCGCGTGAGTTTCCTCCAGGTACTCCAATTTACTCCCACAGTCCAAAAAACATGTTGGTTAGGTTAATTGGAGACTCTAAAGGTCCCTAGGCGACCTATCCAAGGTGTATTCCAGCCTTATGCCCAGTGCATGCTGGGATAGGCTCCAGACCAGGATAAGCAGGTATAAATAATGGAAGGATGGATATACAGTAATAACTCTGCTTGGACCTCATCTCCCTTTTTAAACTAGAATGAGAGCTGTTCTGCATATATGTATGATATATACATATGATGCATGTGTGAATATTTGAAATTAAATGTTCTCAGGTGAGTCAAATAAGAGGATAGTCTTTCAAATTTTTTATTAGCAGGCCCCACCTCCTTCCATTCAATACTCAAAGCACCTTCAGGTAAGGCTGTTAAACACCTGTAATCTCTGACGGTGTGGTGGCATTGTTACAACACACATGTATACCTGTATGATTACGCAATGATTGAAAGTGTAACTGAAATTGAAAAAGAAAAACAAAAAACAACAGCAACAACAACACTGTGAAACAACCCAACAAGTTTGCATCTACGTAAAATGTTTTTAAAAAAGTGGAAATCACATTTTGTGTTGAAAATTTTTTTTTTTTTTTTAAATATTTTAAACAGAATGCAGACAAGGCCTTGAAACCCCCAAGCAGGAAAATTGCAGTTTATTTTACTAAACATTGGCCATGCTAAACGTGGTAAACAACCTGCACCTTTCCCTGGTATTTAACGACCGAACAGGCTGTGAGCAGAAACCGCACTGCTTACGAAAGTGAGAGGCGTGCAGAGTTTATATTTCGCTGCTTGTGCACGCACAGTTCGATCAAATAAACAACCCATCGCCCCGTTCTAGCCCTGGTGCCCATATGCACGACCGCAACACGATTTTCACGTCCTTCGCCAATAAACAAGCGATTTGTGAGGCTTTTCCCAGAAAGCACAACTCGATTTTGCGACGCATAAAGAAAGATGTCTTCGCCGTGACAGATTAGGGACCTCTTTCTCCCAGTGTCCTTCCAGCTTCAGTGAATGAGAACAGGAACGATACATAGAAACTGCATTTTTCAAAGCTGTAGAACAGGGGTGGGCAACCATGGTCGTGGAGTGCCAGAGATGTTCCTGATTCTTGCTCCACCCAACCCTACACGGTACATAATTATAGTGATTATTAGGCTTAATGAAAACAGCTGGAGGTTCTCAGTGTTTCATTATTCAGTCTCTGGAATATCCAGGGACTCAGGCTCTTAATAATCCTCCAAACTCTTGCAACTAAGCTCAGATGGACCAAAAACCAGGAACATCGGTGACATTCCAGGACCTGGGTTCCCTGCCCCTGCTGTAGAATGCACTTTTTAGAGCCATTCTTTTACATTAGATTACACTACATTTAGCAGACACTCTTATACAGAGCAACTTACACAACATTTTACACAGCATTTACATTGCATCCCTTTATACTGCTGGATATATACTGAAGCAATGCAGGTTAAGTACCTCACTCAAGGGTACAACAGCAGTGAACCAACCCAGCAATCGAACCTGAGACCTTTTAGGTTACAAGCTGCTGACAAGCTGCTTACCCATTCAATTTTCCATGGCCATTTCCATGCTCATACTTGTATATTTTTGTATCCACCTTTGTAAGTCACTCTGGATAAGAGAATCGGCTAAAAGTTTGAATGTAATACACAAAACAACTAAATGTGTACTGTGTGAACTTGATCAAGCATGTGATGGCAATGTCATCTCAGGGTAGAACCTATAAACCTCAGGTGTACAGTCCAGTGCATTAACTTCTGTGTCAAATGCATCAACACAAATTAAAACTCCAACCTGCTCTGTTGCCAAATCAATCTACAAAATTGCTGGAGCACTCCTAGCAGTACAGAGTTACCTCAGATAACACCGAAAATATGTCCTGTGTCCAGTTATTTTAAAAAAAAAAAAAACAAATGTCCAGTTACATAGCGAGTGATGAATTATGAAAACAAATGACAGTTTATCAAGTGCTGTTTGGAATTATACAGTCCAAACAGATATCCAAAGTATACTTTCAGTTCTTCTTCGTACAGTATACACATAAAAAAAAACTTGTTTCCTGAGCTGGAAGCTGTGTCAGCTTTATTGATGTGATGCTTTCGAAGCTAAATTTCAACACATATTCGAATGCAACTTAAGGTAAAGGAGATATAGATAAAGCCCATTGAAGGGCATTGGGACTGTCCCGTCCCCTTAGCTGTTTTCCAAAGGGTTCTGGTTTTTAAAAACATTCATGTTTTTGGTTATATGCACAGTGTTTAATTATTTTTCAACCAGGAGGGGCCAGATGGAAAAAAGTGCCTGTGTGAGAGAGGAGACTGATGCATCCCAGAGGCCCAGGAACAGAAGAGGAAAAAAAAAAAAGGTGGCTTGAGATTGGGAGGCGATCACGAGCCGGTGCTGGATCCGGTGGCAGAGGTGTCGGGTCCATGCCACTAGGTACCAGAGCACAGGTGGTCCAAAATCCGAGAGAGAGAGGTCCCGGATGCTGCTCTGACAGGAACCCGCACAAATTAAGCGCAGAATGTACATGCGTATGATATACAGCATGCGCGTTATAAATTACATGTATTCAGGGAAATACACTGGGTGGCCTTTAGGGTGAATGACTGGGCCGAATTAGAAGAGCGATGAAACAGAGGTGATCTGAGGATGGCTGCAGGCTTGTCCTGGCAGCCGACTGAAGTCGGAAACAGTTTAACAATGGGGAAAAGACGGGAGGTGAAAGATCACAATCTTTTTTTTTTCTTTTTTTTTTAGCTGGTGAAATAATGTAAATGCCCTTAGGACCGTAGTTATTATTCTGTATGCCAAAGTGACCTCACGTCTGGAACAAAAACCTTCCTCCTGCCACTTAAGTGTTACTCTCATCTTTGATTTAAGGGCTTGCACTCACCTTCAAGCAGTAAATTACTGCAACAGTGGCTGTCATAAAAATGCGCTTTGTGTTGCATAGAGACCTGGATCAGCTGTGCCATGGCAAGAAAGCTTGGGACCGCTCAGGTAGATGAAATGATGACCTGTGACCTTTCCTGCCGTCTTATATCTACATTACTCTAAAGCACACAAACTCTCATCTATTACTTTGGAACAGGATACCGTAATGGCTTGCCTCTCACGTCAGATTAGAATTTACTCAGATATCCTGAATAGCATAACCCAATTTAAAAAAAGATAAATAGTGGAAAAACCAATCAGTTCTCAGACTAAAAAATGTATAATGATGCTGCTGTTCAGCTTGTTCTTCTGCAGCGTTCTGAAAAATACAGTTTCCAGGGAAGCAGCATACTGGACACAGCACCTTGGCTTGTGTCCAGAAGTTTTCATGTTTACTTCCCAAGCGAACCACCAAGGTTGACCAAGGTACTTTCGTAGATACTCAACAATGATGATTGATCATAAGAAAGCTGCACCTTGAACTAATGCACTTGTTGTACGTCGCTCTGGATAAGAGCGTCTGCTAAATGCCTGTAATGTAATGTAATGTAAAATATGGAAGATTCCCCCTGTACAAGGGTGCCCACAACAGAAAGCAGGTAAGGGGTAAAGGTGTTCACTGACTGCCAATGCGTGGCGTCCACCAGATGCCAGGTAAACAGGCCCCATTACTCTAAACTGTTTACCTAATGAATCACGTTCTGAGTCAATAACTCCAGCCTGGAGTGGCTGCAGGAGCTTGGGCCTGTTACAGGAAAGGGGGGGGGGGGGGGGGGGGGGGGGGGGGGGGGGGGGGGGGGGGGGACCCGGCGCTAATAGCGCTAGTAGCGCCCTGCAGGATGACAGCGGGTTACCGTTAAAAAACGTATAACGGCTCAGCGATTTTTTTGTCAAACAATCGCAGCTGGGGGATCAGTCACCGCGGAAAAAGCACACGCCGCCGCCGCCGCCGCCGCTGCCAGGAGTTATTACCGTCAGATTTTTGTGCGCCGCGAAACGGCTAACTGGGGTTCGCGCAGCTGCACGTGGGAGCTCGCGCGCGGCTCTCCCTCGCCGCGGATGGGGACGGCTAGTGCGTCCGGCTAGCCAGACGTTCTAAAAGCGTAACGTGTTGCATTCGTCCCGATATTTATAACGCAGAGCTAACAGACTTAGCATTCGTTGTGAGCTGTGCGGTGAATGGAAAGGTATTTATTTATTCATTTATTTATTTATTTATGTAATTATTGTAATGCTTTTGCTAACAGATCTGCTCTAAACTGAAGCAAGGGGTCACGAGGGTTTTAACTTGAACTTAACGCCGCAGCTGCCTTGTATTTGCCTGCAAGGGACTGTGGAAAACAAGCCTTTGTCTGCCTCCCCCTCCACCACCCACCACTGACCCCCCCCCACCCACTTACCACCTGCCCCCACCTACTCCCTGCCTCACATCCCCCCCCCCTCCCACCCTCACTCCCCCAAAAAAACACACATTCAAAAAAAATCTGAAATCTAATCCATAAAGTAGCATAATATCCGTGGGGTGCGGATCAGGACCCTGCCAAAGGCAAAGTATTTTTTTAAGTCTCTCCTCCTTTTCTCTCTCCCTCCTCTCCGCCAGGCCCGTGTGCCCCCCCCCCCCCCCCCCCCCCCCCCCCCCCTACATGTCTGAGCCTGTGAGGAGGTGGGGGGGGGGGGGGGGGAGTGTTTGGTGTCACTTAATTTCTCCTGGTGCTGACAGCCCAAAAATAGGACCTGAGAAGAATCTGTCAAGTCAGGTTCCCGAGGCAGGCTGCGCTGTAATTGTGGGACCACAGTCCTCTCCCGTGGATCACAGGATTTTTTTGGCAATTTGCTTCCTCAAGCCGATGGTACCCACTGGGGGGGGGGGGGGGGGGGGAGATTTTGAGGGCCGGAAACAATAAGGCTTACCTTTTTGTTATAACTGCTGAAATATAAATCGTGTCCTTTGATTAATTTATCTTTGGCTTTGTTGCTCTTCACGCTGAAATTCTGTTCGTCACTGTGAAGCATGATGAAACTTTTTGGTGGTGATTTTGGGTGAGGTGCAAAATGTTCTTCTGATCCACTGTTTATCCAGCTCTCATACAGACAAACAAGAATTTCCCTGTTTGAATAAGTCATTGGAGAACTGTGAAATACGATTCAAGACGTTTTCAGATGAAGGTCCTGTGTGAGGAATATAAAAAGGACAGTTTGTAATTTGACTTTAAAAGATATGTTAATAATTTTATTATTTAAAAACTGTGTGCTAAAATATGTTGTGTTGCTGATTGCTATATGTGCTATATGTGCCTGTGACAAGAAAGAAGAACCCCACCAACCTTAGACCAGTGGTCAGTCTAATCTTACAGGAGTCAGATAGATCCAATCAGATTCCATTGTATCAGGCCAGTGAAACAACCCCGGAAATCATAACAGCCATTGTGAGGTCAAAGGTCACTCCCCATGTCATCCCTCATCATAACCCCAGTCTAAACCCCCAGACAGAACCCCTGTGAATGCTTGGGGAACCTGATAATTTGTGGGTCACCAGTCCTACAGTATGTCTCTTTTGAAATCTTCAATCCCAGCATTCCAAAGGAAATGAGATTGTGTGTGGGGAGGTGGGGAGAGGGGGGGGGTGTGGAATTTGGAATTCTCTCTATTTTCTTATTGTGTTTTTGTGGGGGTCTTCAATTTGCCTTGGAAACAAAGGGGAAGGTCCCTGGATCATGGTCACAGGACAACACTATCTGACTGACCTCTGGTGGGATTTAGTATCCTGAGAACACAATTGGGAAAGGGGGGTGGGGGGGAGGGGGTGGAATGGGGGGGGGGTTGTAATGGAAGAGAGAGGTAAGAAAAAAAAAAAGAAAAGAAGAAGAAGAAGAAGGTTCCGGAAGCCTTGCCCAGCACCTCATTCGTCCCCAGATGAGCACCACCCTCAGCTGAGTTGTTTTTCTCACCAGCATCACCTTGACGACCGGTCACAGTACCGCAACAACTCCTCCCTCTGTCTCCTGTTTGACAGTCTGTGGCTGGTCATTAGCAAACTGCATTAAGATGTTGAGGAAAGTTAGGGCGCAAAATGTGGCACGAAATCACATTATTTCTCAAACTTTCTACCATTATGTTCATATAAAGACCATTTCTTTACCTATGACAAAAAAATGTTGGTAATAAAATAGACAATATCAAGTCTACAATCAAGATCAGTATCCCTTATTAACTAATTTAAAAAAACAAATAAAAAATGAAATCACTTCGTTGAGCAGACCATTAGACAATAAATGATCAATGGCCAAATGAATTTATTGGAGGTTTTAAAAAAAAAAAAAAAACCTGTATGTACATTGTGACTAGATACTGAACTCCATGTTCATATCATAACACATCACACTTTGCTCTGCGGTCGATTAGGCACACCCTCTTATGAGCCCATGAACTGTTGTGTCCAAGCAACTCATAGCAATGTGTATTGGCGTGACCTTTGAACCCAATTATAAATCATCTGCAATGTGAATGCAGAGAGAGGCTAAGACCACCCTTGAACGCCAAACAATGTTTTTTAGAAAAATGCAAACGTGGGACCGGACACTAAAGTTGCAGGAGGAAGCCTTGTCCCCATAACTCGTCGCTAATGCTATTGCGTTCCTGACCCCCCCCCCCCCCCCCCCCCCCCCCGCCCCCCTTGCATTGTGCACCAGGTTCTCACGGATGTATCCAGGTAACTAGAATCTTCACTGAGGCCCCAGTGGTGTTGACCGAGCCCCTTTTTATGCCAGATGTGGTTTATTGGACGTGCGTAAATCTCTCTTTCTTTTCACAGAGGACATCTTTGTAATCTGAGTGCCATAATTGCCGTTGTAGCGCCGTTCTGCTAACTGTAGTCCCGCTATGTATGTATCTCTTTGCAAAATGCAACACTTGCCATTTCCACATGCAAAGCAACGGGCAATATGTAATTTGAATGCGTCACCTGCGGCTGGACTTTGGACCGCAGCCTGTGAATGGCCTCTGCAGGAATGGAATTCTCTGCTAAACGGCTCGCAGGCGACCGGGAAAATAAATTTGCAGTGGCACGTAATTGCTGTGGTATTTGGTCAGGGCTGTTTGGAGTGGGCGGCAGGGCATTGTGGGTAAATTTAACCCCGAAGCGGCGCTGACTCTGTGTGAACAGGGGAAACCGGGGGGTTACTGCCCGAGGACGAGCCATCAGCGAAAGGTGCCGTTGGCAAACACGGGGCGCATAATGGGCGATCCCGCCTTCCCACCAGCCTCCCCCCTTGAGTGCGACCCTGTGAGGTTCTCAAACAAGCCGGATTTTTTTTTTAATGCAAGATTTCCCAAGGCTCAGGGGAGAAGGGGGTGCTCGTGCAACCCTTCTTCTTCTTCACGGCGGGCGCTACACTGGGAACAGGCCCCCCTGCGGAGCCAGGACAAACACGACCCAGCGCTTACACAATCGCCGCTGTGGGTGTTTACATGCTAACCTCAGCTGCCACAAACTTTAAACAGTGTGTGTGCGTGTGTGTGAGAGAGAGAGAGAGAGAGAATGTGTTTGTGTGTACGTGTGTGTGTGTATGTGCATGTATGTGTGAGCGTGTGTGTGTGTGTGTGTGTGTGATTTTGGCAGTTGCAGGCACTCAGGGAGAGCTCTCTTTCTAAGAGCAGCAGGAGCTCGGGGAAAATCTATGGAAGATATTAAATCTACTGAAGCTGGGACATGGCAATCATTTCCAAGAGCAATATTTGGCAGAAAGTGACTTTGTCTGAGATCTCATGGGAATGGCATACCTCCACGGGGGGGGGGGGGGGGGGGGGGGGGGGCGGTTGGTGGAGGGGGGGCTAATCTCTGCCTGGAGCAGTGTGCCCTCTGCTAAGCCATCCACCTTATTGAGCTGCACCTGATCCCCCCCCCCCCCCACCTCTCTCTCTCTCTCTCTCTCTCTCTCCCCTTCTTCTCTGAATCCACCCTTGTTCATGTGGTGTAATGCTTGCCATATGACTGTGCTTTATAATGTGTCTGTCCGTCTGTCTATCTACAAATATGAATAATATGAATAAATGTATGAGGAAGTGAGTAACCCTTTTCAGACGCATCATTGATTTCAATACTAAATCAATTCACTGAATCTAAGTTCATGACAGTAAAGACCACTGCAAATGTTTTGTTGTTATTATCATCATCGTCATCATCACCACCACCACCACCACCACCATCATCATCATTGCCATCATAGTGATCATCATTGCCATCATCATCATCATCATCATCATCGTTTATCATCGCCATCATCATAATCATCATCATCGATCTTCATTATCCCCATTAAAAAAGACAAAGTAGAAGAAAAGGAAATGGCACAAAAAGTTCTTCCATTATATTTTACTGAGCACTTTGTCAAATGGTCCCATTTTTTTTTTCTTATCTCCGAGATTGTAATTGCATTGGAAATCACGGCCTGCAAACCCAGACCGAGCAGGCGTGATGAAATACAAGGCTTTTTTATGTTTATTTATTCAGCCATATATATATATATATATATATATATATATATATACTGTAGATTTCACTTTGCAACCTTTCAAACCATTAGTGAAATTTATCACTGCAGAATGCTGCAATAACTCTCTCAGCAGGTCAGAACTCGCCAAGTGCTAAATTTCCCAACATGTCAAGACCTGAAAACACTGAGGCCTGATAAATCCACAGCTGATTCTTCTTTTCCCAGCAAAAGCTGCAAACGCAAATACGCTTCCTATTTTTAATCTTTTGGAAAGTGTGTGTGTGTGTGTGCGCATGTGTCTGTGTATGCAAGTGTGTGTGTGTGTGTGTGTGTGTGCGTGTGCATGTTTCTGTGTATTTGTCTGTGTAAGTGTATGCAAGTGTGTGTGTGTGTGTGTGTGTGTGTGTGCAAGCATGCATGTGTGTGCTGTAATTTTTACTAGTGCCTTAAACCCGCTTACAACGAATTATCCATCCATTGCTTTCTGGGCAGGACAACGAATATCCGTTTTTACAGTCTGATGTTGCTGTAGATCTTTGTCTCTGTCCATCCCTTTATCATCTCGCTTGGCTGCGAGTTCTGGTGTACCAGGAAACAGGAAATGGACAAAGTTGTCCTCTTGTCACCACGGCGATACATTGTGAGATGGAAGTCTGGAGGTTCCCATGGTCAGAGTTCTTTAAGGATGCTGATGTCACCCTTTAAGACCCCCCTCCCACACACACACTCATACACACACATGCAGCACCCATACACACACCCACGCACATGCACACACACACACGCACACACACATAATCCCACCATCGTCAGGTGACTCTTAGTGAAAGCCTGTAGACAGATTTTTCAACCTGGACACTTAGTTCAAGAAAGGTTATCTGATACTAACAGGTTCACTGACAAAAACAAATGAAAGAGGTTAGTATGTTCACAGATATTTTACTTCAAATTTATGTATATATTAATATTATTTACGATAACGGTAGAGTGAAATTTGTTATTTTTACTTAAGGCAGGCATTTGGATTTGAGATCAAAAGATGAATATAAGACAAAAGCACAGACAATCAACTTTTATTTCATGGTATTCGTATGTGTACATGTTTTACCATTTAAGACATTAAACATAATTTCATGGGATTTTTGGTATGTACAGTACAATGGGATATGTATATTACATTCTATTCCAAAATTAAAGATAAATGCTTTATCACAAGGTACGCCTCTCTGGCTTCCTGTATTTCTGTATGCAGACCTCTCCAGGTTTTTGATTTGAATCCAAAGCTAACCTGAGGTGATAACAAGCTGTGGCCTCTGGCAGACTGTACAAACTGAGTACGCAGTAACATCCACTTGAGTACAACACACCCTGGGGAAATGGACCATGAAATGGGGAATTTAAAGAATTAACAGTGATATGCTGAATTTGTTGGGGGGGGGGGGGGTGTAACAGATGGCACAAGGCAAGAGTGTGCCGCCCCAAAAACAAAAAACTCACTCTCCTCGTGTCAGATACTTGCCAAGCCATGATGGATGATAACCCTGATTGCAAAGGGATGGCTCCGCTTGGGGAAAAAAGAAAATAAAAGAAAAGAAAAATTCCTGTCAATCAAACAAACGGCTGCATTTCTTCATCGGTGGCTTGAACACATTTGCGCTTCGAGGGCACGTGTGCTGCAGTTCAACGCATCTCCCGATGACCCTCCCGAAATATAAGGACACTTTGTCGTTAGTTTGGTATTCATCTGGTGTTTTTGTACCGAGTAGATACACTGTCAGAAAAAGTTGGGTTGTCTTCATAGAACCCTTCATGGTTCATTATGGAACCCTCTATGGTTGGTGATAAACGTGTGAAAAGCTCCCCGACTGAACAATTTTTGTCTGACAAAGAACCCTTGAGCTAGGCAGGGTTCCTCTAAGGAGACACAAGAGGAGCCTTCTTGGAACCCTTTCTTTTCTCTGAAAGGGCACCATTGCCAGGACCAAAAAATCGTTTTTATAAACAATTTCTTTAGTAAGTAGATATTTGCTGCTGAAGTTCGGATTACATACTCTGCTCGGGGCTGTAAGTACTATTGATGACACGAAGGTCACGTCCTCTGTACTTTTTTTATGGCCACTTACAAAGCCTATATTTCATTTCGAACTTTAGTGAGAACATCAGCTGTGATTCATTCAGGAGTGGAATGAATGGTCTTTAATATTTCCTCATATTTAAGCCTAATCTAGAGGCATTTATGCCCTAAAGTGCATCCTCCATCAAATAACAAATTTTTTTTTTTTTTAAAAAAGCATAAACAGCCTAACCTCCCACCCCCGCTGCGTCTCTTGACCTTGGTATTTTTAGGTCTTGGTTACATCCCTGACTCTGCTCAAGGTGAGGAATGTAGTGCCCTATCCAAGCTTTGAACCCGCAACCCCCTTGCTTCCAAGAGTATATTCTAACAAAGCAACACCCTTCTAGCTATTTTATGGTTCTGTTCCCATGTCCGTTTTAGCATCGTGCTAGCATCTGCTTCCTGTTCTCATTCCAGAGGTGGAGAAACATGCCAATAGTTCATCCTTTTGTCATATTTTTGGGTTAGGCATGCCGTTCGCACATACCACGTTGCTTCCATTGAAGCGTGTATCCCTATAACACATGTAATAACACGTCTTCCCCAATCAGAGACTGTCCTGAGAAAATGTAGAAAACAAATCATTCATTTCAGACGCCAACAGAAACATTCCATCCATCTGGTGCTTGTGTGGATCGTATGTCACCCGGGTTTATAATGTGTAAATGTGAAAGAGAAGGAAAACCAAACAGTGGCTTCCCAGCAAATCAAAGCAATCGCTCATTAATCTGTCATTTCAGTGTACTTTTATATACTTTTCCTGTCAATTCAATTGTAAAAAAATAAAAAATGAATAAAAAAATCTAAATTAAGTCAAATTCAAACATAACTTATTATCGTTGATGCATGGCCTATGAATTAGTCTATTACTGCCATGACTCACAGATTCCACGTATTTAACGGAACAGAAAAATCGGGTTTTGATCAGAAATCATATGTTTCTGAAAGAAAAAAATATGATTTAACAAAAAAAAATGGGTGGAGTGAATCTCTTAAGACGAGCACAGTGAAGGATGTGCATGTACAATAACCTATTTCAAAGGCGCTGAACGTACAGTAGACATGATTATTAAGTGATTTGTGGGTGATTACATGTCTGCTGTCCCTGCTGAAAATTCCATATTACACCAGCCTAAACTGGTCAAGCTGGTATAAGCTGTGCTTTTGATACTTTTAGAGGGTCAACCAGCTGTTCGCCAGTCGACCAGTTTGACCACCAGCTTACTCTACCAGCTTAACCGGCTTTGACCAGCTTTGTCCAACTAGAGACCAACTTTGACCAGCCACAGACCAGCTAGAAGTGTCGAAAAAAAAACACAGTTTAAACCACTTTAAACCAGCGTACAATCCCAGTTGGCCTTACTGTAGCTGGAATATTCTGTGAGGTGGTGGCACCTCTCACTCTGATTTCCGTGGGTTAATTGACCCTGACGAGGGGCAGGTGTGTGAGTGCTATGGTGAGTGATGGCACCTCACAGGCATTTGCTCTGAGCTAATTGTCCCTGATGAGGGTCAGGTGTGGGAGGCCTATATCTAGCCCCTGATTTCTGGGGTTCAGCGCAGACTCATTGTTTGTCATGCTCTTGGTGTGTAGGGGTGTAAGAATCGGCAGAAGTTACCGTATTGATCCTATCTGCCAGATTTGATCACCATTTAGTTTCTTCTCGAGCTGATTATCTCTTTGCGCTGTGGAGGACATTTTGCCCTCGTCTCTTTAGTTTTCCTTTTGTTTTCTACCCGCCAGGCTGCGAGTGTCCTTTTTCTTTTGTAAGAGACTCCACTCTGTTTTTCTAGTGGGGCTTTTCTTTCTGAGTAGCTACGCTGCGGCGGTGTTTCCTTTCTTTTAGTTTTCCTAGCCCGCTGACAGTAGTTTCAGTGAGTGGAAGGAGCGATTACTTAGCTCTTTATTATTTGGTATTTCCCCTGTCCCTTTCTATCGCTCAGCGATTTTGTGGTTACCCCTCAGGGTTAACTTTTAGATCCCCTCGGTCCGCAATTGCGTCCCACCCTCCCCAACCGTGACATATTCAGCAGGCATATGTCAAGACTCAGTTAAGACAGGTTGCAAATGTCGAGCAGAACCACTGGTCATATTCTAGAGCCCACTAATAGACGAACGGGTTCCCAGGGGGGCAATCATGAGGTTCGTGGAAAATCACTTGCGGCCAAACATGAAATATTTTGAGCCAATTAGATGGTGTGGGATTGTTGTCTCTTTCACTGTTCACTCTTGTCAAATACAACGAAGACTTCTGAATCTTCTGTCTGCTCATTTCAGCGCCAAAGATTAAAACTGCATTGCGACCGAATCCTCCATGCCCCGTTTGTGCAGAAACCGTTAAACAATTTATTCTGGACTGTGATTGGTTGCTGGATGGAGGGGTCAACTTTCGTCACGACCCGCACCCCCCTTCATTCTCCGCCTCGCTGCTGTGCAGGTGGCGAGATGACTTCGGCCAGGAGAGGCGTTGCGTCTCCTCACCTTCCAGAATGTTCCAGACCGTCTGTGCGCTCCCTGGCTGAACCCTACTGCTCCCCCCTCTGTGGGACTAAAGTCTTCACTCTTCCTCATGGCCTGAGAGAAAAATTAGGCAAAATTTGTCACCCCTTAAGACTCTCGTTTTTAACGGCATTTTGTACAAGAGTAATACACTTTCGGTGCTGATATTTAAAAAACCTGTTAAAATTTCTGCGTTTTTTATGTTTAGTTTTTTTTTTCTTAACGACAAGAGGAGGTAAAATATTACTTGTATAATTCTCGTTAAACGGTATGTTTGCAGTTTACTGCAGGAGGGTTGGAGGAATGTCTAGTTGAGACCATTTGTTTTGTTGCACTGCTTTTCAAACAAACCCAAATGCGCTTTGAAATTTTCATCTTGTATTTGGGCAGTTGGACGTTAACGTTGGCGTTTTTTTTTGCCAGAGAACCTGCTGCGTCATACGATGCCGTTCATCGTTTGATGGCGGGCGAACAGATTTTATTTGTTTATTTGCTCACACATCAGCGGCGAGCCCTTGTTAGCACGCCGGTGCAATCGATCCCATCCGACATGCCTCGCTGCGTGGCACTCGAAGAGCTCTCCCCCCGTTTTTGATCTCGAGGGATAAACAGCCCCAGGGGACCACTTCCTCACTCCCGCTATTTTTGTTTTCACGGTTTCTGTTTCCTCTCAGAAACAGACACACGATTACACAAAAGGCTGAAACAACAGAAAGCTGATTTTCTCGACTGGGGAACGAAACGCCCCTGCGTACCCACGACTCCTGTTTCTGGTTTCTTTTTGCGCTCTCCTGGTCTTGCGGTGGGATTCGGTGTTTTACTACACCTTGGCGGCGGAGTTGCAGACGGTGTTAAAAGCTGCTTTGGGGAGTGCGATTTCTCTGCAGTTTGCGCATCAAATGGGCTGCAATACATCTCTTAAACATGTCAGTTTTTCCCCTCAACTGTCATTTAAATCAGATATTTTTTAAATGTGTATATATATATATATATATATCAAACACATACAGGCAGTTTATTTATATACTGTATATTGGGGTTATGTCTATCGGAACTAAGATATACGACAAATAAACTTTCAATTTAATGCGAAACCATATATATTTGCACGCTTTCAACAATACTTTTTTTTAATGACCGTCAAACTAACAGAAACCAAACTTGCAACCCAATATCCTGCTTTCGAGATGTGCCAGCAGGCTTTATGGCCTTGACAGCTGGAACACATGGTTTCATGATTCTATGTAAATCTCTGCTGAAGAAGAAGGAGGAGGAAGAGAGGGTAAATGAAGTTCCTGTCAGGCCACACCACCATAACATATGTAGCCCTGCAAGCATGAGGTTCAGCAAAGTGGTACCAGGGGAAGAGCTTATCAGTGTTCAATGGTAATCAGTGGAAATGTCCATCACGCAATTGTGCACAAATGTAATTAGAAATGAACACAGTTTTCGCAAAGGAATATGTATGACAGAGAAGTATATTTTATATTCACTTTCCATTTAAAACACTTTTAAAAAGTAATTATGATTATTATTAGTAGTAGTAATAATAATAATAATAATAATAACAGCAAAAATTATCGGATACCAAATAATTGGTCACCTAAAGATTGTACTAATTATAAACAATGCTTTGCCATCAGAGCGGTTCAGTGATTTGACACCATACACAAACGCCAGCCATTTTGTCCATCTAACATCTTTATCCCAAGAAACCAGCATTAGTACATGAATCTCCAATACGCTGATGGGCCCAGAAAACAAAGATGCTCTTCGTGCATATTATCTGTACATGTACTGTGTAGCAATAAAAGACACTTCCACAGAGGTCAAGCTGAGTTTACACACAGGTAGCTACAGTGTGTTGCTCGCTGTTGAATTTCCCTGATGTCAAACGGCATGCACAGTGTATAATTTGTACATATTTATGCCTAACCTGGATCTATTTAGGCTTTGTTTGCTTGTAGTTCTTGTCGGTTACGGTCTTTTACATGAACTGACTAGTGATTGATTTTGATGTATTACTTTAGCAGGTCATTGCAGGTTGTATTCTGACTTCTGAATTCTGAATAAGCTGATTGGCTTTACTTCAATTGTATTTTTGCACTGTTGCATTTGTACATATACTTGTTTTTTCGCTTGCGTTTGCGAGTGCGTTTGCACAAAAATGCAACAAACCGTGAGTCAAAGACAAAACGTTAAGGACGCATGTTAATTCAGAGCAGGCTCGCCACCCAGAAATCTGATCAGCATTAACACTGACTGTTGATTCGAGTGCTGAGAGTCTGAGAGAATACGGTTTAGCCCATGCCCCGGCCTCTCAGAAGCGCTAATGTGACCCATTTATTATGGGAAACAAACCCTTCCTCGCCGTAACTCTTGTGTGGTTTTACGGCCTTTTACGGCTCATTCTGCCTTTGTCTGAAAGGTCACAGAATCCTGTAACCAGGAGCGCAGAGTGCAGAATCTCCTCTTTATAGCACGTCACACATTTCTCAGGCCTGATGGATCTGAAGCCCCTGGTAACTAACCTCCATTGATCACTATATTGCAGGTCTGCGTACACACACACACACACACACACACACACAGATGCATACGCACACACACACACACACACACAGACGCATATGCACACATACACACACACATACGCACACACACACAGATGCATACGCACACACTCACACACACACGCACTTACACACACACACACGCACACACACAGAGACACATACGCACACACACACACACACACGCACTTACACACACACAAACAGACACACACACACTTGCACACACACGGTCTGGGTGGGTGGGGGGAAAATGCTTGCACTCTCCGCTTCGCTTATTCTTGTGAGCCACCAACAGGTCACATATTTTACATATTCACATATCTTGCCCCATACGTAATGACGGTGACTTCAATTTGTCTGATGTTGACATGTCAGAAAATAAGAATAACTGACATAAAAATAAGGGGGAAAAAATGGTAGACAAATGGAAGACACTCGACAAAGTCACGTGTTGATTTATTCTTCTTTTTTTTTTCCCACTTTGCTTTGGTTAAGAAGACTGAATATGCCTCCCTGTTGCCTTTTTTTTTTTTTTTAGCTGAAGGCGAGACTCAATCATTTACAGAATCCCAGACTCACTTCCAGCCCCGACTTGTTCCAAAGTATTGATAAAATTTTTGGAATTCATTTGCTATTAAAATGGCGGGTAGGGGGGTGTGGGGGGGGGGGGGGGGGTGAGGGGAGGGGGGAGTGAGTTCACTTGCTCTCACAGAATGGACAGGTTCACTGCAATAGCCCCAGACACTAGGCAATTTACTGTACGTATGCTTTCAGAAATACAGAATTCATTACGCTGAACGGTTCAGGATTGGTTTGTTGCCACAGGACGTACATAGTGCGATATATAGTGTGCGCATATTGAGTCATATTCTATATGGGGCAATTCTTACTGAAATGCCATGGTCATACTATATTACCAATATTAAATTACAAGAAGCTAAGATGTCAAGGTAAAAACAAAGTAAGCCAGCCTTCCTTACATGCAGAAGTGCTTTTTTTTATTTTTTTTTTTTAAATGTGGACAAAACATCTTGCGGACACAACAGAACGTGAGAGGGCAAAATAATTGATCCAGTATACATTCTATTCAAAAAAAATCTACTTAACTTGTAACGGATACTGAAGATCAGTCTTTAGAGCATTACAAAAAGAATCATTAATCATGTGACCGTGCATTCCTGACAGTGTAATCTGAAATGTCCACACCCTTGCTGGAGAACGCTGGTAATAATCCAGCTGCTATTGTATCGGGGGCTTTGTGATGCGTCCAGTGGAGAGAAAAGGACTTCACTGACAGACAGATTAAGAGCCGTGTGAACATTTCTTACGATATCATATTCATACCACGTCAGTCCTCCAGAATACCGGCTTCCTCGTTTCCCTAAAAAATTATGCAATGCCTGACGCAGTTATTTTCAGTCTCTTAAAACGTCTCGAATAATCCCCACGCGTTAAAGAGAAAAAAGAAGGCAAATAATCATCCGGAGAAAAAACACAATGTAGCACTGACACCCGTACAGTTACCGCCTTGATATTTATTCTCTCGTTTATTACCCCCCCCCCCCCCCCCCCCCCCCCCCCCCCGTCCGTCCGTCCGTCCGTCCGTCCGTCGACGAGCTTCCGACAGCACAACAGCACCCCCCGCCCCCCAGCCAACGAACTTCAAACTGCACCCCCCCCCCCCCCAACGGTCGACCGCACCAGGTGTGACCAACCCTAGTGACATTTGCCCCCCTGGGGGGGTACGACTTTACGCAAAAGGCTAGAACGCAAGCTGACAGACAGAGGAGGAAAAGGTTCAGCTAAAATGAAAAAGGTCACATCAACATCCCCATTAGCCACGTAACAAAAATGCCATAGTTATTACCTTTGTTGTGAGTCGATGAACAATTCCTAAGGAATAGGCCAAATGCGCTGAAACGCTCCTCAGACTGGAATAATGTGAGTAAGACACACTGGTCTCTCAGGAAGATTTAGACACTTCCTTGCACAGTACATAGTAATCATAAGTGCATCCCTGGTATATACAGTGAAATTTTTAAATGTAGTCATTTAGCTGGTCTTTTTTAACCCGAAGCATTGCACAGCATTACAAGCGCAAATCGCGGGCCTCTGGGTGGCTCCCGCCGTGTAGACGCTCGTTCCAGAGGACTGGGTGTTCGAGTCTCGGCCGCGCCGTCGCAGGCTGTGGCCTTGAGGTGTGCGTTGGCACGGAAACAATCGTCGGGGAATAATAAGAGGTAGGCCAACAAGTGCCATCAGTCCTAGCAGCCGCTCCTGGCCTCAGTTTGCCGTTGAAATTTTTGGAGCTTGGCATTGTTTTCAAATTTGCTTTCGAAAACACTGAGTGGGGACTGTGGAGTGAGGACATTGTATACAGCATATTACTTCATTATGTTAAATGTTTTTCTGTCGTCTTTCCAGGTCCCTACACAATGCTCAGTTGATCCAATTCTCTGACCCCTTTTAGCACTTTTCACACAATGAAAAAAAAAAACACCCGAAAGTATCCCAGCACAAGCATTTAGTCAGTTCGCCCAGCAGTGCTGCTCCCATTGTCAGCCCTATGGCCAGTGGTGTGAGTAATATCCTGGGCTAACTCACATAGGAAATGGCTGGGCAGGCCGCTAACCGGCGCTCCCAGCACAGAGATAAGGCTTGTCTCATCAAGCGGGCTGTGCCGCTCTGGGCTGTCACTCTTCCTAGTGGGGTGGGGTGGGGGGGGTGGGGGGGGGGGGGGGGCGGCTCTGATGTCACTCCCAATATCAAGCGTGACAATCATCTGTGCCACCCTGACTTTGTCTTAAGCCTTTGAAGAGTAGAGTTTGTTTTTGTTTTTCTCTTTTTTTCTTTTTTTGGAATTTTTGGTCACAAAAGTCAGTGTTCTAGAACCATTACCGCTATTTCAAACCAGACATAGCTTTCAGTTGCCAGTGGGGATTGTGACTACATCAGCATAAGAATGTTGGGTTAAGAACATTCTAATCATACATTTGTGATCCTACACCTAAACCCTTTTCAAGAGTAGATTTCTTTTGGAAAGTTTTTGTTCAAAGTTCAGAGTCAATGTTCTAGAATGCCATTGCTTTCAATTGCCTATCCCAGCATGCACTGGGCGAGAGGCAGGAATCTACACCAATCCATCGCAGGGCCCGTTGCGGACATTTCCCGGACCGTCTCCCAGACTTGCCTGTGGGGTTGCTGTGTTGCTGCGAACATTGTTTAACGTGTTGGGGTGTGTCTGCGCACGGACCTCATCCCAGTCCGGTTACGTCCACTTCCGTCCGTCTATTCCATCGGGCATCACTGTTTCCACACGTCCTTCAGCAGTGTATGCCATTAACACCCACAGCGAGGTTCTGTCTACCCACAGACTGGGGTGATATCGTTTGAAGCCCCCTGGTGCTCGCTGACATCGGGGTTAAGCTGAGGAAACACAAAACGGTCCTCCGTGTTTGCTTACGCAGAGACTTTCAGCATTAACCTAGCAAACAAAAACTGTTTTAATGAGACCTTGAACTAGCTAGGCTGACCCGCTATAATATGAAGCCCTGGGTGTGTGTGTGTGTGTTGTGTGTGTGTGTCTGTGTGTGTGTGTGTGTGTGTGTGTGTTAGAAACTTCGTTCCAACTGCTTGAAGGAACAGTGCACTGGAGTGTAAAAGTCTCGTACGTTTAGCATTTTTATACGCTGATGTACGGGGAAACTAAAACACTGTATAATTCAAGATGTGGACAGAAGACAGTTAAGAAAATAGAGCCCCAGCAACTTACATGACCTTTAGAATGGCCTGGAAAAATCGCGAAATAAGCATTCCATAAGCGTTTATGACAAAATTGTTTTTTGTCTCCTTGAAAGACTTTCTTGAAGGGACAGGGTAGGCTGCCATCACTATACTGTACGGTATACCGGGTATTGATCTTTTCAATACCAGGTTCTTTTTCCATACAGGTGTATTTGCATTTGATACAATGTTGCAGTTTGCCTGGGGAGTAGAATCATACAAAAATGTTGAAGACCTGCACACAATGCATTGGTAAAAACAATATTGAAATATGCATGTCAGAAAATGCGCCTTTTTACCAAAATGGCCGTTAAATATCTATCAAGAGCTGAACTGAAACACGAACAGTCCACTGTATATATAATCTCCGGGACGTCTGACCTCAGACGCGAGTGGTTTCCAGTTATATATCACCGGAGGAATCTCACACTCCGATCCGATCCAACCAAAACGAAACGTCGTTTACAATTAGAGATGATAACAGATGAGTGATCACTTATCCAACAATAATATGCACGGACATGTTTCACACGCAGGTGAACCTTAGGGTTCCGCTTTCGTTTATTTACTTTGAGTGTGTGTGTGTGTGTGTGTGTGTGTGTGTGTGCATGTGTGTGTGTGTGTGCATGTGTGTGTGTGTGTGTGCGTGTGTGTGTGTGCATCTGCCTGTGTGTGTGCTTTTATGCGTGCGTGCCTGCGTGTGTGTGTGTGTGTGCATGTGCGCACACGCGCCCTAAGCATTTTTTTTAGGTTGGTGGCTGAACATCCTACAGGCCGTAATACCGATTGTAATTCCATCATCGAGACACTTTAAACGATGACCGAAGCTGGTCCGTGTACGTCACGGCCCTTTCCTGGGAGGGACGCGCCGCTGCGGCGTCGTGCTGATACGTCTTCCTGAGCGAAACGAACGCGGCACCCGTGACCTCTGCTATCGCCCGGGCAGGGTGTCGCCCGAGAAAAATGAATCAGTGCCTTGATCTTCAGGGCCGACTCCCTCCCAGGCTATTTATACACACAGCGTTGAGGTTTCGCGGGGTCGGGGCCTGGTTAGGCACCGTACCCTTTTTGGATCTTTTTTTTTGATCGCCCTTATCCTGGGCGTGGAGGCCATGTCTGCGTCACGCGGCGGGGTTCCCAGAGCTGGGCGGGAATGCCGGCGTTCCTGGGAATGTCGGCGTTCCTGGGAATGCCAGTGCGAGCGGTGGGTTTCCCGGGTAAGAGAGGAAGCAGGGGTCGCGATCCGCGGCTGCAGTGCGGTGCTGTTTGGTGATGTCATCTCAGGATGCCTCCAGTGTCTCCTGTTTACGCAGGAGGGCCCAAGAACAACACGCGCCGTTCCTGCTTACTTTCGGTGACCAAACTGGCCACTGGCGACTGTTTCAAGCAGTAGATCACCGCAGAGACACACAGTGGACTGTTACAGACAGGGCCGGCCCGTGGCATAAACGCTGTATGCGATTGTTTAGGGCCACAACCGCTAGGGGGGGCCCACATGATCCAATGTTTATCTAAGGTAAATAACGTTATTTTCGTATTTACGTTATTCACCGGAACTATCGCAGAACTAGCGGTATAAATTGAAAATGGAACGGCCACAGAACAGATCAAATACAACATTACATTATATTACATTACAGGCATTTGGCAGACGCTCTTATCCAGAGCGACGTATAACAAAGTGTATAACCATAACCAGGAACAAGTATGACAAAAACCCTAGAGAGAAGTACCAGTCCAGTGCAAGGAACAACCGCATAGTTCAACTTGGACCCTGAAGGTTAAACTGATTAACACTAACACAACGAGAACGGCAACAACGCAGTCTATGGGGAAAATACAAGCAGTAGTTAAGACAGTTGATGCACCTAAGTCACCAACGAAACAGCTGCCTAGTTACAACCCTAAGCTTACAGTCATCACCCCCCCCCCCACCCCTCCGCTCGACAGACTTGTTTAGGGCCACCAAAATCCAAAATTCTAGGGCCAGCCCTGGCTACAGAGTACATGCAGTATGCTCCCTACTGGACTCATATAGCTCACATATGCACTGTTAAAATTGAATTAACACCAGACATTTCACTATGCAGATTGCTTCGTTAGCCTGCGCTGGGACAAATTGGGGACCCTCTTCCCTATCTCCTGTGTGTTCTCTGGGTCTCACAGCTCATATCAGTGCTGAGCTGGAGGCAGGAGGGTGGGGGGTTGGGGGGGCAATTCCAAGGGCCCTGGCTGACGGGGGCCCTCATAAAATATAGGATTTCCTGGCGTGGTGTGTACCCAATGTGAGATCTTTTCATGGGGCCCCAAAAATCCCAGGAGGAGCCCTTGGCTGGAGGGGCATCCTCAGCCAGTTTGTTAATAACACAGGTGCAGGAGTCAGGCCTCAGCCTCATGTGGGACCGGTGGGGCTTCTCAACAGACAGCACCAAGCATACCTGCAACGGGCCAACAAAATGCATGCAGTATTTATCCTGCTCCAGCAGGATAAAATAAAAAACCAGGACTTACTGTGAGTGCGTGGCACACGAAAAACTATACCCACCCCAGAGGTGGAAAGTCCACGGGTCAGAAAAGTAAGTGTCAGGCTGATTTCACTAATTAGTTCCGCCTACTGGCTGAAGAATTGTGCTAATTAGCAAATCCAGGTGACTGGAACAAGATACCAAGGAGGGCGTTTTACTTTGACAACCTGGATTTTCCACCTTCCCGGCCATTGTCATCTACAATACCATGCAAGTAAGAGAAGCACGATTGTACATAAAGGTTCTTTTCATCTTCTACTGTATGTGCGTATGCATTTCCCTAAAGAGTTTACAATGGCAGCGTACATTGCAGAGTAAATATTCTAACAACCAGCCAACTGGGGTCCAACCAGAAGGAACCAACGAACAAGTAAAATACTGTTAAAATGAATATGTCTCTTGGCATTGTGTGGAAAAGGAAAACAACAGTCCTCGGGTTTTCCTGCTGAGGCAAACTGCAAAGTTACATATAAACCGTATAAACCGTCATAAACTTCGGTATACACAGGCTTAGGCCATACACTGCCTGTGTGTACACACTGGGCTTCAAAAACTTTCCATAGCAGCCAGAGATGAGAAAACAAACCCGGCAAAGGTAAATAATTAAAGGTTGTCATTAAGGAGATTAAGGAGCTCTCGGGACAACGAAACAACCTGTTATTTCTATATGATAAATTATAACGTGCGCACTGTTTGGTTAATATGAACGGGTCTTTGTGCCAACAGAGAATTCTGTAAACAATGGAACCGTAATCATTGGACAACGGCATCAGATAATGGCGTCCAGTGTCTGGAAAAAAGGAACACCGCAAGCTTGGGACCTCGCTCTGAAATTCCCGTTAAGAAAACAAGACATTAAAAAAAAAAAAAAAAAAACAGTCACACGTTCCTAACGGGATATTTTAAGCAACTGCAGCCTGTGATTTTGGAGGCGAGCTGATTTTACAAGATATTTGCATAAAGTCTGCATTCATTTCTTTCCATTTTTCATGTAAAAAATGAAAAGTCACAGAGTTCGGGGCTGCTGGATGTCTGGATTCATCCTGTGAAGCTACATGGATGGGCCCCATGGTCTGGTTTCGGATCCAGACCGTGCCAGGGCTCACTGTGGCAGGCAGGCCTGCAGGGAAATTTTTTGACTGATGAAGACGTCGATGAAGACATCGTAGACGTTGAAACATCAGTCCTACACTGTTCGTTAAAACAGTGGTCTATTGCCCTGAGCAACGTGTGCTCCCATGTTCCTTATTTTGGGTCAGTGTCCGGGTAAGGAGTTTTTTTTTTACTCTAGTTCGACCGTCCTGGGTGTTGCTCACCAATCCAGTCCTCTTTTATTTAGCTGGCTTGGAGTGCATTGGGCATCTTCTTTAATGCTCAGCTGCCTCTTCCATCAAACCTGGGACGGGAGAGCTTCTGTTGGCCGTCGTGACAGTGTCTCTCCATACACCATTTGCCTGTTGAGCTGCACGTGAAGTGTCTCCCTCCGACTCGTATCTCTGTCGATCCTTACTTGCAGACTTTCGGTGTGATAACAAGCGATGGCTGACATCACCGGCTTCAGGGCACAAGCCTGTCCTGGTCCTCTCGAATTGATGACGGAGGTCGCGATGAGTGTTCCAAGGGTGAGCATAATAGGAAATGACAAATTGAGGAGAAAAATGGGGGGAAAGCAAAAACAAGTCCATTTGCAGTGTTTTAGGCTCATTGTTTTGAGACCTCCATCTTCTCCAGAGCTTCAGTCATTTACCGGTTGCTTGGCGCTAACCTCAAAACAGGATGCACCTTTCAGGTGTCAGTGGGAAGCCCCTGCATACCTCGTTTTTGGGAAGCTCGCAGTACCACCTGCCCTGATTTCCATTAGGACCCCCACGCTGTTAAAGGAAAAGGATCATAAGGGACACAAAAAGAGGAAGCAGACCCTTTTCTTTTTTCTTTCCGTCGGTCCCTCGGGAATTCCTCCGATCTGCTGCCTGAACGGTAGCATAACGGAACACCTGAGGACTGAGTCACAGTTTGTGCCGGAGAACGTTTTCCTGAGCTAGACTGATCTCAGATCAGTGACCAACAAGTAATGAGTAATGCTGACATGTAAGGGAGCGGGAGATTCCCTCTACTCCAGAATTAAATGATTCAGTTTCAGATACACCTGCCAGAGAACAAATAGTCTCTGTTATGGCGAATAGTCCTTACAGTCCCACATTCAGGGAGGGAAGAGGGGTGTGTTTGAACACCACCATCTTTCACAAAACTGTAATTTATTATAAAATAATTGTTTATCTAAATTAATTCATCAATATCTCACAATTTTTTTTTTTTACAGAACAACCAACATTTTTTTACATGACATAAATGCAGAAGAACTGTGTCTTCCGAACGAAGGTTTGGTCCAGGAAAATGGTATGCAGGACAAAACAGCAAATAATCCACAGCATGTCTAACTACCTGAAAACGTTCTGTTTTCTTCCCCATCTGTGTGAAAGGCTCACTTCTCGTAGCATGAACTAATGGGTATAAGTTCATGCACGTTCCTGTCAATCATTCCAGCCCAATGCACCATGGAGTCGAAAATAATTAGTATCGCCAATCTTCTGTACCTCACACAATACCTCCCACACTAGCAACTGCTTGAATGAACAAGTGTTAAGCTACCATTCCTCATCTTAAATAGCCAGTGGCTATAAAAAAGTTTTTTAGTTTTTTTTTAAACATTAAACAATTACTTTTGAAATGATTCCAGTGTGATTACCATAAACATCATAAACAACTTGTTCTTTTGACCCAATGGACACAGTCACTCCTGTTCCTGTTCCTGGTCCCAAAGCACCATCCTTGAAAAAAAAGACCATAATGAATAAATGAGGACAGCCAGTGCCATGCCAGCCGGCTTCGCCGTAACCGTGGGAAACTATTTGTGCAATATGGGATTAATGCGCCCGTCCCACCCCGACCTGACTGAGGCCGGTGTCGGCTAGGTGATTAAACCAAAACAGCAGCGGGGGTGGGTGGTGGGGGAAAAAAAAGCTGCTAATTCAAAGTTTATAAAAACACTTAACCTTCGAGGACTTTAATTTAACACATCCTGAGGGAGCCGTTGGCCTACTGGGGTGGGGTGGGGGGGGGGGGGGGGGGGGGGGTGGGGGGGGGGGGGGGGGAACTACTGCTCTGTACCAGCGGTCAACAAAAATATTGAAAAGGAAGAAAAAAAAGTGAAGCTAAAACAGGACTTTAGCTGGTAGTTTAATTTACAGTTCCAGTTGCTCCAGGAGACTCCGTTTCAAAACACCCTGTGGGGAAGTATTTATGTTATTTGAACATGTTTTACTGCTTGTGTTCATTACAGTTTGCCAAATGCTGAAAAACAGATTTAAAAAAAAAACATTCAAAGTGACCTACTCCATGGCACCAAGTTATGAATACACTGTCAAATATGTACAATCAAGGCTACATGGTTGTTGTTTTTTTTTTTTTTCTCATCATCATTTGTTTTTCAACAATATGCGAGAGGTCCAAATCTGGCACAGATTGGGCTCATAAATTAGGCGAAGGAGAAACAGCCGCGGGAATTAATTTCACCTTATACAACCCTGGGTTTCCCGAAACGTCAGTGGTCAGATCAAACAGCGAGAGAACCACCGAGCGGGGGAACCTGTCCATAATTCTCTTTTCAAAAATAAATTTTCAAGTGCCCGGGACTTGATGTGTGACATAAAAAAATGCACTGTGGGAGAGTACGGTTTGTGTGCGTGTGCGTGTTTTCGTTTTTACCTATTTTTAGCCTGCAGAAGCCCTGTCAGCACCTCCTATTCCAGCATATAGAATTACAGGTGTTTGTGTGATACGAGCCGTTGAAGGTCACTTCCCCTCCGACGGTCTTAAGCTGATAAAGTATGAGGCCGAGGCCTGGGGGGGGGGGGGGAGAGGTGTGTGAGAGAGAGAGAGAGAGAGAGAGAGAGAGAGAGAGGTGTGTGTGAGAGAGAGAGAGAGAGGGAGAGGGTGTGTGTGAGAGAGAGAGAGAGAGAGAGAGAGAGAGGGAGGTGTGTGAGAGAGAGAGAGAGAGAGAGAGGTGTGTGAGAGAGAGAGAGAGATAGAAGAGATAGAGAGAGAGAGAGAGAGAGAGGTGGTGTGTGAGAGAGAGAGAGAGGGGTGTGTGAGAGAGAGAGAGAGAGAGAGAGAGAGGTGTGTGTGAGAGAGAAAGAGAGAGAGAGAGGTGTGTGAGAGAGAGAAAGATAGAGAGAGAGAGAGAGAGAGAAGGTGTGTGTGTGAGAGAGAGAGAGAGAGGGAGAGGTGTGTGAGAGAGAGAGAGAGAGAGAGGGAGAGGTGTGTGAGAGAGAGAGAGAGAGAGAGAGAGAGAGAGAGAAAGTGTGTGAGAGATATAAAGCACGGGCCGGAGCCAAGCCCAGCAGCCCGTGTGCATGCGGCTGCTCACACTCACACACAGCCTGGCGGAAAACGGGAACAAGCAAACACCGGGAATATCGTACGATTGAAACATTCCCAGCTTTTCCGATTCATGTCTCACATTTACCCCCGACGTCTCGAAGAATATGGGAGATTGCTACACCTCGATCGTTTATTCCCCAGGGGTGTCCAATCTTATTCGAACAAAAAAATGGGCTAGTGTGGGTGCAGGTTTTTGTTTTAGCCCAGCTCCAAGACACCTGATTCTACTTATCACTGTTTTGATTGAAGACCCTCAGCACTTAATTAGTTATCAGGTGTCATAGTACCGGGCCAAAGCAAAAACCTGCACCCACACCGACCCAAGACTGGACACCCCTGGATTAAACATTCCCCCCCCCCCCCCCCCCCCCCTCAAAGAAGAATAGAATATGGGATATTGACGCCCCCTACCCCGCCCCCAGGTCCCCCCCCAGTCCAGTTTTTCTTACAGCTGCCATGGTATTTATTTATTCATTTTCATTCGTTTGTATTTTTTTTTTTTTTAAAGAGCTCTGCCATACTATAGCGCTTGCTAAACTGAACTTTATCCTTCATACGTCACAGGTGTTCAATCAAGGGCCGGTGCTGGTGCTGGTGCTGGTTTTTTTGTTCTCGCCCGGAACTACGACACCACATTCAACGAATTAACTAATCGTGGTCTCCAATCAGGTGTACCTTGATGTAAGTAGAGTCAGGTGTGTCAGTGCTTGCCTATAAGCAAAAGCCTGCACCCCTACCCACAACCCCTTGCTTTACAGTGTCCGTCACAGGAGAAAAAAAAACGCACAAATATTCCGCTCGCTAGATTTCGCTCCAGAGGTCTTATAACCTAAATGTGTAGACTCTGTGTGGGGCGCTGCTCGCGTCCCCGCTGAGTTCCGAAACACGTCGGCCTGCTTGCCTCCCACTCACGGCAGCGAGTGACCGGGGAGGAAACGAACAGTTGAATATTGCAAAATTTCCCAGGAAGAAATTGGAATGATATTTAGGTAAACAGGCGTCTCTGGTGTCTGCACATTTGGTTTAGATGCTCCCGCCGTGCTGGAATGAAATAATATTTGTGTATTAGAGTAAACATTTCGGCAAATAAGCTACACATAATGCTTCAGAAGGAGAAGAAGGGGGGGGAGGATATCGCACCGTCTTGCCTGGGCCCTGTTGTTTTTTTTTTTGTGAAACCAGTTACACATTTCGGCGACATCACTCCAAATAACTAGCTGCCGGACCCACTTGTAGATATTCGTGAATCTCTGGACACATCTTTGGTTACCATTTTCATGGCTTTCCGTCAAGCAAGAGAATGCGAGGCTTAGCAAGACATTGCTTCCACTGAGCTGTGGGTATCTCATCACTTATTGCAGGGTAGACTGGTTCAATCTGACTTGATTTTATTTAATCTTGTGTAGGAGTTTGTATTTATGCACCGCTTACTGTAAGGACATACTGAAACCTGTTTTTTTTTTTTTTTGTTTTGTTTCATTTGGCCATCTGTTTCTTGACTTTGGTGTGTAATAACATTCTGAATATCATGCATTTATAAAATCCCCCAGTTATGCATTGTGCAAACACTACGTGGGACGAATCGACAGACCAGTATGAGAAATGGCTAAAATTTTGCTTGAATGAGCCCGCATCCAGCGTTTACAGTCGCAAATTTTTATTATTTTTTTTAAAGTGAACGAAAAAAGACAGCGGTGCCGCTGAGAGATATTTTGATTGCGGAACCTGGGTCGGGGGCTCAGAGAGGGAGAATATTTGGGTTGGCAGACTCCAGCCCCCCAACAGAACCAGCTCCGGTCATAACACCCAGCCAAGCCAACCTCAGATTAAAAAAAAAAAAAAAAAAAAAAAAAAAAAAAAAAAAAAAAAAAAAAAAAAAAAAAAAAAAAAAAAAAAAAAAAAAAAAAACAACCCAAAAGCGCCCAAATGCGCCTTTTCTCTTCAGTTAACGAGATGCCAAAAGAACAGGGGAGAGCGTTCGGCCTTGGCACAAGCGTCCCCGCACGGCACAGCCGGAAGCGTCCGTCTCTAAGGACCGACTGTTGCCTCTGCTAAAAGATTGTGCGACTGTACGGCCACTTTATTATAAGGTGAGACCGAGTGATTCCCCTTGAGGGGGAGGCTCATGAATGATCTCACGCCAGCCTTGTTTTTTTTTGGGTTTTTTTTTTTTAAAAAAAGGCATAAATTACACTTCCCTTAATATGTGTTATTTGAACGGATTCCTTACTGGAACAGCAGTCAACGGGCCCATGTCCTGCTTCCCCGGTGTTAAACCCACTGGCGTGGTTCTGATTCCAGGCGTGCCCTGGTGATGAGTCATGCCCACGTCTGACCCACCTGACAGGCCCCCAAAAAGAAAGAGGGCAGGACACAGAGGGTACACAGGAAGTGGAGAGGGGTAGGAGGGGCCAGGCGGTTGAAGCAACAGGAAAAGGAAAGCCTCTACTGGGCATGTTGAGGGCAAATGCGCTTGCTGCCCTTTGAATTCACTCGTAGAAAACCAAGGTGATTTAACTACCAAAGAAAACCTCATCGATCAATTTTTTTGTGATCATAAATTTCATCATGTGTGGCAGTTTGTGAGACGATGGTTGTTTTGGTCCAGAGGTCTTGGGAAAATGTTTATTAAAATGTACATGTTTTATTACATATTTTTTACAATCTGCTTTTCATATGAAACGCAACGATCGTTAATCGAGTTTCAGAAATACCATCGAGGACGTTTTATTTTGCCTTCAAAAGTGTGATATTCCCCATTCACTTCAATGGGAGCCCCAATGTTTTGCCCTCAACACACGCAGTACAGGAGCTTGTATTCCGGGACTTCACAAGCTCAGGTTAGCTGAAGGCGTCCTCGCCTGTGTTGTTAAATACACACGTCTGTGCGTCAGGGCAAATCTCACAGTCTGAGCTTGACTCATCCAGTGCCTTTGACCTCGGCCTATCGAAAACAAGTGTTAGGAAATGGTCAAAAGACAAATACAGGAAATGAGAGCAGCCCAATCCCAGTCCATTGACCTTACGGATTCATAAGAGAAAGTGGCAAATGACCAGATGTGGAAAATCCAGGTCCAGGAAACAAAAAATTCCTCCCCAGTATTTTGTTCCAGTCACCTGGATTTGCTAATTGGCACAATTTTTCAGCCAGGTGGTGGAACTGCTTAGTGAAATCAGCTGGCTTTCTGGAGTTCATAGGTGGACAAAACACATGGCAGGACTTTTAATTTCTGACTTCGGGCTTTCCACCGCTGCATATGATGCAGAATTTAAGAATTTGGCTAAATACTTGGCTAAACTTGTGCCAGTTGCATTCACAGGATGTTTAAAAGGGAAGAACAAGTTTACAGTAACAACAAAAGGTTGACTTGCATAAGGCATGATGCACTTTATACCATAGTATAAACTTCAAACAGCTTTAAGCAACTACTTTCTACCAGGAATTCAACAACACTTCCTTTCTCTGAATACTGTCATAATGTGTGTGAAGAAGTTTGAACAGCATGCAGCATTTCAGTGTCAACTACAAGATGCTACATACTGCAGACAGTAAACACACACAGTGCCCTCTAGCTGTCACTCCTGGGAAAAGCAGACCCTCTGGGATCTTCATCAGAAGACATTTAAGCATGCTATACTGCAATTGACATTAGGCTTTTTAACATGCTATACTGCTTTTATGCTGTTACTTTTCTCCTTTTTGGACTGTAGGAAGCTATAAAGCTGTGTGTATCACTGAATCTGCATGGAGATTTTCGCCACAGAGATTTTGAAGAGTGCTGAGTTTTGTTTTATTTTTGTTTTGTTTTTTGCAGACCTAGACAGACAGACAAACATATCAGCAGATAGACAGAGAGACAATTACACACTAGTCATATTCTTCCAACTCGGTATATCCATTTTGTATTTATCATAAAGATTATTTATTATTACTCATTTATTTTAGACTCTTCTCTGCAACAATGTCCCATAATTGTCTCGCATAAAACTGGATCAGCCTCACTGGTAATAATTATTAAGGCTGTATGTATAAGTAAGTGTTATCTTACTGTTAACAGGTTAGGAATTTTTTTTTTTTTATTTTTTTTTTTTGCTTTAATGAGATGGGGAAAAACAATCGCATTTTGCAGAATTCCAGATTGTGCTTGACAGCAGTTGGACAGCAAAGAACACAGACCTAAAAGGTGTCTTGCCATAAACACTTGCAAACTTCAATAGATTAGTTTGTGTTCTGTTTGTTTTCTTCTGTTGTTCCTTGTTTCTAATCAACAAAATGAGAACTATTGCAACATGGTGGAATAAATTTGCCATGGATCTAAACTGCTCATCTGACTTCAAAGAACATGATGCACAATTTAATACTCTGTAGATACAGTGATATATTATTCAGTGGTGGAACATGGGTATGTTCGCCAGATTAATAACAGATTACATTGTAGGTGGTATTTCTTTGCAAAAAAAAACCATATTGTTCAAATTCACATTCACAACTCCTTGGGCTATGATTGCAACAGATAACATTTTCTGAAAAAAAAAAAAAAAAAAAAAAAATGACAGTACCTAAATTTATTTCAGATGTAAAGACATCTGTGGGGAATATGTCTCTTTTTCCCTTGGAATATTTTGCAACATACATGTTTGTCAAACAAGTAAGGTTTATAAATCAAAAAAATGAACACATTGTCGTCAAGAAGTTGGACGAGAATCATTTGATCCAATATGGCGCCATATTATTCCATTCCAATGCACTGCTATCAGAGACACTTTGATTCAACCTCAGAATCTGATGGATAAACTCCACACCCTGTTCTGCTGAAGCATTGAGAAAGGCTAAGCCAAATGCCACATTCTTGGGGGAACAAGGATAACCTTTAGGCCAGTAAAATTTAATATCAAAACATTTGACGGAAATTGTGTTGGTGCACACTGTGTTCTAGACCAGGGGTTTCAAATATTTTTGATCCAAAGACCCCGCCCCCCCCCCCCCTCACCCAAGCAGCTGGAGCAATTGGGCAAGAGGCAGGAATACACCCTGGACAGGTCGCCAATCTATAGCAGGGCACAAACACCATTCACTCACCATTCTGTCACCCACTCATAACTATGGTCAATTTAGAGTCTCCAATAAGCCAACCTGCATGTTTTTGGACTGTGGGAGGAAACCGGAGTACCTGGAGGAAAACCACACAGACATGAAGAGAACATGCAAACACACACAGAAAGGCCCAGGCCAGGATTCAAACCCCAGGACCTTCTTGCTGTGAGGTGACAGTGTTACCCACTGCTATATATATAATGTATATATGTGTTCTGCATATATCATGTATAAGGTATGCCTTATTGATAATTTATGGGCTTGGCCATAATACATGAACATGTGTCAAACATTTAGGATTTCTTTATGCAGACAAATGTTCTCCAATGTGTGCTTTTGGAAGGTGCAATCCTGGACTGTCACTAGTGACAACCCAAACTTTGCTTCTGATTCAACATGATTGATCCAAACTCTACATTTGCATTCACATGCAGTGGCCTGAAATGGAGCAATAAGATGAACAAATTCAGATGCTGAGAACACCCAGCACTGCAAAAATTAGATGCTGGCTAATGTTTAACCCTTCACAAGCAGTGCTTCTCCATCGCAAACTAATTTTCACGTTCCCTGTTCAAATACAAACACGGCGTCTGTAATATCACAGAATATAACTCTAAGTCTCCCTGTGGTCTCTCCTGTCAGATTTTGTTTCCCTTTTTCAGTCCAACTGGAACTACAGCTGCCGACTCAGACGTTTTTAGTAATATGTTGTTGTGGCTAACAGGAAAGCTGACTTGCTGTTTTTTTTTATTTTATTTTTTTAAGTGACATTCTACCAGTTTTCACCACTGTAAATTTGTCTGTGACGGGCAGCGGCCGTTCACTGTAAAATGTAAAAACTAGCTTTCCGGAATGCGATTCTCTGTGACGCAGGCAAATGGAAGCCAGGGCTAAAAATGGACAGGAGTGGATCCGTAGCCATGGCAACGTGGAAGCCCTGTCTGGTTGCCAGGGCAAAGTGACAGTTGGGGAGTTTGTGCGCGAACCTGGTCGAGCCGCAGCCCCGTTACTTGAAACCAGCAAAGCTGTGTAAACATAACAAAAATGAAGAGTTGCAGGACGTCCCATTTGGAACTTATTAACTCCACTCTTGCAACCCTGTGTTTAAATTATTACAGCCAAACCCAGGAGTTTGGCCACTACAGAGCTGCCGTACCCAAAGCCAGTTGACCTATGGGGTCAGAGATTTGTGTAGCCCCATAAATGTCAAGCATAAGAATCTATTCAGAACTTTATGGGGAGAAATATACACTGCATTTAGCAATGTGAAAAAGAAAAAAAAAACTGCCTTGCAGCTGTACACATCTGAAGTACTTGTAGAAGAATTAGCCATGATTTTGATCATAGCATTTAAAAGCCTATTTGCAGTCCAGACACACTCAAAAGCCTACTGTGCATGTGTGTGTGAGAGAGAGAGACAGAGAGAAAGGGAAAGAGAGAAGATTTCTGTTCATTAACTGCATAAAAGACTTCATTTGATTGGTTGATTTCTCTTCATTTCAATTTCAGTGTCACAGCTAAAATGACTGATTAACTGCATAATGTTCCGCCCCACCCTCACACTGATTCCCATTCCCTTCTTCCACATCTTCTCCTATCTATCATATCAGATTGGTCGGTACGGCACCAACAGCCCCCACTGCATTGCGATTGGCCGCCCCGGGTAGCCCCCCCCCCCCCCCCCCCCCCCCCCCCCCCCCCCCCCCCCCCCCCCCCCCCCCCCACTCCCCCTCCCCCCCCCCCCCCCCCCCCCCCCCCCCCCCACCCCCCCCCTACCCCCCCCCCCCCCCCCCCCCCCCCCCCCCCCCCGCCCCCCCCCCCCCCCCCCCCCCCCCCCCCCCCCCCCCCCCCCCCCCCCCCCCCCCCCCCCCCCCCCCCCCCCCCCCCCCCCCAAAATGCCATTGGGCCGTCAATCTGTCAATCTGACCATGCCTAATGGCATTGGATCAGGGATCTGTCAGTCCGGCTCCTTGATGAGGAGTGTGCTGTCAGACAGAAGCTTACCTAGCCTACCGCCTTCAGAAGACGGCAGACATCATACTAATGGCTACTGACTTAATGGTTTCTGTTTGTTTTTTTTAGGGAGAGTTGGACAAACCAAATAACGAAAAAAGGACAGGATATCCGAGCAAGAATTGCTTAGCGCACCTAATTAATGTGCTGTCCTATCCATGCAAAACAGTTATTTGATACATAACGCACCGTAAGCCAATTTTAAACGCTGTATTTATTTCTGATATAATTTTCCCACTGGAAATTTCCCATGAGCCACCTCCCCCCCCCACCCCCTGATTGGTTCTTGGCCCCCATGGGCTCCGCCATTGAAGAAAAATAAATTCTAGGATCGCCACTGATGTGAGCTAAGGGACATGTAGATATTTCTCTGTTTGAATGCAACTGATAGCTTGATAGTCCCCAGACAGGCACTTTGCTTTGTTTAGTTTTTCATCAGAAAAGTGCTGGTGGTGCAGCATTAAAAGACCTCACTGTTCGTGTTTTTGCTTGAAATCTGAGGCCTGCGCAAATCACGCTTTTATTCTAATAAGTGTAAATGTGTCGGGGTTGGGGAAACTTTTTTTTTTTTTTCTAACCTTCATAATTCTGAAATCCAGACTGTGGTTTGTGTATTTTATTATAACGGGCCAAATACAACTACACTCGCAAACCAAAATTAAGAAATGGTTTGGGGCCCTCAGTCAAATTAGCATTGCTTCCTTGTAAATCTATCTTTGTTTGCACATCTTATAGAAAAAAATAAAAAACATTTCACGCTAGTCTAGCAAGCTTGGACTCAAGCCTTTCACCATACCCCATAATTATGCTTCCCAAATTTTGAATTATGTCTCAGTATTTAGATTTAATTTTATACTGGTTTTAATCCTGGGCGTCAATCCTTCAGTCCAGGGCAACCCACGTTCAGCTCTGAGTGCTGTCTGATACGGTGGAATGTGTCTGTATATACAAACCGATTACATCTACAGTACAAATGGCAACCTGCACAAACACAAAAACATGTGCGTCTACAGTGTGACAGATATGATGACGAGTTTAATAATTATTTCATCTGGGATTATCGTAGTGTGAACTAGCTTCAAGCAAAGCCTTGTCCTTTTATCTTGGACACTGCTGTATAGTGAACAATGTTTCACTAGACTGGTGAAAAAGTGCAGTGTTCTTTGTGAAATCACAACACTAGTGCTTACACCCAGAGAGACTGGTGGTTAAATGAAATTTTGTTCTGTATTTTCCACACAAAAAAAAAAAAAAAATCCATACTTCATTTTGTACTTTATTCCAATATGATGACTAACTAGTTAATCAAAAAACCTATAATAAACTTCCTGGACTATATTGTACAGTCTGAACTACACTCATTAGCACTGTTCTTGGTTTTGATTGGTTAATAGTTTGACCTTAATAAAGGTCTCAAGATATGTGACCATACTGCATTTAAGTCAAATGTAATTAATTTCATTAATTTGATACATCACTTGACCTTGTTTTAAATAAGAATAGATACCTTCTCACTCGCACACACACACGCACGCACCACACACACACACACACACAAACACGTGAATGCATTCCGGAGGTTGAAATGACACAGAGAGAGAGAGATACAACATCCATCTACATCTAACCCATTATTCCTGGTCAGGGTCACAGGGGTGCTGCAGCCTATCCCAGAATACACTGGGAGGATGCAGGAATGCACCATAGACAGGTTGCCATTCCATCGCAGGGCAAGAGATACAACATAAAATGCTCAGCATCAGCTTTGCAACAAACTACTATGCAAATTTCTTTAGTTAGTGTTATATGCTTAGGGAATGTATAATGAATTGCATTTACAAAGTTTAAATATTTAAATTTTGAACATTTACTGTATGTTCGATGTGCTGTTTAGACTTAAAATAAATTGGAAAGAAATAATAAATTATATAAAAAATTATTAAAATTTAAATTGTTGTATTTTTTCACTAAAAAAAAGTCTTTATTTATTTTTTTTATTTCAGAAAAAAAATTAAAGACAGAGTCGTACCAGGTTGCATAGGGCTCAATATTTAGTGAGCCCTATGCAATGAACGTTATATTCTTATGCTTAGATAAGTGAATTACAGCTTTGGGTCACAAAATTACGAAGGGCAAAATATAGCCTATTTTCTTCTGTCTTCTACAATGAAACTTTTTTTTCCTCAGCTTTGAATTAATGGTGCCTTGGACCTGACAGGTTCTACTTAATTACAGAATGGGATCCGTCTGCCAGAACGAGTTGGCTCGAGCTCAGGGCCCCATAAATCGTCTGCAGTTTAGACGGGAAAACATAACTTCCTGATTTATGCTGTAACGCAATCCTCAGGGCCGCCTTCCATTTCGCAGATTCGCTGGAGCCGGCCGGCTCTCTCCCCCCCCCTCCCAAAAACGAGATGAATCTCCCCGTAAGTTGACAGCACACCAATTATATCGCCCGTTCTGCTGTCCGTCATGCAGAAACTCTCAGGTGGACATCACGAGCCCATCTGGAATATGCAATATGCCTGTTTATATTCAACGTGTGGAACGCTGCGCCATTTGCAGGGTGCTCCTTCTGTGATGTCACAGGCACTTCGGTTCCAGAGTAAACTGCTAACGCTTGCTGATGGATGGAGTGATGAACTGCTCAACAATGGGAACTAGAGGCAGTAAAGTACACTGCGGTGTTGATGCTCAGATTTATCAGCAAAGCCAAGTCCTGGCATTTTATGGATGTGTGTTTTAATATTTTTGAACTAGGGTTTATATTGGAGTTTTACAGTACATATGTAATGAGCAGTGTTTAGATAATTAAATGAGGTAGCTGCTGGATATCCTCACGTCCCACTCTATTTCACTCTATTTTCCCTATTTGACAGGATAGTGATGTTCCTCTCCCTCTTTTTTTATCCAGAACAGTTATTGCATTTTAAGATGGATGGATTTAATGCTCAGGAACCCCAAATATTAACAATCACTGTAATTAACCAATGGGTCTATGTGTTGCTATATCATTACAAAATTTAGATTTCGTTTTTCTGAGACTTTTCAGGTACACGCATGATAATGCGGGTGATATTTGTGAGATGTTGAGCTGGATTTTATCACCCAAAGCCTGCTTCTGGCAGTCGACGAGATCGTCTGTTTTTGTTACGATCCCGCCTTGTTTTTGTACGCCGCCACCCAAGCCCTGCTAAGCTCTCTCACGCCCCTCCCCCATACGGGGGGGGGGGGGGGCTAATACTGAGCATCGCTCACTACCTGTCCAGCGTGTCATCGCTGGCCCTCGCTGTGCGTCCGTCGGCCCCCCGGGAGCCCCGGCTCGTTCGCGGAGGAAACTCCACTTTGAGAGCCCCATTCATAAATTTCAGACTACGTGGGGGAATAGGTTTTCCCGATTCTATGCCCAGCTCCCTAATAAAGCAGTAATTTATGGGCCGTGTCGCAGCGTTTGCAGCCAGCGCCTAATTCCAGCACTTGTTCGTTTTATAGGGACGTTAGGCGAGGTCGGAGCCCAACTGACTCACGGCGGACAGCTGGAACGCAAGCGATCGAATCCCGTGAGTTCTCTTCGCCTCGTTTTCTGAGCTTTCCAGGTTCTTGGAGGTCATGAGAAAACGCGATCGTTTATGCCGTGCCTCCAAGGCCATGAGGAACTCTCACCTGGTTGTCGTGACGACAAGGTAGGCGGCTCCTCATCTCCTGCTGCCTTGATGTTGGGGCACAGGTATGTTATGACCCTGGCCCACCTCTGCCTGCCAGAGACAATCCGCAGTCCGTAACTGAAAATACCTACAGTAGGTTCCAGTCTAATCTTTGGTCGTGGTCACCTACATCGCCATGAACACAAATGTCATTGAAGCACATATTAACACACAGCTACATTTTTAACCAAAAACCGTTGGGAGATTGACCTTAGTCAGTGGTGAGTCCTAACAAAAGGCATTAGAGGGTCAAACCACTTTGTTTTTTTAATTGAAATTTCAAGGTTAATTAGCAGCACTCTGTGTGTGCTTAAACGAGTTCTTCGGTGCATTTCGTGTTTCGAAGAGGACGCACGTGGTGACGTGACAAAAATCGGGGCTAGTTGGCCAGATTAGCGAGGAGGCCCCCTCTAGCCAGTGCAAACACAATGTGAATAAAACCCCATTCATGGGGTCTCACTCTGGGCTGACCCCGGTTTGTGTTGCAACAGCACCCCAGTTGTACCCCTCTCCCTCAATAAATAGAGGGATGCATTCATGGGCGCTATCAATCCATCACCTTTCCAATTTGCCATGATAACGTGTAGTGTAGTGTCGTGTGTGTGGGGGATGTGTTTGTGTGCGTGTGCATGCATGTGTGTGTGTGTGTGTGTGTGTGTGTGTGTGTTTGTGCGTGCATGTGAGTGTGTGTGTATGTCTGTGTGTGGGTGTGTGTGTGTGCATGTGTGTGTGTGTCTGTGTGAAATAAAGTTGTTACCCAGTTTGGCACTCCACGGTATACATAACCCCCTTCCCCCCAAATACGTATATATTTGCACAACCTTTCATTTTTCTTGTATAAAAATGTATTCAATCAGGAAGCTACATCACTTTGATATTCTGTCTTTCCTCATTTGTTTTTACAGCTTTCAAAATAGTCAAATTTCTGTAACTGCAGTTAGTTTCAACTGATTTGGACAGAGTCTATCGGCGTACAAATACTGGGTGATTCATGTCAGTACTAAGATAACAAAGAATGAAACTCCCCAATGAAATGGGCCAATACAGCTAAGTACAGTAGCTTATAAATGATCTTAAGTTTTAAATTGCATGGACATCCATTCATTATTTTCAACACATTTTTAAGGATGAGAGCGTTATTGTTTTGAAAGTAAATAAGGCAACACCATCAGCTCTCTGTCTGGTGAAACCCTTGCGTTTAACTCACACGATACCGTCATTTCGTTCGGTTGTTCTGCACAGTAAAGCAAAACCTGTAAGGGACACGTGACCCCTCCTACTTCATTGCCATCTGATCGTCTGTCTGAAAAACTGTGGTTAGAGTTGGACTGCACCTCAGGACTGGTTATATGGCTTCCACAGAGTATGGCATTACCACTCCGCCGCCAAGCAAGTGGATAACCGCTTGCTTCCATGAGTCGATGCGGGGCGTGGTGTTGCTTTCACCTCGAGCACGCAGTCCCAATAAATCTAATAAAGTATTCCTGCTGCAAAAGCTCGCTGTTATCAGCCCCTCCAAGACAGGAAGTGACATGTAATGACAGACCTGCAAGACAGGAAGTGACACGTAATGTCAGACCCGCAGGACAGGAAGTGGCACGTAATGTCAGCCCTGCAAGAAAGGGAAGTGACACGTAATGTCAGACCTGCACGAAAGGGAAGTGACACGTAATGTCAGCCCTGCAAGAAAGGAAGTGACACGTAATGTCAGACCTGCACGAAAGGGAAGTGACACATGGCATTTTGTTGGGAATCAGCCAATGCCAGTGGTGGATCTGTCCCTACACATTAGTGACAAAGAGGTATTCCACGTCCCACGTTCTCTTGCCTACTGCAAGGGAAACTCACACTCGCTGCTGTGTCTGTCAGCAAGTATGTCTGCTTTATCTTTTATCACATCTCTTTGGTTCATCTAGGCCATTTTTATTGCTGCAGACATGATTAAAATGAGATTAGATTTTCAAACAAGCCCCTGGAGGAGGTTTTGTGGTGCTTCTAACAGCTTCTGGAAGCAGCGATCGGTGCGTAGCATCAACAGCCTGCTGAGTCATCACGGCTGTCTTAAACGTATTCATATTCATATATTTATTGACATTCAATAGCCATTTTTCAACTGCTGTTTTCAGCATTTGTTGATATCGTAAAGAAATGCAGCTTCTCGCCAAATCTCAGCAGGTAATTTGAGTTTTTGGAAAAGGTGCAGTTTTCCAGGTGTGGCGGGTTTGGCTGATGCCACCACTGGAGATCCAGATGTGAAGAGAGCTGTATGCAGATGTTCCATGAGGGGAGTGAGGAGATGTTGTGGGCGGGGTACAGGTGTGCACAGGTACGTACCTATGGGTGAGGGTACTCTGCAGCTGTACCAGAAACTGACATTGATCTGGTTGGTGCAGCCAGTGGGTGAGTCAAAGAGGTAGTCTGGCAACTCAAAATATTTATGCAATATTGCAAGAAGTGTAAAAGGTTCTTCACTGTGATGAGCTGACAATAATAATAATAATTATTATTATTTAGCATAATAATTTGGTTTTCTTTAGTTTGCAGTATCTAGTTTTCCAGTTTGTGGACAAACTGAAATCGTGCTACATGGTGTGTTAAATTTTCAACGAGCTGGTATCCGCGGAATAGCTGGTATCACTGTTATTAAATCCGCAGTCCGTGTTTGACTGGATGTCAACACAGTTTATGCTAATCAAGGGCCTGCTCAGCTTCCACAGTCTGCTCATTCAGACCCGAGCTGTTTTACAGGGTTCTAAATAATACAGGGTCCCCCCCCCCCCCCAACTTGGAAAAATTAGCCTCAGCTAAATGAGCCTGAGCCTCAGTGCTGGCATCTGTATACAGACGTTTGGTTTGACTGCTGGATTAGTTTTGGGCCTGAGTGGCGCAGGTGTGATAGACGTTACCACGCCAACACAGGGCTCCCCCCACGCCCCCCCCCCCGCTGTCACGTTTCCCCGTAGCCGTAGAGAACCTGCAGTTTGCACATTAACAGGTCCTCCATCATTCAAACTGCGCCTCCCCCCCCCCCCCCCCCTACCACCCCCTACCCCAGCCCCCACCCCCCAGACCCAACAGTGAGATGTTTATAAAAACTCAGACAACCTGACACTCGATCACCAGGGAAATGATTTTTCCACCCTCAATCACTTCTGGGGTGTAAATGTTTTATTGTTTGTGTGTCGAGGTGTGAATGAAGTCATAGAAGGGGGGGAGGAGGGGGGCGGGGGGCGATGGGGGTTATGGGGGGAAGGGGAGGGGGAGAGGGGGTGTCTCACCTCATTTTTCCAGTTCTCCTCAGCCCCTCCCCAGACACTGTGTAAACTCTGTCACTCACCCATGTAGTCTCCACCCCTTTTCCCACACACCCCTCTCACCCCCGATTTAAAAACACCCCCCTGCAGATTTTCCTCAATTCACCACTTCTCTGCCACAATACGCAAAAAAGAGGCTTTTTCAATTTCATTTTTAAATGCCCTTTTCACAGAACTGTTTCAGACCTGTTAATTCCACGGCGGTGACCCCAAACCCGATGTGTAAAGGGAGTGAGTAATGGGTCCAAATGAAAGATTAGCGTTGCGGTTTTAGCCTCAAAACCACACTCGTCTCCTATCCTCCCAGAAACATCACAGAACGGATCAGAGCCTCCCCAATTAGCCCCCGCCGTCATCAAACACCCCCCCCCCCCCCCCCCCCCCCCCCCCCCCCCCCACGGCCGGCCGCCAGCCCTCCTTACAGCAGGGAGAGGGAGGGCCGGTGCATACCTGCTCTATCTTTAACCGACTTTTAACCCGCTCCAGACCTGGACCAATCACAGCGGCCGCAACCATGGCCATGTGACGCGGAGATGAGAAGGGTTCCACCTGGAGCCCTCCGACTGTGGCTCTTTGTGTACCCACAAACCACCGGGAGCCCGCAGATTGCCACAGGGGGACTGGGGGGGGTGAGTCTAGGGACTTCGCAGTTACCTCAACCCCCACACCCCCCCCCGGACTGGGGGTGAGTCTAGGGACCCTGCAGTTACCTCAACCCTCACACCCCCCCCCTGAACTGGGGGTGAGTCTAGGGACCTCGCAGTTACCTCAACCCCCACACCCCCCCTCCCCCCCCCCTTCCCTCCCCCCAGCTCTCTTCACACCACTTCGTAAACAGCACGTCAAGAGGCATTTGGTGCGCTCCCATTAACAACTAATAATGTTGAGCTACCTCTCAACGCGCTGCCACGACGACCCTGTGGAGCTTCACGCGTTGTTTGCGCTCGGCACGGCCGGCCCGCGAGCGGCAGGGGCGGCGGCAGGGGCGGTGGCAGGGGTGGCGGCGGCGGCGGCGGCGGCGGCAGGGGCGGCAGCAGGGGCAGCAGCGGCGGCGGCGGCGGCTGCTCACTAACGTCTTGGCGGTGGAATAATAAACACCTTGACCTCTCCTCGCTGTTATGGGGAATGCCGCTGGGCCGTGGAATTTCTAATTACGCTCAGCGTCTAATTTGAGGAAGAGATCCCGGGATTCGGTTGGGGGGGATGTCACATCACTCAGAGATGCGATGCTACTCGATTACCAGATTTTAGCATAAAAACGGGGCTAAACGGTGGTAGCTAAATGAAATCAAGCATCATGCTGTTTACATGACATTACACTACACTTATTTGGCAGACGCTTTTATCCAAAGCGACGTACAATAAGTGCGCACCAAAGGTCACTGGAACAACTGCAAAGCACAGGTCCGATAAGGTGTTCAGAGACGGGGCAAGATCGAGGGATGTAACGTTTGAACAGTTTGTTTCCGACGGCACGTGCAGTTTGTCACGACAGCACGCATGCCACCATTGTGCTTGTCGACTGTTGTTCAGACACTTGGCTCTTAGGCAGTGCTTTTTGTTCTGCACATCAGTGAGTTTTTCTAGTCATATTTACTACAGATTGCGAAGGTCCGTGACCCATAAGGGGGGAGAACTGAACAACAGTTTCACGGCACTTTTTGGAGTAAAATTGTGATTTATGATTTTTTGTTTTTTTTTTTTTTTAAAGGTTCATTAAAATGTTGGACAAGGTAAACTAAACAGATCTGGGCACACTACAAATTAATAATTTACACATGTAGCCCTAACCTTCTGTCACGGTGACATGGTTTATAAATTGTGTGACCAGGCCGCTGTGTATAACTTATTTAAGAGGACATGTTTTCACTGGGTGCTCAAGGAAGATTAATTGAAATGAGGTGTGTAAATAACCTTCCCGCTTGGCTGTAGTCCTCAGCAGAGAGGGGTGATCAGGGGTCTTCATATACAACAGAGAGCCACAAGTTACAACGCAAAAAATGACTTCATTTTGCTTCATCCAGCTTCTCGATGTTCTGAGAAAAGATGTTTCATGGTTGACTGCTGAACTATCCATCCTAGTCAGGGTTGCTGGAGGGGTGCTGGAGCCTATCCCAGCATGCATTTGGCAAGATGTAGGAATACACCCTGGACAGGTCGCCAATCTATCACAGGGCACACACACCATTCACACACCATTCACTCGCACACTCATACTTGGGGGCAGTTTACAGTCTCCAATTAGCCTGTATGTTTATAAAATACCTGCATGTCTTTGGTATTTAAAAAAAAGTCATTAATATCTGCTTACCAATTACAAAAATCAAACTCTCTGTGTAGTCTGTTTGATGTTAAAAGGCATTCTGTTCACAGTATCCATCTGCAGTCCTTGTATACCTTTCATACATAATGCAAGGATGTCCGGTGTGTTGCAAACACAGGGCAGAAAGTTACCTAGGATCATACCTTTTGTCTGTAAGGAAATAACCTGACCCAGGGAATTTCTTCTGATCATTTTATAATTTATTTGCTTGTGAATTAAAATTCACTCTGCAGCCTTGCTGTACCAATGATGCAGGGGGTGTGTTGTGGAGGGGGAAGTTGTGTTGGGGGAGGGGTCATTTAAGGAAATTCATATTCCTTTTTTTTTGGTGCAACAACAGGGGCAATATCTGGTATTCAACCCTTTCAAGAGGCTCTAATAGCCCCCCTCAGTATTACACCAACCCGCCTCCCAGATACCCGTTCAATGACTTCATGCTGCCATTGCCCTCTAATAGCAGGGCTTTTACTGAGCCCGTCTCTCTCTCTGTGTGGGCCTCTCCCCCGGAAGCACTTTAGCATGCGCAGCCCCGAGCATACTCACGGTCCCTCTCAGCGCTGGCGGGGTCACTGAAGACTCGCCTTATAATTAGACGAGTAACAAAATGTGTACAGCTGGGGAGTGTGGGAGAAAGAATGGGGGTGGGTGGGGGGGGGGGGGGGTGGGATGTGGAGAGAAAGAGAGATGGGATGGAGGGCTTGGGGAAGAGAAAAAAAAAAGGACAAAGACTGGTGTCTGGTACAATGTTTGAAAGACCCCTCCCGCTCCTACCCCCTTTCACCCGCCCCCCCCCCCCCCACGCCCATCAATCCCCAGGTCTGATTGTTCGAGGGAGTTCTGTAACAATTACAGAGAAGGAATCCTTTAGCCGCTATAACACTAAATCTGCCGTTATTAAAACAGCGCTATATCCTGCCTGTCGTTTCCTTGCGGGACTCCCGGGTTATCACAATAGCCGTAAATCCCCGGACAGATCCCTGGCCGTAAAAAGTCATTAGGGGTGTGTTTCCCAGCCCGGTTCCCGGGCGGGAAGTCGCCGGTTGCCTGGGAGAGCGGCCGCGGGGTCCGCGGTGCTGTTGGGCTGGACGGGGACGGGGACGGCGCCCCGTCATGAATCATGGAGGGGGGGGGGGGGAATGGGACCCCGTCCAGCTCTCCCAGAGACTGACGGGGGCACGGACAACAATGGGACGGACTGCAGAGCTCTGGCGATGAAAAATACTACACCCCCCCCCGTTCCTCCTCCGCCCCCCCCCCCCCTCCCTCCCCTGCCCTGCCACCGCCACCACCCTCATTCACAGCTCCTTACCGCCATCGTCTTCCAGGCAGAGAGAGGCGCAGAGCGCCCCCTGTTGCACAAGCTCCGTCTCCGCGCAATGCCAGCGGGTGCCTCTCGCTCAGACACCGTGTGGTAGACTGGCGGGTTTTTTTCCCGCCATTACACCCCAGCACCATGGTTACAGACTCCCCACTACAGTAGCACCCTAGGTGCCATGGAAAACCAGAGACCAATTAAACCCTTTAAGGTGGTGTAAGATCGCAAATGTGTGATTATATGATTTTCTTAACTGAACATTCTAATGCTGATGTCACAATCACTGCTGGTAATTGAAAGCAATTCTAGAGTTCTAGAACACTGACTTTGAATTTAGATTCTTTTTTTTTTTTTACATTCCAAATAACCTACTCTTCAAAGGGTTAATACATCTCAACTGCCACTCAGCAGCTCCATTGACGGTGAATTTTGATGGTGAACTGCTAGGATAGGGAAATTACCACAGATAATTACTACAGTTCAATCCCTAATCTTTGTACTTTGCACCTGATCTTTGCACTTGTGTTTGAATCATAATTCTCTCTTGAGTTCCACAGTAAAGCGTCTTTGTGACAGTTGCTCTGTAAAAAGTGCTATACAAATAAAGTTGAACTGAACTGAATTCATATTCTTTTGGCATATGGGACATTTCCATTTCCATTTAACAGGTGATTAGCACCTTGCATAAGGGCACACATACATGTTCAGTCAATGAACATGTCGATACGGACAGTAGTCAGTACATAATCGTACAACGTAAAGTTGGTTTGGGACGGAAATGGAGACTGTGGTATTTTTAGGGAACCAAATGGTTCAGGGTTCGGGGTTCGGTAGGGATTGTGACTAAAGCTAAGTGCTTCATTGAAGTCATTGATTGGCTAAATGTTCGACAATGATTCCAATGATCTAAAGTTTATAAATCAATGATGTAAAGTTTATATACCTGCTTGAATTTGCTTCATGTCAACTGAATTTGTTAAAACATGTTCCAGTAATTATTTGTTTTAAAATATACCTTTTATCGTTGACAATGTAACTTTTTTTTTCAATTGCAGAATGGATATATATTTATTCGTTATGCTATTTTGTTAAGATGAAAACAGGGCCCAAAGCCTGTGGTCCTGATAAGGAAAATGAACTGAGCATTTATAACCAGACACTATCCCTACATGACATTTTTTTCTTTCTTTCTTTGAGAAACTCTGCAGAAATGTTCCAATTTCAATGTTGTTTATACAGGTGCTCTGAACTTTCGAGAGCTATTGGCAGTCGGAAAGTAAGAAAATGTCTTCGTTTTAAAAATTTACATCTCCAGAGTTATTAAAGAATATACATTTTATTAACTGAACTTGTTTATAGGCCAGGACGCAACACCGTATGTACTTGTACACAGAAGCCGAAAAGTCAGGAAAAGTGTTTCTCGAATGTCGAGGCGACATTGCAGACCGTTGCGGGAAAAGCCACATCCTGGTCTTTCATACAAAAGCCGGCCTTCTTCGCCACACTCATACCACAGTTCCTCTAGGCCACAGAAATCAAACTACCCCCCCCCCCCCCCCCCCCACCCCCAACTCCCCCCCAGACACACACACCACACACACACACACACACACACCCCAGTTTAGGAGTTCCTGGGTTCACTGTAATAAACACGAGGTAACCAGCCATTACTGGTGTGTTATTAGTGTTCTTTGAGAAAAGATTTATGCAACCGCCACAGCATTTCTGCGTGTTGTTTTAAAGCTTGCTTGACAAAAACACTTCAAATCACATTTTGTCCACCATGGAGTAGGAAAATGAAAGTAAGTGTTATTAAACACCATGAAGGACAAAGTGATTCAAAATGGCCCATAAAGATTTAAACATAGTCTATAAACTGGGCTGTAACATAGGCAGTTGGAAGTCCATCCATCCATCCATCCATTATCTATGCCCACTTATCCTGGTCAGGGTCATGGGGGGTGCTGGAGCCTATCCTAGCATGCACTGGGCGAGAGGCAGGAATACACCCTGGACAGGCTGCCAGTCTATCGCAGGGCACACACACCATTCACTCACACACTCATACCCATGGGTAATTTTAGAGTCTCCTTATTAGCCTACCTGCATGTCTTTGGACTGTGGGAGGAAACTCACACGGACACAGGGAGAACATGCAAACTCCACAGAGAAAGGCCCCAAGCCGAGATTCGAACCCACAACCTTCTTGCTGTGAGGCGACTTTATCGTGCAATTCTCAGAATCCACGGGAAAATAACAGTGTACATTCACCACTGTCCTATTCTATCCTAAGTCCCAGGGTACTCAGATGCACAGCTGGGTAAGGAGCTGGTAACCTAAAGGTCGCAGGTTCGATTCCCGTGTAGGACACTGCCATTGTGCCCTTGAGCAAGGTACTTAACCTGCATTGCTTCAGTATATATCCAGCTGTATAAATGGATGCAATGTAAAAGCTGTGTAAGTCGCTCTTACATTTAGCATCTCATTTTTGCACAAAAGCGCAGAGCGTCAGGTTCGATGCCGCACTGCTGTGCTATAAAGCCTTCTGCTTCATGGCCCGTCAGGGACGGTGGGATAACTTCAAAGATTTCTCATGGCCATCCTTCTTTACGGTTGCTCTGTTACTTTGTGGGATCCTTTCCCTGCTGTGAGATAGCAAGTCTGTTTTTGATTTTTGTTTTTCTTCCACTGTGTAAATGCCTGTTATCAGATTTGCGTACACTCATCTTACCGGTGTTTTTTTTTATCTCGATCACTGATGTGTTACTCGCTGATCTGCCCGCATGTTCTTCGAACCGTGTCTGTTCAGATCTTACGACACACATTATATCAACTTTCCAATGGTGGCCTTGAAATTGTTTTAGATCAAAGCCAAGATAAGTGTAAATAATTACGATCATTCTCGCTGTACCTTACTAAGAGCCTCCCACTGACTGTTTTCCATTATTATGTGATGTATTGGCTTATCAGATGACCTTACCTTGGCCTGTTACAATGGCTTAGACCACTGCATATTGGGTACAGATTCATATACTGGCAAACTGAAGTTCTATTTCAGAAAGTGACGGCAATTTTCAAACCGATTTTTAAACCATAACTTCCATATTCAGCATCCAGTGCTCTACTAAACTGGGATATACTACATGTTAGCCCCCCTGAAATGTTACGCAGGTATGGTAATATTCAACCTAGAACTTGGATGTGACAGGTAATATTTCTGAGCAGAATTTCTGCCGAGTTCAAATCAGCCCAGATTCTTATCAAAAAGAGAAGCTGTCGGTTTGGGATGTATCCATTACTTTATCACAACATACCTCCATATCTAAACGACCATAAAAATCATATTACAGTGATTGAAGTTTAAAAAGATGAGACACACTCACTCCTTCTGCCCTGTGCTATTTCCCAGTGAACAGTGAAACACATTTGTGTCTTGTTTCTTATTTATGTATCATGATATGTGCATTTGTCAATAATATTGAGACTAATCTCTCCCCATATAGTTACTCCAAAACCATGTTCCAAATGCAGTGCATCCGAAATATAAATTATGGCATGAATTACATTACATTTTTTTCCCTGTTTTTATCAGTTAAAAAAACATGAACTGCCTTCAATTCTTCATTGAGATAATTTAGGTTTGTGCTATTTCTAAAAAAAAAGCTTTGTGATAGATACACTGTACATATGACTACCTCGCCAAAAAGATATTTAGTTCTGAGACTACCACAGCACACCACATTCCGTGTTTTATGTGCCCGATATGAAGATATGTTTCCCAAGATGTATCATTGCGTAATACGTGGGATGCTAATGATGATTTTCAGTTGCGGCTTTTGATGTACTGTAAATTATCATACGCTGTAACCTGAGCCAGCAAATTAAGTGCTCGGCTGACACTGACCTCTCCCGTTCCCAAACCTGTAAATCTGAGATTAATGCTTGTTCTACTCCCTGTTCCGTCTCCTTTATTTTACACATGAACCTTTCGGACCCCCCCCCCCTACTGAAATTCAGCCACAGACAGTGTAATGTACTCCAGGGACATTGTTCAAGCGTGTAATTGGGGGGGGGGGGGGGGGGGGGGGGGGGGGGGGGATAACAGAAGTGCGCCTGTGTATGCAATAACATTCGCTGATAAAATTGTGTCTTGCGCTTATGGAATATTTGCGTTCGTATCAACCTCAATTAATTGAAATGGCAGCGCCAGATAATTGATTGAGTCCTTCCTGCAAGGGGCAAAAAAAGCGGTTCGATGCAAAAGCACCCAATCTTATCAATTAAATCACCCAATCAATTAATTGAAATTAATTGACTGAAGTCCTTCCTGAGCAGCGATGAAAGCCTCTCCAGGGCTGGGGGGTTTGGCCCCTGCAGCCGTGGACAGAGAGGGAGTTTCCCAGGTTCTCAGTCCGGTGCGGCTCAGTTTTACGCACCCCTGCACTTTTCCCTCCTTAGCCGCTCACATGTGAAACCAAGTCAAGTGTGTCCTCTGGCCCCCCCGGTCCGGCATCGCCCCCGGCAACCGCCGCTTGGAAAAAGGCAGGCGTGTGCCAAACAAGCAATAACCACAGACAGTTTTCGTAAAAAATAAAAAATTTTAAATGACGCCACTTGTCTGTTTTTTGGCTGGACCGCAACAGCCCTATAAACATGAACGTCTGTGACTGAGTGAGTGAGTGATGTAGTTACACCATTGGTCGGCCGGTTCAGTCCAGCCATACACTAGGCAATCCAGGTAACTAGCCAAACAAACCCCAACTCCGTGTTTCTTAAAGTACAGCATTTTCTTTAATTCGCACACATTTAATTCTTATAAAAAAGCCCTTGGGTGATGGCCTTTGCCCACACATACCAGGGGACCGTGGCAAAAAAAAAAAAAAAAGAAAAGAAAAAGACCATGGCTGTGAACAACGTACATATTTCTGCACGAAAATCTGGCTGGAGATCTCATTTAAGGCTGCAGCTGACAGGGGGTAGGAGAGCGGTGTCCGTGTGCTTTACCGCCAAAGCGTAGCCTCCCCTTTTAGAGCGCTTATAATAAAGAGTAAAATCTCTGTTGTGAGCTGTGTCATGCCTAATCGTGACTGACGCGTATGACTCCGCAAACATCTGCACTTGCTATATTGTACTATCAGTTTTTTCGCTTAACATCCAGCTGCATAAACTGTGTTACAGTGTGAGAGAGAGATGCAGAACCGCGTCTAAATCGCCGGATAAAGTCATCTGAAAATAATTCACATTGCAGTAAGTACCATCATAAAAGAGATTACAACGGCAGAAGGCTGTTTCTGTTGCATCATCAGCTGGAGGAAGGGGGCTGGGTTCGAAGGCTAACAGGAGGGGATCTGACATGTTCACTTGGGCCTGTAAGCTTATGATACACATCATAACATCACAATATTTAAATTTTGATTGGAGAGACCTCCTTCATAACATACCTAAAGGTAACATTAATGCAGAAAGAACAATGTGGAAATGAGCAGGGGAGAAAAAAAATTGAATTTTTTACGATCAAGCTGGAGAATGAAAATACCCGTTTCCCATAAACCTCAGATTCCTTTTTTCTATTTTTCCAACATTTTTCAGTCCAAATGCTAAATTAAGAAAATCATAATAATACTCAAAATTCAGGTGGGTGGAGTGGGGGAGTGGGGGATGGGGGGATCCAGGTGGAATGGAATTTTATTAAATGCAAGAACGCAATAAAGCTTCCTTTAAATCCTCGTGCTGTTCCAGATCAGTTATCTGCCCACCCAGGTTCTGTGTGTCAGTGAGGAAGGGCTGTGGCGCGTCTGCCAGAGTTTCTGAGCGCGGGATCCTGACGGACGCAGGCCTGACAGCTCACCTCTTTACCGCAGACAAAATGGCCGCCTGGATCAGCCCCCGGCACGCATCCTGCTCGGGGTGTTTGAGCTGTACCCACGCCCCTACCTCGCTTCTCTGTCTATCTCTCTCAAATTCAAATTCAAATGGCTTTATTTGTATATATATATTTTTATATATATATCTCTCTCTTTCTCTTTCTCTGTCCCTCTATCTCTCTCTCTCTCTGTCTCTCAATCTCTCTCTCTTTCCCTCTATCTCGCTCTCTCTCTCTCAATTCAATTTTCAATTTCAAAGTGCTTTATTGGCATGACAAATATAGGCACTTGTGTTGCCAAAGCAGTGGTTATAACATACAACTATATACAATGAATCCGTTATATAATAAAAATAAGAAAATATATACAAAAACATCAGTAAGTGATGTTGGGTGTGTGTGTGTGTGTGTCTGACTATCTGTAAATGTGCGCATGAGGTGGTCACACATTGTCCCTCAGATTATGGCAAGAGAACACAAATTGTGCTGCTAGTATGCAGCAACCTTTTTCTTCTCCTAATAGGTAGGGTAATCTATCGTCATTGGGCATATAATTGAATTGGGGACATTTCTGGATTATTTTTTGGTAGAATTTTTGGCGAATTTGGTCAAATTTTGTGCATTCCATTAGGAAGTGTTTTTCCGTTTCAATTTGGTTGCCTTTGCATTGTTGGCACAATCTTTTTTCTTCTGGCAACCATGATTTTCTGTGCCTGCCAGTTTCTATGGCTAAGTGGTGCTCTCGCTGAGTCTGTACCTCGTCAAGGTGGTTCTCAGTTTTTGTCAGTAACTGTGGTCAGGTAGTTCGCTACAGCATACTGTCTTTTTAGGGCCAAATAACATTTCATTTTACTTTGCAATTTTGTTTTAGTTTCCCAGTAGGTTATATAATTCTGTTTCAGCTGTGTTGCAATTTGGTTTATTCTAATTATGTTTGTAGTTTTGTTCTGATCCTGAGCAGGTGAGGTGTTAGTGTGTGTTAGTATATGTGGGGAACTAAGGCTCAGGACCAGCTGAGTGAGGGGATTGTTTGCTTTGCTCAACTCTTGGTATTGCAGGGCTTTGTATTGATGTGAGTGGGGGTCACTTTGTTTTAGGTGCTTCCAAAATTTGATTGACCTTTTTTGTATTTTGATAAGTAATGGGTATTGGCCTAATTCTGCCCTGCATGCATTGTTTGTTGTGTTTCTATGTAATTTCAGGATATGTTTACAGAATTCTGCATGCAGGGTTTCAATTGGATGTTTGTCCCATTTGCCAAATTCTTGACTGATGAGTGGGCCCCACACTTCACTGCCATAAAGAGCAATTGGTTCGATTACAGCTCCAAAGATTTTAAGCCAAATTCTAATTGGAATCTCTACACAAATTTGTCGTTTTATGGCGTAGAAGGCCCTGCGTGCTTTCTCCCTTAGTTCATTCACTGCAATGTTGAAGTTTCCTGTAGAACTGATTTTTAGCCCTAAATAATTGTAATTTGAGGAATGTTCAATGTAGTGTTCAATGTAGTGTGTTCCTAACATGTTCCTAACATGTTCCTAACGTGTTCCTCTCTCTTTCTCTCTCTCTCTTTGTTTTTGGTTTGATCCTGGCATATTGACAGTTTTTTTTTTTTGGTTTTTTTCATTCAATGTTTATTTAATTATTTTATTGTAGTCAAGTGTAATGAATGGACAGTGATGTTTTAATAAAGGTCTCTCTCTCCTTCTCTCTCTCTCCCTCTCTCTTTATCTATCTCTCTCTTTCTCAGAGCCATGGAAAGTCTATTTTTCAACCCTTTGCATGCAATTTTCTCAGGTTTCTTTTGTTGTTTCTTTACATTTTATCTTGCGTTTTCGGTGATTTGTGCGTGGAGGGAAACGCTTTAACTATGACCCTGCTGGATGGCGGATGGAGCTTGGAGTCCGTTTACAACCAATAGAGTTACAGAGAAAGGAACAGGTGGTCAGACTGCAGCAAAAAAAAAAAAAAAATCATATGTCTGCTCAGTTGCCGTAGATACTGAAGGTGCTGTCTTCCCAATACTGACACTTTGAGTGAGCCCTGGTGCCTTGTCTATTTCCAGCTAACGACACGCTGTAAAAACTTTGCTATAAAAAAAAGCCCTGTAAAATTCCGCCATTGTTACACATGATCTATGTCCTTCAGTCTGCAATTCAAGCCTCAAAGAATGCGAATCTACTCTGCAGAGGGTCTGCAAGTGAGCCCAGCCGACACACCTCCTCCTCTGTCAGGTTTTTAACGGAAAAAATGAGCGCGCTGTAAATCAGATGCAGCATGCGATATCGCGGTTTCAGTGCTGCCAAGGGACTGAACCGGACAGCCTCTGTCCTGGTCTATAGATATCCGCAGAATACAGAGGGATGGGGAAACCCACTATGGCAAGGGGAGGTCAGGGGTGGGTGCGTTTGTATGTGTGTGTGTATGTGTGCGTGTGTGTGTGTTTGTGTGTTGTGTGTGGGAGTGTGTGTGTGTGTGTGTGCATCCTGGCTTTCACGCTCTATAAGTGCATGAAGCATTAATAGTATACGGTATAGAATGCATGGAGAGTATACGGTATAGAATGCATGGATAGTATACGGTATAGAATGCATGGATAGTATACGGTATAGAATGCATGGGTAGTATATGGTATAGAATGCATGGGTAGTATAGACGCTTTCAACGGTAACAACATAAACAAACGTTACTGCGCATGTGCGTTGTTCTGGCCCTAACTTAACTTCCGGCAGACTTCCGCAAACAATCAGTAACAACAGAGTCCCTTTAGACTATTTCTGATAACAAGCAAAATAAATAACAAGTAAAGCTAGCTAGTTAAAACTATGTCAAGCCAGTATTATTTGGGGTTACCAGTCGAAGAAAAGAACCGTTACTTGGCCAAACTGAAATGCGATAACATTACACTACCAGAAAAACAAGCGACAGAAACAGATAACTGTTGACAGTATTGCACCTTGCGGAGCATCATACATTCCTTGCATAATAAATAACTATTCTGGTTACATGCACATTCTTGTGTAAAAAGTGCACTCTTTCTATTACATTGCTTAAAAAACGATGATTGCATGAGACACAAAATGGGGCTAGCGCTGGGCAGCATGTGTAGCCAATGCAATTACTATAGGTATTTATTTGTATAGCATGCATTGATGGAAAAACATCGTGGCTCTAATAGTTTGGGTCATCTTGCTAGGTTACCACAACAAAAAATGATCAGGCAATGTAACATTGTCAAGTCATTGGAAAACAGGTATCATAACGTTCTTTTAAAACGTAGCTATAGCGTATCAACTACTAGCATTGATCTAACGTTTCTGTGTATAATTATACAGTGTTAGCTACGTTTAGCTAGCTAGCTAGCTACAATCAATTTAGTTAGCTAATTGTTCATAACTATTGAAGGCTTGTTACTGGTCAGCTAGTTATTAGACATCGCTTATCATGAGTTTGTTACCTGAAACAAAGTCAGTGCTACAGTGAGAGCACCTATTCGACCACCTTCGTTCGACAGACAGGAAAACGTAAACTGATTTGCAACTATATATGAAATAGGTGAAATATTGGTAACAACCTGTACCTAGTTAAGTAGGAAAAAATGTCCTTGTTATCCTCCCGTGGTTATTTTTTCAACACTTTTTCACGATTTTTTTTTTCTGTGCCGGCAAATAAGTCAGAGGTGGTCCAGTGCTAGCTTTTGGTTGCTAAGGGGATGTGTATCCACAACCCTATATAAATGAATGGAACTTAACATAAATTTGCTAGCATACTGTATAAGTGTCCTGTCTTGCGTATTTGAGGTTAATATGAATAAGGGTGGTCCCTATCAGCACGTCCAGGAATCCGTACATATTCACTGTTCTAACTCAAGTCGCAGGACGCAAAATAGCTGTTGGGAAAGCAGTTTGAAAGTATGAAGCAACATCTGCGCCATTGGCTTTAATGGGTCACGATGAGATAATTACGAGCGTGTTGCTTGTCTTAAAGTTGATATAGCCTGTATTCGTAAATGTGTATGTATGATGTTGGTTTATTTATTTATACAGTTTATGTGTATTTTTACAGGACTTACATTTTAATAGGTAACGATGTGCAATTATTTCTCAAAAATACGAAGTAACAATGGGCAAGCATTAGGCTAGCTATAATAATCGCAGGGATTCAAGCAATTCGTTTCACAATTCCCTAGTGGGGTTACAAAGTGAAATAATGTATTTTTACAAATTTTCGAAATGGCATTTGTTCCAAGTTGCACCCCACAGCACAACAACCTGAGCCCAACGTCAGTCTGCTCATCAGTTTAACTTTCACTCCGTTTGTAATCAGTGCCATATTAGCCAGTAAACACAAACCCAATAATAAACAAACACAGACCGGAAGTTAATTTAGGGCCAAGCGCATAACCTCGGCAGCGCGCGTGCATCCGATGAAAGCGTCTATACGGTATAGAATGCATGAATAGTATACGGTATAGAATGCATGAGTAGTATACGGTATAGAATGCATGGATAGTATACGGTATAGAATGCATGGGTAGTATACGGTATAGAATGCAGGGGTAGTATACGGTGTAGCTCTGATCTTGGCTCTAAACCTCTCACCTACGGTGAGTTAACTATTTCCCGCTGGCTAATCTAATTTTTTTCCAGGGAGGGCCAGATGCTTCGTCCAGCCCCCAAAAAAAAAAGAAAAGAAAAAAAAAAAGAAAAAAACCACCAGACACCTCGCGTGGCAGCGGAGTCGAGCCGCACGTCGTATTTCACGGCGGATCGCGGCGCCGGTGATATTTATACTCGGTCCGGCATCGCCCCCGGCAACCGCGGAACCCTGCCCCGAACATTCCGCTGCCCCTCCGTGACCGTGCCTCTGAAAAAAAAAAAAAAAAAAAAAAAACGCGTCGTATAATATATCATATCACAGGGTTTTTTTCCGAAGCAGATGTCGCCGAACGTTTCTTAAATCCCGCGTATTTTTAGCCGCATTGCCGGCGGCGTTGGCGTTGGCGTTAGGGGTCGGGCGGCGCGGCGAGATGTTTTGATGTAGTCAAATGACACGGCGCCGATTGTCACGGCGCTGCGTGTCCGGTGATGGGCCTCGGAAAAAATGCAAACGTCTAACGGTCACGATGTGGCTCCCGTCAGGGAGCTTTTATTTTGGAGACGGTTAGTAACACCGCTGATGAATCAGCCAATCAGGGCCCTTTTCCACACTCCTTTTTGCAATCGGAAAAGGACAGCTTTGCATTGGTGTGTGCGTGATGGCGAAAAAAAAAAAAAAAAAAACACAAGTTGTCTGCAACTTTAGCAGTCTAAATCTTTTCTTTCATTAACCAAGGGAATTCTACATTATTGTGCCTTGAAGATGTGCTTTTCAGTGTGTTGTCTAAACTCTAAACCACTGCACCTCCCTGAATTAGCTTAACAGCTTACTGGCTGTACAGTGATCTATTTAAAAAAAAACAAAAACAAAAAACAACGTATTGGGAAAAAAAAAATGCATCTCAGCATAAGAAGGTTTTCTGTGGCCAGTAATTATTTCTAATTTGTACAATCCCCCAGGCAGCATAAATACAATTTAATTGAGGGTGTTTAATTTAGGGGTTGCTATTGCATTTTTTTATACAACATCACCCAAGCAGCCAAATCCATAAATAAGCACCATGTGTAAGCATACCCGTCTGTGGTAACGATGGAACTATGGAACAGGCGCGATAACAGGAAAAGTCTGTGGGCAACAGTCATTTCTAAATATTATTTATTGGAGCATCATTCTTTCTCCATATTTTTTGCATGCCTGTTCTGTGTTATATATTCAGTATCAGATTTTTTTTTCATTTTTTTTCATTACTGGTGTAAAATATTTTTTCCTCGAACACCTAACACTCTCCCCCACTTCTCACCAACCAGCCCCCAGTCAAATAACCCCACCCCCTTAGGGAACATGTATCTTTGTCATTTCAAATTTCTTGCAGCACTGGCAAGCCTCCTGGCTGCATGGCCTAAAGTAGTTATTGAATCTGTGAAAAGCTTGAATTCGGGGGTGGAATTCAACTATAACCAAAACACTTGCTTTCCAGAAGCCAAACAAAGGTGGTATTCTTTCTAACTGCTGAGTGCGTCTTTGTCTTTGTTCCAATTGGTTCTAAAAAATAAACGCATCAGCAGCTGTATTCCCCCCCACCCCCCACCCCCCAAACCCCCTTCCAAACCTGTAATTTTGAGGAATGTTCTGGTCATAATGGTGAGACAGTGTCGCTGTGCTAGAGGCCTCAGTCCGGTCAGAGCCAAACCAGAACCACGTGCTTGGCAGCCGCTGCTCTCTGGGTTGGGCTCGGGGTTCGGGACAGAGGCGTGCCATAAAACAAGCGGAACCGGAGGCCCCCCCCCCGGTGCGCGTCGGGTGTTCCGGTGACAGGCTCCCTCTCGGACTCCCGCCAACCCGAATAACGTCGCGCTCGGGAACAGCCGGGGGGCCGGGAGCCGCGGCTGCGAAGAGGCCCCGCGGCGGGACCCGCCGATCCCGCAGGTGCGTGTCGAAGTGCGTCCGGGACAGACGTCAAGCCCGGCGCGCGGGACGGGGCCGTGACATCACGCCCCCCTTGTTTGTGACGCACTCCCGCCGCTTGTTTATTTGTCTTGGACGCACGGCCGCAGAGCGGGGGAGATTCCGAGGGCTCTCGACTGGATAAAGCAAACAAGGGCGAGGATGTGTGTTCAGACACGTAACTGTGCGAGGGGACGTTTTTTTTTTTCTCTCTCTCAATTTAATCGATTCCTTTCCCTTTTACGTTGTGGAGTTCCTTCTGAAAAAAAAAAAATAGTTTGAGCTGTTAAGAACAGTACACCCATGTGCGTCTGCGTGTGCGTGTTTGTGTATATTATTATTGTTTATTCGTATTTATTTGGTGGAACATTACGCTCTTGTTGTTTGTTATTGCTGAATTGCTTGCGCTTATCCAGGCTGGTTTCCATGGCTTCCATTGTACAAACAACAGGGGAAATTCACCTTAAAATCCACCAAAAGCCTGTTAGGTGTGTATAATTCACAAAATCATTCCAGATAAAGGGAGATGGGGTGCACTCAGAACTGATATGATTTGCAAAAATTCATGTACACACATATTCCAATATCATCAGTCAGTTTCACTTGAAAATATATGACTGTGAATTATATCTTCAGGCTATATCAATCTGTCACAGTTTCAAGTGATGATTTCTAAGCTGGACATTAATATACAGCAGCTTCATCTATTGAAGGCAAATGAATGCATTGAGGGGGCTACTAAAGAATTAGAAACTCAAGAGCGTTTACGATGCAAACAGAAGTGCAAAGATCAGGCGCAACATACAAAGATCGGGGATTGAACTTAGTAATTCATAGTAATTTGCACAGATTATGTTTTGTCTTCTCATGACATTCTGCATTTTTAAAAAAAAAATTCATCAGTATTTCCTTCCACAGTTGATGAGTTCGAGGTCCACACTTTCAGAAATATTAAATATTGCCGTAACATTTCAACTGCTTTTAATGCACCTCCATGGCTTGATTAGCGTGAAAATATCTTCAGTGTAAGTTTTTTTTTTTAATTTTCTGCTCTTACAGTTGCTAATTTGATTCGGCAACTTAATTTTGCGATTTTGTTCACACCCACACTCTGTTTGTGACACGCTTTTAATTTACGAGTCTTAAGACGTATGTTGATTGAACCCAGGTGGAAACTTCTAGAAAGTTCTGATTATAATACCAGGCATTTCTAAATCAGGCCAAGCTCAGCAAATAATTTTCCTCGGGGTACATTTTCTGGAAAACCTCAAAAAAATGTAATTGATATACATTTATAAATGAAACCTGTAATTTAAATGAATAATTTTAGAAAACAGCCAGACCAAGGTGCTCGTATTTTATACTTTCGAATAATATTTCTTTTGTTTTTTCGTAATTGGCACACACCACCCAATCTTGTACAGACCTGTGTCACAACGCAGCTTTGAGCACAGATGTAGGTGAACAGAACATGCGTTCTTCTGACAAAAGGAACGTTTCATAACTTTGGACAAGTGGCTGCGTACAGTACCTCCATAAACCGCTCAAACGAAAGAGTCCTTCAGACAGGTAAACAAATAACCCGTTTACTTCAAAGCGACGCTCGTGTGTTTTTTGTTTGGCGGCAGACGATGCATAAACGAGCGCAACACCGCATGAAATCAAACCCACACTTTACCCACAGACCCAGTGCCAATAACTGAACTTCTGAAAGTTGTTTAAATTTTTTTTTTTTTTTTTTTTTTTTTTTTTTTTTTTTTTTTTTTTTTGCTTTTCACCCACCTGCTTCAATGGTTGATCGACAGAGCGAGCGCGGAGTTTCGCGGGCGAGTCGTCGTGCCAACCGCGAGCGAGTTTTTCCGTCGGTTTCAAACGGAGCGCCGCTTCGATTCGGGGCCAGCTCGTTCCTCAGAACCCTGTGAGACGCGGTTCGAGCGTGTGCGCGCGCGCCTGCACCCTCGGCCCTCCGTGTTCACCCTTCCGTGCGAGGCCTCGAGAAGTTACCTGCAGGTGAACAGCCACTTCTGACGGTTGATGTCAAAGAGAGTTTTTTGTTTTTCGTTTGGATGTGCTCTGTTGCATCGAATGGCGTAATGATGGTGGCTGTTAAAACGCTACTGCTGATTCGCTATAACAAGGAAATAGCTCTCGCTTTTTATTGTACATGAATCCCTGTATCTGTATCCACATTCCCTACATACTCACAAATATCTGCAGGGTTTATATTTATTTTTAGGACTAATAGGCTTGCTTGCATAAAATAGTTTGTTTTAAATGACCTGAGCTGATTTTGTTAATGTGCGTCATGTAATGCTGATAATAACAATGGATCATGGATGACATGATCCATTGCTGTTGGGATAACCCCTCCATCAGGATAACCTCCATGACACTTCCTTTCCTAGCATCCCATTCTTTTTGAGTCCTCTATCCTTTCTAGATGCCCGCACATCTGTCCACCGATCAACATGTGCAAGCAATTCACTTATCAGTGGTCGTGATGAAGTGGTTTTTTTATACCCTGGCTATTTCCATTAGTGAGACCTTCCCACTCTGGGACACTTTGGTTTTTTAGCCTTGTTAACTCCAGCTGTGTATGATTCTAGCGGGACGACGTCCTGAAAACAGATCGGCGGGGGGTACGAGGCCTTCCGTGCGGGAACCTCTTGTTTGTTTAGAAATTCCTTACGGCCCCTTTTTTTATTTGGTTTCCTTTTTATTGTTTCCTTCAGTTCGTTTCCCCTTCGTCTTCATCTTCGCATTCCGGTCTCTTTGAAGTTCCATTTTCTCGCATTATTTTCGCTGGGCCTCGTTTGTTTTATGAAGTGAAAATTACCTCTAAGAGGGTCGAGCTGTTTACAGTTCACAAATTTTCGCGGGATTGCGTTTCAATGGGAGTTTATCCTACCTCCCGTTTATTGGCAGAGATGCTTTTGAAGACCGCTGGCCTACAGGTCAATCCCATAAGCCCAGAGCAAGGTATGGAGGGTTGTTTTAAGGGTGGGCTTAAACACGAGTATATATTTATATGGCACGATCGGATAAGTCTACAAACATAAAAGGCTTTCCTGCTAATTTGCTAATTTGTCCTTTATGAGAAAAAAAATGATACGGGTCACATTTTGCTCACATGTACATGGTGACGGACCTCACTTGACTTGTGCCTGACTAAGTTTGGTGCTGGATGAGAAGCACTGTTCTGATGGCGGCGGGGGGGGGGGGGGGGCTCCACCACACTTCAGAGGGATCATCAGCTCGGGCTAGTCTGCGCCCCCCAGAATCGATAGCGGAGCTATTGAAAAGTGGGAAAAGAACTGTAAAGAAAGAAGAAAGAAAACTGTGGCATTGCCAAGGCACAGCCAGCCAAACATTTTACTACATTATATTAGGAAGAGAGGCAACAGAAACATGGGGTTAGACATTATAGAACTTAAAAATTACATTTAAACCGCCAGCAACAAGGCCTTGTCTTAGCACAGATGCTTCATAAACTGCACGGCCTTTGTACTTAGTGGAAAATAATCCTCCTTTGCCCCCCCCCCCCCAACAATAGTAATGTTAAAACTATTCCGTTGGCCAGTGTGAATTTGGAGAGGGCCGGTTGAATGTATTTTAATAGCTATTCCACTGTCACGGATTTTCCCGATAAAACTCTCGCTATCCTTTTGTCCTTTTCCGTTTTTTACGAGCGACTGGAAATTATTAGGTATGGGGGGGGGGGGGGGGCAGTGAAATGACCGGACGGGGTCATCGTTGAGCGATGACAACGATTTCAGACTCGTTCCCCGAGCTGTCCCTGTTTCCCTTCACCCCCAAATCAAACGCAAATGTGCGATGCACACGCCATGTCTGGGCAGCCATTTCCATGTCCAAGAACGAGCAACATCACAGCTCCCTGGTTTTAACACGCACGATATATTAAAACGCGGTAAACGCTACGAAGGCCTTTCTCACGCTCGTCCTTTTTTTTAAAACATTTTTTGGACGTCTTGTAACAGGAGGCTGTCACGGATAGGGGGAAAAAAGTGCACCAGAGTAAAGCTAAGACCTTTTTGAATTGCTGTTCATTTAGGAATCGGGAAGGAATCCATTTCATTCTTTTTAACTACATAGATGTCCAGGCCAAGGAATGTTAACTAGTTGCTGAGCTGTAGTCATAAACTGACTGTATAAAGGGAGAGCGTGTCAGCGTGGCCTTCTGCTTTTATAACGGCTTTGTGATGAGTGGACCTGGGAGGCAATATGCAGTGCATAAGGAATCACCATCGTCTGTACAGTCATAACCTGCCGCCATTTTGTCACTGGTCTCATTCATGCTTTTGGAAAGCAGAGCCAAATTTGTGGCAGGCTGTGATCAATGTGCTCTGCCTCACTTTTTCAGGTGCCAATCATTATGGCGACTCGGTGTCTAAATTTTCTTGATAGATTTGCCTCATGAATCAATGATGTTCTGTTTGAGTGGTGAACGGGTTGCAGAGGTACAAGTCATAGCATGAGATGTACAGAAGAACATACTGTTTTTTTAGTAGCCATGAACAGATAAATGCCAAAATAAAAGAAACTTTTGAGTAAATGAGAGCTATGAAGCATATTGGAAGCAGATGTTTCCACACAGGTGTGATTCCTGAGTTAATTAAGCAATTAACATTCCGGCATGCTCACAGTTGTGTATAAAAATTCTGGGCAGGCCTGCTATTTTGGCTAGCGTGGCAAGGAGAAGGGAGTTTAGAGGCTTTGAAAGAAGGTTGGTATGTTGAGGCATGTTTGGCAGGAGCTTCAGTGACTAAGGCTGCTGAACTTATTTTATTTTTATTTTTATTTAACCTTTATTTACCCAGGGTTAGAGCACGGATGCTCTTTTGCAGGAACGCGCCCTGCTTCACACTCATACACATTCACACCTGGGAGCCGCCCAGTACAACCACAATACTTGCTGACGTTTCGCGAGAAACGGTGGTTAGGATGCTGTTGGCGTGGAACTCTGTGGGTATAGATTCATCACCTAGCAGCAGCTGTAGTCGAAAGGTCATACTGCTCGAGATGGATCAAGATCCGAGACAAAACAGATGAGCAACTCTGAATCAGCTTACTGAAAATATCACTTGAGGGTCTGCGCAGACGGTTTAATCAAGAACAGACCATCAAACTTCACAGAACGGCATACTATTGTTTTGGTGCTTCCTTTATTTTGGCAGTTGCCTGCGCATGAATAATTATGCTTGAAAACCTCCTTATCTACAGTGGTGTGCCATCAGTTTGGGTTGTATCATGTACAACCAAAAATATAGATAATCTCTCACCACCCCCGTCCCCTTTCCCCAGAAATGCCACAATATGTTAAAGATTATCTTGATGACAAGATGAATGCATCAGAGAATGTCCACGATTTTCCCGCCAACAATCACCCCAGAACGCCTGACGATAAGACAGCTGAATGGAATGTATTTGCCTCAACGTATAAGTAAAATAGAACTGTGTGTGTGTCTATGTGGGGGGAGGGGATGCTTTGATTTCTTTATTCATAAAATATAACTGTTTGAAGATGGACTTGGGGATTTCCTGATGATATCTGACTGCTGTGGAATTTTCCTCCACGCCAGCCTAAAGAAATCCTCTCCTGTCCAAATGATGACATCTTATCTTATGATGACATACTTCTGCCATTGCTTTTCACCCACAAAAATGGCTCACTCACACCAGTCCCCATCTCTTATTAAAACCAAACAACAGGTTGATACTCCCATGAAGACACGTCCACAGTCTGTATCACTTTTTTTTTTCTTCCAGAAAACGTTCAAAAAATATTTTTTCTCTTTTGTTCCAAAACTCACCCTTATCAATTCTCATATCCACAGAGAGGCCTTAACTGTACTAACCTGGCACATGTGGTCCTTATGTGAAGAGGAACATTTCTCCAACACTAATTTGGCAGACCTGACTCTACTATTTAGCAGCTTAACTCGTTCTCTAACTGTTGATTGAGGAGTTCTTGGTTAGGGATGGAGTGAAGCCCTGCCTGACGGTAGATCTCCTGGACCAGGGTTGGACCTGTTCCTGATCTAAATGTTAAGAGTGGAACCTGTTTGGCTCAAGCAAAAGTCTATGTTGAGTTTCCTGATCCAATTTGGCAGTCCCACATGAGCTCTCATTGGATATTACATTGTTGGTTACATATGACTAATTTTATATTCCCATGTTCTATCCATTATTACCTATCACATTACGATGTGCAAGTTTTATATTATTAATCAAGAACGGTGTTTCTCTAGCTCTATGCTACGCAGAGGTCTGTAGTGCATTATTCACAATCAGTCATGGAAGATAAAAATATTTCACGCTTGTGTTTGTTTGCATGCTGATGCTAATGACAGTGGTATTTGCACCGTAGTTACAATTCTGTCGTTTTTTTTTTTTTTTTTTTTTTTTGAGAAAAACAAAAACTATGACTAACTCTATTTCCCAGTTGCTAATTTGTTTATTTATTTATGTATATCCCTTCTTCTTGCAAAACTGACTGTTCCCTTTGAAATAATATTGGGTGGGTGGTGGGGGGGGGGGGGGAGGGGTTGCCTGTTCTCTGGCAGTTTTTATTAAATGCAGAGGATTTACCAAAGTCCTGCTCTTGCAACTTGCAGGATACCGGGAAAGGATGATTCCGGGGGGTTAAAGTTTCCTGAATACTGTTTTGTCTGTTTGAATAGTTTTTTTTTTTTTTTTTTTTGTTGATGAGATTAAAACCAGATGCTAATAGCAGTGTTAAATGCTGCCATAGTTCAAAGGGGAGAGTCTGGAGGAAGCTCCGTATGACAGTGTAATCAATCCCAGGTCAAGATGACCGATAGATGGGGACCGGCGTGTGCATCATAATGACACTTACAGTCTTGTTATGTCGACGACAGTTATGTTTCGAAGCCAGGACCTCCGTTTCGTACAAAACCGGTTTCATGCATTAAATTAGCACGTTTTTTTCCCCTAGAGGTTAACATATAACATATTTCATGTTTGTAAAAAAAAAAAAAAATTATAATAATTTTTTTTTTGAACTGTAGAGAGATTCGGCTACTAAGAAAACACCCAGGAGTGCCTCTGTCGTTGAGACTGAGTTATGAAAGTGCAGATTTATATCTGTAAATACACACATTTGTCTGCCCCAGCTTCACTTTAAGGTCTCTGGTTGTTGTAGGAAGCGCTTGTCTCACAGCCGGCTGAATTATTTGTCACAGCAGCGGTTCATTTCTTCAAGACCGGCCTTAATAGGGTGCGTGAGAAGTGATTCTTTCCTGTTTCTATTCCATTTTCATGAACATTTTTATAAGCTCAAAGATTTTTTTTTTAATCCTCCATTTTATTTCCTTCCCATGTTTTTATGTGCCTTTTCATGGAAGGGGGGGGGGGGGGGGGGGGGGGGTAACCAAGTAGTCTCACCTTCAGATTTACGCTTACATTTAACCCATTTGTTCTGTTTGGTTATTTGCACCTGTGAAACTATTACCTGTGAAACTTAGTTCAAGTGAAGACCTTCAACATTTTATTGGGTTTTTAAACCAGTACAGAAATAAAATGCAGGCAAAAATATAAAATTCCAAATCATATAAACAATATTTATGGTGAGAGAGAGAGAGAGGATGCTCGCACGCACCGTTAATCTGCATGGTGGCCTCGCCGCTTAATGTCGTATCTAATTCTCACCCGTGCCTGGTCTTGCTCGCTCAGTCCCAGAGGGTTAGCGGAGCTACGTGCTATCGGCGCTGAAGATCTCCTCCACGGAGTGAAAATTGGAACTGAGTTCATTGAAGCTGAGATCCCCCAGGCCTGGAGCGCATGACCTACCAAATATGCCATTAGGGGGCCGTAAAATATTGGATTTCTTTGTCTCTTCGTGCCACGTTTCCCCGGTGGTAAAAGCCTAAAGTGTGAACTCTGAGGCCCCAGATTTATGTTTTGCACAGTAGAGTATTAAATAGTACAGAAATTAGACTGTTGTGTAAAAAGTTTTCAAAAAATAATAATAATAATAAAAAAGGAAATGTATAAAGCAAAGTAGAGAGTACTTGCAGTGCAGTTAGACTGAATACATCCCTCTGTCTGCACTTTCATTGTCATGGTTTCCTCGTCCTTAACGGGGTCGACTGAAGGGCATCAGAAGGCCCGCTGCAGTGCGTGCATGTTTGGAATTCATGTTGGCGTAGGAACCTATCCAGGTTTGGTGTTTGAGGCTCTTCCATTTGTGTAGCTGTTCAACTGCCTGGGCTTGGTTCATCTGTCATTTGTACACACCGTGCTGTGTGATGTGATGTGGACCCAGTCAGGGTTATTCAGGGTGCGAGACCGGGGACGTCGGCCCGGCAACGGCAAGGAACCGAAGTCATCTGCTGGTAGCCACGGCGACGCGAGCAGCCTTTTAGAATCCGGGCAACTGCGAAGAAGTATGCCATAGCTTTGCCGTCAATCATTTTGACGAGCGCCCAGAAACAAAAAGTGTGGCAGGGGGTGGAGAGGTGGGGGGGTGCATTCCATTGCCCAGGCATTTATCACCTTGATGGGCACTAATATTTGAGAAAAGCAAAGGTGGGGGGAGGGGGCTTAATAAAAGAAAATGGCTGCATCGTCCAATCGGAATGAGACAATAAATTTCATATTCCTAAATACTATGTTGCTGTTGTCCTTTTTGGCAATGACAGCACATCACAGACCCCCCCCCCCCCCCCATCCCCATCCCAAACCCCGACCCAACCCCCTCCCTGATGTTAATAAATCCTGAGGTGTTCCAGATCCAGTGGAGACAGAGTTCTGTAATATCCCAGTTTAAAGAGGCAGTAGGTTTTTTAAACCACTGACTTTTTTAAATTTTTTATTTTATTACTTCTGTGTAAAAGATAGACTGATTCCAGATAACGCATTCCATTCAGGCAGGTGAGGGGACTAACAAGAGGTCCTTTGCAAAAAAAAAACCACCCATGTTTAGGGACCAATAAAAAAAGGGCTTTATTAACCCTTTCAGCATCACTCAGCCTACAAGCCCTGAGTGGCATCCTAGGCCTGCGCATTATCACCTCTCCACTCTCCGTGATTTTTTAAAAAGGCAGTTGCAGTTATAGTGCCTTGGGAATGCTGGATAAGATTTATTCAGTGTAGCCAATTTATTCCTTTTTTTTAAAAGTTAAAAAAAAAATTTTTTAAATCGGGAAAGCAAAATGGTAAGACGTTTTGATCTCCTTACTTTGATTTGTGATGACATCATACGCACCGATTCTTTTCATAAAAGATGATTTGCTTCCTGCGAGTGCTTTGTTGTTCACACCGACACCAAAAAAAAAAAAAAAAAAAGAGAGAGAGAAAAAAAGTACGGTTTAGAGGCCAGTTCCATGTATCTCCTCCGGTGCTGATAAGTCCACTTTTTATCAGCTACACATGCATGCCCCGTCCTCCTTTGCGTAGCTGGTTGTCTTCAAAACGAAGATGAGCAGGAAGTGTGCCAGTTCATTAAAGGTAGCGGGGGGGGGGGTGTGGGGGGGGGGTGGGGGGGGGATGTTTCTGTATACAGATCACCGTGTCTGTCTGTATAGTTATCTTCATTGCATCTCCTCACGACCAGTCTGAGGGTTTTCTCGTCTGTTAAATATACAGACATGAATCAGGTGTCACGAACAGCGAATAAAACATCTTTCTCTTTCTTCCGAACACATTGCAGCACATTAATCCAAGGCTTTATATACTTTTGTTTTTCTTTTTTTCCCCAAATACTGATACTGCATGGAGCTCGGGGTGGGGGGGCTCCAATGAAGTTTGATTAAAGACCTCCACCTCATGGAATCTCGAGTTTGCAGGATTTATATCTTCTCAGGAAATTCTGGTTGGCTAAAGACCAAGGCTGACACGTAAATTCCCATATTTGTCTTAAAGTATTTTCTGGCCACCACCGTTAGTCAAAAAAAAATGCTTTGGTTTGGGATTATAATACTAAGCGTTTACTTGGCATTTACGGATCTTCCCCATCCCCATCATCGATTTTCCCAGCGTCCTATGGCTAGCTACAGATTGCTCGCGTGCGTTTAGCAAATCGAGGGCCCGAATCCAACCTCGTTCCCGTCGAGAGGGAGTCGAAAACCGGGAAATAACACGTTTCGTTCTTCTCGTTCTGGGCTTGTTTACGTGGGTAACCGAGGGCTACGGGGCATCTTTCATCCGCTGAAGCCGGCACTCGCACCACACACGAGCGGCAGAATGATCGAAAGGTGGTTTTTTTTTGGTTTTTTTTAACGTCGTTAGCCGCCGATTAATAAACTCGCTTTTTTACGTTTTGACGAGTCGCGGCGCTTCGGGCTGGGCCTTCCGCCTCAATCAAAAACGGCTTCCATCACCGCGAAAGTGTTTGCAGAGGAGGCCCGCACGCAAAAAAATACCCTTTTTAATATTAACATCATCAATAAAACTCGCATTAGCGGCCGGGGAACTGCGCGTATTTACAAAATCCGTCGGGGTAAATGCATCGCGTGTGTACAATTTATCAAAATAAGGTCAGCTGGTGTGTTTGGATCAGAATTCATGCAACTTAGATTAAATTTACTTTAGCTGCTCTTGAGTTAGAATCATTGGACGTAAACAGATATACAGAGAGCTATTTGTTTCCCTGTATCACTAATCTAAAGGGCCTAAAAATGTATACTAGATGTATACATCATGTACACCCAATATGCTAAATTGCAGTTTAGTCATAGGCTTGTTTGTAATGTTCTGTTGAGGAAAAATCTGGTTCCAAAATGTGGGTGAAAATTACTATTTATTTTGCCCGGGTCACAGGCTTAAATGTTGATAAACCTCATTCTCTCAGGCTGTTGTTCTCTCAGATTGTTTCTGAAAATCCATGTGCGTGCCACAGCCACGAATCCACCAATGCTTTCCGTCCTAACGCCGCCCTTGGCTTTCCCGAAAGAGAGCGAAGGGAACAAGCCACCAGGAGCCAGAATTTTGGGAAAGTTCCTCGGAGTCAGCAGACAGGGGCATTGTGGGAATAGCGGAGCAGTAAAGGATGTCACGCAAAGTATCCGAACCGGTCGGAACTGGACAGGATCACCGCCGCACGTTCACACGAAGGACACTGCCCCCCCCCCCCCAACCGGCGTTTTGATCCATCCCCTAGTTTCCTCCCTCCTGCCAAACATTCTTTTTTTACCCTCATCCAATCTCCTGGACTCTGAGACAAATAAAATATGCGTCATGACAGACTGCAGTGAGCTTGCAGTGAACTGGTAATGAGCCGTCATGAGGCTTTTTAATGTGAAGTTTTGTTCCGTGCCCGGGGCAGTTACAATTAATGAAATTTGAAAATGATGGGCAAAAACTGTTTACCGATTGCATGTCATCTCCCAATCCTTTGCCAAGTTATACAGGCAAATACTTTTTAGTTTTTACACTGATTTTGCATGAGCTCAATTGGAAGGGTTCTCCTGAAAATAACCAGAATTTGTTTGGGATACATGGTGCTATGATACACTGTTCTGTTTCTCCAATATCATCCGGGTTAGCTTGGTTTTATAGGAGCAACTCACTTCTACGCTGAGCCTTGTAGTTTGAGCGTCTGACTAGGCCTCAGCACGTTGTGGGTTCAGTCTCCTTCCACGTCATCTGAGGTTTACTTACTACCGTTTCTCTGCATGACGCCCAGCATTAGTGGAAGAGGATTGTGGGTAATGACCCTGTGATACGCTGTCTAGGAATGCTCGCTAGATAAATGTGACCCTCCTGATTCCTGACGTGACAAACGGCGTAACTGCTCCTGGAAGGGCACTCCTCCAAAATAAAAATTCCAGTGAAACGTTAAAAACCCGAAAAAAAAGCTGTTGTTACAAATTGACCTACACCGTACAGCAAAGAATCCTGCGATTCAACAGGAACATCAAAACTTTGATGATGATGGTAATTGGTTATGAATCCGGACAGCTGTTTGATTATGAATCTCAGGTGGGTGAGATGCCCACCGAAAGGTAAAAAGGACAGGGGTCGCTACGGTTTTTCCCGCCAGCGTAGACACACACTGTGGCAGAAGAGAGAGAGGTAAATGCAGGAGGAGTAATGGGATTTGGCGGGGTGCGGCGGCAGGGGGGGGGGGGGGGGGGGGGTCGGGGGGGGGGGTGTGGCGGAGTGGCCTAGGGGGAGTGGGGGGGGGGGGGGGGGGGGGGGAGAAAGGGGCCGCTCTGTTTCCCATTTTTCACAGCCCGTAACGGATCTTGAAGGAGCCCCGCCTCTCGCACATCTGGCGACGGCGGCGGAGCCTGCCAGAGCCGCTTCGACGACGTTTCCGCGAGACTTTTGGAACCGGCCCGGGGCTGTCATCACGCCCCCCCCCTCCCCAAACCCCCCCCCCCCCCAGCCCGTGAGTGTGCGTGCGTTACTTTATTTCCCCGGCCGGGTCCCGTCGCCACGGACGCGTCGCACGCTTTCTAACAAAACTCCGGTGGGCGGATCTGATTCCCCGCACGTCATCGCCGTAATTATTTTAAGCATGTATGAGGCATCTTTTATTTCATTTTATTTTGTTTTACACCCAATGGGTTTAGACAGTGTTGTTGTGTAACTTCCTGAAATGTATTACTTTTTTAAAATTATTTTTCAAGAGTCAAAGATACACTTGACAACTAAAGCACTTGAAGACTGTCTCCTCTGCATCGCTCACCAATGCGTCTCTGCAGAGCTGGCTCTGGGATTTTGGTGACCCTAAACAAGAACGAACCAGGGAAACTGACGCCGGGGGCAGTAGGGGGGGTGGGGGGGAGGGGTGATTGGGATTTTTGGCGATCACACTATACAATTAAAATGTCTTTCAAATACAATTTTTTAAAAAAAAACCACTTCAAATATGAATTGTGTGGACCATGGATGGTTGTGGCCATAAATGACCACATACTGGACAGGGGTGTGCAGTCTTATCCAAATATAAGACTGGACACCCCTGTATAAATGATTTCATATTTATGTACATAGGTAACAATAAAGGGTATTGCAATAAAGATTTGGTGCTCTTAAATTCAGAGCTGTACTGAAAACAGTAAAGTCAATTAAATAAGGGTTTGGGTGGTGATTAGGGTGGTGAACAAATTCAAACAGTTCAAATGCAGAACATGCAAAGTCTTTGTTGAACAGCTTTTATCCCAATCACAGTTTTGTCCAGGAGTCATCGCGCTTTCACTTTAAAACAGACAGGTTGCTTTAATGCTTATAACAAAATTCCATTCCAATATCTAAACCATTCAAGCACAATGTGTTTACACATTAATATGACAAGTGAAACATTTTGACATATTAATTGCCGTTCTACCAACTGTTTATAATTCTCTGCATCTGTTATGGGAAAGACTTCAAAAGAATGTTCGCACTTGCACTGGTGCGACCATAATTAAATAATCAGGTCAGCCTAAATAAATATACGGAATAATAACTTGTTACTTCATGCACGGTGACCTGTTGAAAGGCTGCTTTGCACATTGGGGTGAACACCAGCTCTCTTGGCTGCAGTGATCCTGTCTGAAAGATCAGCTGTGGGTCTCAGACAGATTTATGGTGATCGATATGCTTGGGGTTTTTTTTTTTCTGGGTGACAGTTTAACGGGAAGCCTCACCAGCATCGTGTTCTTTTATATTCCCGTTCCTTCCATCGAAAGCAGAAAGATTTTTTAGCCAAAGGTTGCACTTGACTTTTGGCACCTCACCCTGACACGGACTGCACCCAGTTACCCAGGTACATTCCTACATTCGCATTCCCAATTTTAGCTATCAGACATGGGTCAAATACGCATTTGTTTTGGATTCAAATACTTTTCTGTGCTCTGTTGATTTTGCCTGGTGTAATTGAGCCTGCCAATATGAGCAGAAGGTGGGGTTTGCACTTTTAGAGAGTATTTCATTGGTTCCAATACACCAGACAAGATCGGTAAAACGTAGAGAAGTATTTGAATCCAAAACAAATACGTATTTGACCCTGGTCTGGTAGCTATGGCCTTGTTTCTTGTTAACTCTGTCTGTTTACCTGATTAAAATCTGCCCATATAGGTAGCTAGCTATGCAGAGTACTTAGATAAAACACGTTTAAAATGTGTTTGACTGCTTGAAAATATGTGTGGCCAATTAATGCTTCACAGTGCGGCAGCAACATGACATTCCATTGTTTCCATGGAAATTATCCCCATCATAACAAGAAGTTGATGTCAGTGGGCCACTGATTTTGAAATATGTGATGCTGTAATTTTATTTAGATTGCATCGCACACAATGAGCTTCATTCATGAAACATGAGTACGATCGCATTTGATCGTCAACTGTGTGTAAGAACGTTTCCAAGAACATTTCCAGCATTCATCACTTTTTTCTCGTCTGCATTTGTTCATGGCTGTTTCCTTATGCAAATCACGTGAACAAGGATTGCGCATAAAATTTACAAACAGCCAGAATTCATGATATCAGACACGTATGACATGCACAAAAACAAAGATCTGTGTCATGTGTCGTGAATCTCTCATATTGCTTTTTCGTAGGAACATTTTTAAGAACAAAAGTAAGAATAATTTAAGAAACGTTTTGTGAATGAGGCCCAAATGCGAGAATTCTGTCCACTGTAGCATTGTCAGTGTTTGTTATCTGTCTCTTCCTTTGACTATGAGGATGATGCCTGAACAGGTTGTGGACATGTGGGGAAATGACTGCCTTTATTTCTGAAGAGAAACCACTGCACTGTACAGCAGCTTAGACAGCAGGGGCGATAAGAGCATGCATTCTCCCATCTACCACCAGGGGCACCATGTGGAGATTCCAAGGGCCCTGACTGACAGGGACCCTCAAAAAATGGTGCTGTAACTGTGCAGGGATGGGGTGCCGTGGGGTGATGAGATCTTTCCACGGAGGGGGGGGCCCGAAATCCCTGGTGGCTTCCCTGAGTGCCACTGCTGGTTTTCTCTCTGTTTATATTTGATGCTTTTCAAGGGCCTGTTTAAAAACCCATCATGCAATAGGTCCAGCCGAGCTGCTAAACTGCGGTCTTCTTAAAATGCTTTCGGAGAGCAGATGAGTCGGCGGCTGCGGCGTGTCGGTCGGAGGTTCAGCGGGGGGAGAACGATTCATCATCGTACCCTTAGTGCTGAGGACTTTAAGTGCCAGGGTGTCCCGATTCCAACACAGCTGTGCGAGAGATGTTTTATAAACTAAGCCTCTTATCTGAGGGGTTCCCCCCCCCCCCCCCCCCCCCCCGCCCCCCGCCACACTCCCACCTGCCTCCACCACGCCAAAACCGCCACCGGTGGACCTCACGCTCAAAATGTTTACCGCCATCTGTTAGCGTGCCCCCAGTGGCCCCCCCGCGGCCCCCCCACACCTCCCCCCACGGCCCTCTCTTATCTGATGGCGGATTCTCTCGCCCGTCAGGCAGCCCGTTGGCGTGACGGCCATTTTGGCAGAAACGCAGGGCAGGAGGGAACGGCTACGCATGGCTCACTGATGGCGGCAGCGGCGGCGGCTCCTCAGAAGGACACAGCGTGCCCGGCGGGGCCCTGGCGCTAAGTTTTTTAAAAAGGCAGCTGTGGCGCTGCGTGCCGAGCGGCTGCGGGACGGGGTACCCCCCGGCTCCCCCACGGGGCAGATGCAAGATCAGAAACTACGAGCCGGTTCTCTTGCCAACTGGAACAGGTAGGAGAGCACCTGGGCACCACCTGCAGGTGTGCCTCCGGGTCCCCCCTGAGATTTCTTCCCACTGGGGAGTTTTTTATACTTCACTTTCGGATTTTTTGGGGGGTCATTCTCAGTCTTCAGCCTAATTTGACCTATTTCCTGTAAAGTGTCCCTGTAAAAAGAATTTGAGAATGAAGAATGCACAAAATTGCCTCTGTATGTTGCCATTTTCTTTGAGTACTGTGGAATATAGTTTGGTCCTATAGGATTTTCACTGCCTAATCAATGAAAGCTCTCAGAGGTCTGTGTCTGTCATAGACTGGATTTGGAGGAGAAGTCCAGTTGCAAACTGTAGATATTTCAGTAGAAGTAAAAATGGGAAAAGAGAGAACACCATCTCTTCTAGTCTCTCCGCGAGTCCAACTTTCTTCCTCCCTTCCTTGGTAACCACTGTATCTATTTCTATTCATGAATGACATGCTGTAAGAATAAAAAATTATGTTTGTCAGCTTTGTAACAAGTATAATTCCTTTGTTGTGTGCTCTCTAGCACTTTGGAAAACCTCACACATTATGCCGCTTGTGTCCTATGCTCAAATGCAGTAGCAATATAGCAAATGCCATCACACGCTACTTTTACACTTTGCTACATCTGTAATTACAGAAACCTGTATGTCAGCCTAATAATCCTTTTCATCCAAGCAATTAGCTAATATCCACAGCAGCCATGAAAAATGAACCATCTGTTTTTTGGAGGCTTCGAGCACGAACATCCATTCATCATAGCGGTGAAATGGCGAAGAAGGTTCATCAGCGTCACCCGGTGGAATCTACTGATGGGAATCATTATTACTGCTTAAGCTAGGAAGGCAGGTTCGTAAATTAAGGGGTTTTCTCACATTCGCAAACATGTCATTCCTCTGGAATTTAACTAATGAGCCACACTGCATCCACTGTCGGCTATAAATAAAGCAAATTAAACATTTTAAAACGACAAAAACATTTAAGCAGATGAGCATCTGAACTGCCAAAATAATACTAGCTCAAATGAAGATTAAGAGAAGTAATTTATGCGCAGATGTTTAAGTCCGCCTTTCAGAGTCACATATCTCATTCGCTGGCCGGGATCCAATCAGCGTGTGTCCTTAACAAGTCAGGAAGATTCCAAAGGGCCCTGACTGACAGGGGCCCTCAAAAAATAGTGTGCTAACTGTGCAAGAATATTCTAAATATTAGAACAAAGGATTTTCTGTGGTGTTGGGGCCCAATGTGAGATCTTTCATGGGGCCCAAAAGCCTTGGAGGCACCCCTCCTGCCGGTGCACCATTGATTTGCCCAATACCAGTTGATTGAGCAGACACTACTACTTATCGGGTTGCTTGACTGAAAGAGAAATTATTACACCAGATCGGACCAGTTGAAAGAGCCTTGCTTGACCATAGGGGTGTAGGTTAGCTTGGCAGCCTGCAATTGTAGCCCAGAAAAGGTGCTTTCACGACAGTCTATTAAGAGAATGATCTGCACTCCCCCCCCCCCCCGCCCCCATCCCCAAAACCCCTTCATTTATCTTGCGCAGGTCACACAGTTCATCATTCACAGCCATCTATTACCCCACATGCTTGTTTTCCCGCACATCCTCACGCACAGTCAGTCACTTAATTTGTCCGAGCGAACGGTCAGCCGTTAAAAAAAAAAAAAAAAGCGACATCTGCACGTAAAAAGGCCCACCAAATTTCGGCGTGATTAATCCTGCGCACGTTGGAGCGGAATGCAGGCCCTCTGTAGGGTGTTCCACTTCTCTGGGCGGGGGGGGGGGGGGGGGGATTGGGGGGGGGGGGGGGACGCGAGAGAAGCGGTCAGAGAGGAGGAGAAAAAGCAGCGGTTTTTATTGATGGCGGGTGGTCACGCATGCCAGGGTCCCTAATAACAAGCAGCTGGGCGTCCGCGCTGGGAGCCAGCGCCGTTTATCAGCAACAGCTGGACGTCCCGGAGTGAGGCGCTCTCATTCCGTCCCCTCGGCCCCCGCGTCCCGGCCCCCGTCCCGCCTCTCGTCCCCACGGCGGGTCCTCGGCGGTCTCATCATTTCTCGCTTCTTGTTTTTCGGGGGGGGTGGGGGGGGGGGGGGGGGGGTGTTTTCGGTGTTGTGGTCCTTTTCAGGAATAACTGAAAAATAAAAGTTTGAATTCTCCATTCACCGTAACATCTGCGGGACAGCGCTTTTCCATTGTGAAGGGTGTGAAAAATTCCTTTCGCTCGAGTCCCTTTATAAACGGAGCCAAATGGATTCCAACCCAAACGGAGAGGTCAAAAGCAAAAGATTTGTAGCCCTAAAACTGAAGCAATTTATTGCGGCTGAACTACAAACCCAAACTCTGATACGACCATCTGTACGGTGTATATCAGTGTTGCTCTAATGCACTACATTTCAAGCCTATAGAGATAACCTAATCTGCTCTAATGGTACTGCTAAATTACTGTACAGTAAATTGTGCCCCAGTGCCTGTCATCATACCATTAACCACACAATATCATTTCATGAATCGTGACAAGATAATGCATTTTCATGGCCGTGTCACTTTGTGGAAATTTTCACAGCAGTAAAGAGCCCAAAATGTACGTCAACCCGTCCCGTTTCTTCCCCCAAACGACTTTTTATGATTGGCGGAGGAAAGCAGACTCCTGGCAGAGCAGGAAGTGCAGCAAGGCCTGTGATGGATAAAGTGTGGTCCGCTGGGGCATTTTGCTAAAATTTGCTGCGGTTTTTTACCCCTCAACTGATGAAAAGCCACCCGGTTTGTCAGTTCCCTCGAGGGCGATGCCTGATTCACGCACTTCCTGTGCCGGGTCTCGGGGCTTAGCGACCAGGGCGCGCTAGGCAACAGTGACTGGTTTCGATTGGACCACCCGGGGTTTGACGGGCCAATCGGCGCTACGCATTTTTACGGAGCCGCTGACTTACCTGCACTTGGTCTCCCGTGAGCGTTCCTGGGGCGGCAGTGTAGTATAAAGGGTAAGGGACTGGTCTTTTAACCTAAAAGGTCACAGGTTCGATTCCCTGGTAGGGCACTACTGCTGCACCCTTGAGCAAGGTGCTTAACCTGCGTTGCTCCAGTATACATCCAGCTGCATAAATGGATGCGATGTAAATTCTGTGTAAAAAGTTGTGTAAGTCGCTCTGGATAAGAGTGTCTGCTAACTGCCATAATGTAATGTAATGTAATGCTTTATGATGGACAGCAAGGCTAGACTTCGTCACTATGGCGCTGGGAAGAATGACAAAAGACAAAGAATGCGTCTAGAACGACAGGAGACCCGTTGCCCTCACGCAGGAGCTAATTTTGGGAGAGCTGGACTGCGCCGCTCCGCTCACACGGTCCTTATTTCGCGGAGCACACGACCGCCACTCTTGGCTTTCACCTCGCAGCGCTTGACTTTAATCCGTTTTTCAAAAACAAGACCCCGGTGTTTCCTGTTTGTCGCACGTACGCACGGCGCTCTGGCTGCGATCGATTTGCGAAAACACTTTTTACGGTTAAGCGTTTATTCCCCCTTGGTGGAGACGTGATCGAAACCAGTCTCCTCTCTCTCTCTCTCTGGGTTCCTCTGAAGCGCGCTGTCTTCACCTGGCATCACCGTAAATTACCAGTGGCGCTGGCGATCGCTCACTGCCGGAACATTCCTTTACATCGCGGCTCAGTAATGATGTATCCTGTTATGGATACAAACATCTGGCTGATGTTAGTGTTTTTTCCTCCCCTGTTGAAACACCAGGATACCAAGCCTGTTTCTTTTATTCATTCAGCATTATTTCTCCAGTTTAAGAAGGTGGAGCAATGTTAAAAGATTCCCACTTTATTTGGGGGGTGTGGTGTTTATAAAGTATGCAATCTGTCGAGTAAAGAATCTGCATAGGGAAAATTTGTTTCATAAGGGAATCAAAAACATGAATTGTGGAGAACGTCTGGTTTACAGTTTTTTTTGATTGCTAAGACACATTTAATGAAACAATTCCCCTTTTTCTCAGAACTATTAACACAATCCCAAAACTACACATCAATCAGCACAAACCTCAAACATCCATGGCAAACTCAAATTATCTTCTCAAAAACATATGCTCTTCCATCAAAATTAAACTTTGCCTTCAAATGGCACACACAAGCCACCGAAAACACAGACAATGTAGATTGCCCATAACACATCAGTGAGATAAATTCAAAGCACTACAGCAAAAACCTTTTATAGCAGTGCGTCAGGAGTTATTTTCTCCTGGTTATTCTACTTATTTTATGGTTTTCAGATTTTGATCTTTGCAATGTTACACTACTAACAAATGAGGGAGTGTGCAAATTTCCAAATATTTTATCTGTAGTACTGAAAAGTGATGCTGAGTGAAACGTACTGTACAGTAACCACAACACAGTTGAAGGAACAAAAAAATGTAGTATTTTCAAAGGAGAGTAGCATTCATAAAAGGAACTCAGTATATGCAGCACTATAAACAAAAACAGCAATAAAATCTAAAGAACATATAGTCTGTAAATACACTTCAACATTACATAAACAGTATATCCTCTCACAGTAGTACAGCAGATACAATATGTAACAGTACAGTAAATTACAGTACCTGTTTTCTTGTCTGAAAGTACGGACAATGGATGCCACCGTGAAACGGCTCAAGTTCGGCTGAACTCTCTGTCCAGCTTCCCTCATTGTCATACCAGGCACCAGCACATGGTCAATCAAGGTGGCACGTATTTTATCTGGGACAAATTGTCTCCTGCCTCTTCGTCTCCTTTGTCTTCCTGATCTTTGGACAGCTTGTCCATTTTGAGGATCCATTGTTCAAAAGCACACAGACGCAAACTGTGGCCCTATTTATTGATCCAGAGATTGTGACCGGTGTGTAAACAATTTTGCTGCCAAGTGTTTGCACCTAGAGAAAGGTGTGTTACCTGAATTTAGGTTGTGATGACTTGAGTTAACTGTTTTGACTACTAGTGTTTGTTGCATGAGCACAGTGTGTAACCAGTGATTCATGAGAGCATTTGTTTGTAGAGATTTGCAGAAAAAGTTTAACAATTTGCAGCATATGTTAAAACAAGTGAAAAGTGTTTATAGTTTTCGGAGATGTGTTGGTCCTCTGAGAACTGAAGTAATAATTTGGGAGTTTTTGCTAAAAGAACCAGTTTTAGTGTGTTAGCAATCGAGAAAAACTGTAATTTCGCAAAAGCATGCGTTATCCTCCAAACTGAGACCGAATAGACATGTGCCTTCCATTCGAAATCCAACACACTTGAGAGTTCTTGGAGTCTGCCACCCAGATACCAGTCATAGCTAAAATACTTAATTACATTTCCTAACACAAATCACTACCTTCCTGGTATTCTACTGAAGCTGTAAATCCTGCAAACAAGAGGTTTGAATTTTTGTATGTATTTTATTTTAACTCTTTAAGGTGTGAGATCAGAAACATGTGATTACAATGTTCTGAGCATTTTAATTTTAATGCTGATGTAACAATCATTACTTGTAAGCGAAAGCAGTGGAGTTCTAGAACACTTTTAAAAACATTTTAAAAAACCATTAATGTGTGCATGTGCATGCGTGCACATGTGTATGTGTGAGTGTGTGTGTGCATGTGTGTGCGTGTGTGCATGCGTATGCGTATGCGTGTGTGCATGCGTGTGTGTGTGTGTGTGTGTGTGTGAGTGTGCATGTGTACGTATGTGTGTGTGTGCATGCGTATGTCTGCGTGTGTGTGTGTGTGTACATGCGTGCACATGGGGATGTGTGAGTGTGTGTGTGCATGTGTATGTGTGTGTGGGTGTGAGTGTGTGTGTATGCGTATGTGTGTGCGTGTGTGTGTGCGTGTGTGCATGCGTGTGTGTGTATAATGACACCCTGCTGGTTTGCGCTCCTGCAGGTGAGAGAGCAGCAGGTAGGCAGCTGCAGCTTTGCTTGCCCTCACCGTCACGCCCCGAGCCGCCCCTATCAACCCCCCCCCCCCCCCCCCCCCCCCCCCCCCCCCCCCCCCCCCCCACTCCCCGCGCCGGCCTGTCAGAGCCTGAGCCGCCGTGACCGCTAACGGGCGCTTCCCCCCCCCCGACCCGCCGCCCGCGCCCCCCCTTCGCTAATGAATTGAGGCCCCCATGTGTAATTAAACTCTCACGCCACGCATGAGGAGGCTCGGGACACGGCCGAGCTCAGCCGAATCTCACAACGTACACAAGGCGGCGTAACCCGACACCCCCCCCCCCCCCCCGCCCCCACCCCACCCCCACACACACCTGACCCTCTCGGATTTGTTTTCACGCTTAATTTCCTTAAGTACTTTTTTTTTTCTTCTTTTTTTTTTTTTTTAAACGCCGGTTCTCTGCATGATGGACAGGTTTTCGGAGGCCGCGAGAGGGGGGAAAAGAGAGAGAGAGAGAGAGAGAGAGAGAGAGGGAGGGAGGGAGAGAGAGAGGGAGAGGGAGGGAGAAATCACATAAACAAATCTCCCGGTGAATCGTTGCCCTCTGTTAACCCCGAGCCGGCTGAAGCCGGGGCTTTTGGCTTCCCCTGGGCAACCGGCAGCCCTTCGCCTCGCGACCGTTTGTTCATCGGCCTGGAGCTCTGCAGAAGGAGCGATTTAGCGTTCGAATATGAACCCCGGAAAAAAGGAAAACGCTCATGCTTGCTCGTCCAAGTCTGCGCCTTTTTTTTTTTTTTTTTTTCTCCATAACTGTTTGGGATGGGGGGCTGCCAGGTGGGCACTCCAGCTAAAACACGCTGGGTCCCGGCGTGTAATGCATCCGACGGCTCGCGTCGAGCCCCGCCGCGCCACGCGCCAGCGCCAACGCGCCAACGCCAACTATGTCAGACGCCCCCCCCCCCGCGCGTGCCACGGGGGGAGGGGGGGGGGGGGGTTCGGTCAGCAGAAAATTTCAGGCATCTTCTCCCACCCCGGCGGCTCCTCCTCCTCCTCCAAGTTTTCGGGTGCTATCCACGGTCTGCCTGTGGTGGACCCCCGGTCCCCTCACGGTCGGCTTGCGGCGGGAACCCGCGGTACGAAAAGCCGCGGTAGCTGGCAGGAACGGGCCGCTTGTGTGCTTATCTCCGCTTTTGCCGTCTTTCGGCCGAGTCGCAGCAGCAAAGAAGGGGAGGTGGAAATCTAGGCCGAGGGACGTTTTGACATAAACGCGGACTAAGGTTAACCACAGTAGTATAGTTCAGGTTTTACCCAGATGTAGCCTGGCTGTGCGCCCTAGTCGGCTAGAACACTTTCACTTTTCGGCCAAACGTAATTGAGAGAAACAAAAAAAATAGTCGATAGAACAGTTTTTTTGTGTTATGTTGTTGCTCCTATTCCAATTATCATGGCATCCCCAAGCTCTGTTTATTCCAAAATACCAAATTCACATGAACATGCACAGACACACACACACACATGCGCACACAAACACACACACACACACACACACACACACACATTCACACACACACACACATGCACATCACACACACACACATATCACACACACACTCACACATGCACATTAACACACACACACTCACACACACATGCACACACGCACACACACACACATGCACATTCACACACACACACACTCACACACATGCACACACACACACACACACATGCACATTCACACACACACACTCACACACTCACACACACACATGCACACACACACACACACACATTCACACACACACACTCACACACACATGCACACACACACACACACACACACACACACACACACATGCACACACACACACATTCACACACACACACTCACACACTCACACACATATGCACACACACACACACTCACACACACATTATATAAATAAATCTTCTTAATGGGGGCTGACAGCATCTTCTACCAGCGCTACACGGGGAGTGGACACAAAGGACCACTTTCTTCACACACTGCTCAGCTCAACGAGCTCTCACACACAAAATGGTTCTGGCACACACCGAGATTTCAGGGCTGCAATATAAATGCCAATTTCTGTTTTCCTGAAATGTCTCCAAAGCTGTAAAATGTAGACCCCCCAGCCCCCCTCCCCAGCCCCCCTCCAGGTGACTTGCAGCCCTGAGACCTGTTCACGCCAGTGTCAATCAGCACATAGCACAATGAGTGACACCCCCCCAAAAAGTTTGTGTGTGTCATGGGGAGGGGGGGTCAGTCCTGGGGCTGGTTGAGCAAAGAGGGTGTGATGGCATTTACATGGGATATGTACGTAAAACACGTTCATTCAGTTTCAGTTTTAAAAACTGCTACTGGCAATCTTACACACACACACACACACACACACACACACACGCATATGCACACATGTACATATAGATATGTATATAGAACAATGCTTATTTAGGTTTTGATTCAGTCTATGAGACAGGGATGTATTTTAGTAAGCTATAGACAGATGCGGGGAGATTTTGTCTGAGGGGGGGGTTTGAGGGGGTGTTGCGGGGGGGGGGGGGGGGGGGGGGGGGGGGCTTTGGGTTTGTGTCTCAGCTTGTGAAAAGCATGTCCTGGACTTGCATGGCATCAGGCAAGCTTGACCACATCATCTCCAAGCGCCAACTGACTTAAAAAAAAAAAAACAGCCTGCACTTCAGTTTGGATATGTGATCATTACTGCCCAATTATTGTCCTAATTTGCCTTTAATTGCAGGAAGGTTTGCCCTGTCAGTCTGGTTCTCATTAGGGTCCTGCACAAACATTAGTGGTTTTCTCACTTGCTCTAACTAGTGACAGTTAAATCATTAAGCTCTTTTTCTCCCAGTGTTACAAGCGTTTTACAGGCCGCCACTGCTGTATAGCATGTCTGCAAGCAACACCAAAACCCAAGCAGGCCCTGCCAAATGTCACCAAATTCAGCCAAGTCAGTCTGTCATGTGGGGTGCCCAGCCTCTCCTTCATTATATCTTCATTCCCAGCAACAGAAGAAAATAAAATAAAATAAAAACAGCAAGTTCCATTTTAAAAATATGAAGAGTAATAAAAATAAAAAAAAGTAGCAACTGATAGACATAGCAGAAGGGGCCAGGAGGGAACCAATCCTTTAGCTTACTTTAATAACAATAATAATACAAGTTAAGGATTCGCGGTCCTACATTTGTAAGGTTCTCCGCTTGTTTTTGTGTGATTTATTTAACAGAACTGGCTGTAATTGAGTCTCTCAAGAATCCTAACATAAAGTTATAATCTGACTGGGCTCCTTGGCCCTGACCAAGACCACATGTTTAAAGTCTGTGTAAAAGTCAAGAGAGTCGAGAACAGAAATATTGCGTTGAGTGATTTCACTGCCATGCAAGCTGAAGTTGGAGGCGATGGATTTAATTTACTCCACTTATAACGGTTCTGTGGGAGTTTCAGTCGTAGGGTTTTGATAGGCCCACCCACTTTAACCCCAGCGTCTAATGTTTTTAATAGGACAGTGACTCCAATAGAAACAGATGGTCATTGGAGAACTCCTGTGGTCCACAAATAAGCTCACGGAATGTGTCAAATTTGTGACTTGGCTTGGTAGACATGTCAATTGTGTGCCCTCTTATCTTCAGACCTATTTGTAAAAACGGACATGAGATGTAAGGTGACACACGCACACACAAACATGCACATGCACGTGCACACGCACACGCACACACACATACACCCACCCACACATACACACACACACACACAAATCAGGTCACTAAGACAAAGCCGAATAATGAGAAAATGGGATACCTCTACTCTCATTTTTGATTTAGCCTGCAGTTTTCTCACTAAGGAAGGAATACTGTCATATATTGCCACAGTCGGGCAAATTTACGAAAAGACCATCGCTGATTACTCGGGTTAATTGCAAGAGCTTGACCTGCATTGATTTGCAGAGAGTTGTTGGGATGTTATCTAAAATGTATCTGTCAGCAGCTGCCGCTGAATGTGCTGGCACAGTAATAGATACAAGAGGTGGAAAGATAATGGGTGTCACCTTAAAGACAAGATCACACATCTTTATACCGTAGTTACTATGTAATACATGGATTCATTAGCAATGGCAACTACGTAGGGGCATACATATTCCTGCTGCATTATCATAACTCATAGCATTCAAGCATTAGCCCTAGCTCCATAAATATACCCTAAAGCAGCTTCATCTCTGTATTCTAGCACCTGTACAATTGCAGATGATAATTGGACTATAATATAATATATTCTAGCACAGTTTCAACCTCCTATCTCATAAAATTATCACGAAAGCAAGAAAATGGCTTTTGTCTCCAAAATGTTATTTGTATTACACACTCCTACATGATAATAAGAGTCTAGCAGTGTGACTTTAGCCAGATCCACAAACTTTTTATGATTTTTACCATATGACCTCAAATTGGCTAAGGGCACTGGATTTGGTATTGTTTTTTAAAATCAAATTTCTGTTTTGTTTTGTTTTTATCGTCCTTTTTCGCCACGTTGAACGGGACAGACCCGCATCTGTCTCTGTGCGTGACCAAACTGTCGATATCTGTCCTGAGCTTCTTCTCTCCTTTTTTTTTTTTTTTTAGCTTGTGGTTTGTGGTTCCCCATTTCAAGTGCTTTTTGAGATGCATGTGGTTTGCTTTTGGAAGAACCGTGACTAATACAAACTGATATCCAAGGTTTTTTTTTTTTTTTTTGCAATAAAAGCGTTCTACACGAATATGTCAAAAATGGCTGGGCTCCAAAGTTGTTTTCGCAACATCACAGGACCTCTTTCAAAAAGTATAGCTCCCGTTTACATGATTATTATCATATAATATATTCATGTTCCTATTTACTGTACAGTGCCCTTTCAACATGGTTAATAAGGAGTAGTGGCTTAAGCATTTAAATAAAAACTGATAACTCAAGATTTTACAATCAAATACGAGTTTTAATCGTTGGCTCCAGAATTTATGCCACTTGGATGAGCTCAATCGGGAAGGTGCTCCGTTGGGGCCATTCTGATGGATGTTTTATCACCGGCTGTAAACTAAGTGTGCTGACATTATGTTCCACAGATAAAGGGTAAAGATTTTTTTGGGGTTTTTTTTTCGTTCCTCTGTGCGATGCTCCCCCACTCCCATATAGCGCGTGGTTAAGAAATGGACGACGTGTGCTCATTTGAAGAGCTGGTTTTTTTGATTTGCGAGGCATTAAGTGGATGGGCTTCTCTGTACTCAAACCAAAGGGCTGTCATTTACCTTTGCAGCTGGTCTTTAGCAGCCGTCAGATTAGTTTAGCTCACCACCTATTTCTGAAACTATGAAACACGGAGTGGTAAACCTGTTTGGATCGTACTTATGGTGTCAGGCCATTGGCTGACCTTTCTCAGTTTGTTCAACCTATGGCTGTTTTAGCTAAAAGAATAAAAACAATAAAAAAGTCTATTAAAGTCAAAGTGCAATGTACAGAGTTGCTGTTATGGACGTTGCACTTGGCCATGCAGCACACTGACTGACCACAGTTGACTCCAGGCCACTTAGCTCTCCCAGATCCAATTCCAAGATCCAAGGGAAGAATCCTCCTGCACATTGTTGTATATAAATCTGAAATTTATGTGGAAAAGGAGAGCAGCACAGTGCAAACATCCATCAGTTCACTTTTTCATTGTCGTTTCCACCAGAGACCCCAAGTGAAGTAACACTCACTTTTGCTTACAGTAACAATCACCATGCCCTGTTCATCCTTGCAATAACAAAGAATTATGACACGTCCATCTGCGGTTTAAAATGAATTCGACCCCTCTGAACGGCAGGGTTTTTTTTGCAACTGGAGTAATTTTGTGATCCATGTCATCTTCGCAATCCCCGTAAGAAGGCGTACCAAGAATTGTCACGGTTTTTCACCCAAGGTAAATACCTGCGTGGTAATTCCCGTAAAGAACAAAGAGGGCTGAAAAAAGCCGAATCGAGCACTCTTTTCTGCGCCGAGCCCACATCGGACACGGCTCTGGGGTGAAGCGGCCTTGACTGGATCGGCAACACCTGCTCCTTAACGCTCACGGCTGTCATTCTGCACCTCAGGTGAGAGGAACTCTGGCACCCTCCCCGCAATGCAGGTTAACCCCCTGAGGTGTAAAAACCTCAATTACGTTGATTAGAACGCTCTTAACTGAACATTCTGCTGCTGATGTCACAATCACTGCTGGTGATGGCACGGCAACGGAGTTCTAGAACACTGTGCATTGTGTTGTGGGGGGGGGGGGGGGGGGGGTGCATCACCCGGTGCATCGCCTGGTTCAATGTACTGCCCTGCTGGGAAGGAAGGATGGAGGGCCGATTAGAAAGTAGGAGGAAGAAGGCATTGCTATATGGTACATACGTATAAAGTAATGCCACAGTGTGTGACTTGCTACAAATGAGTTAAGTAACCATTACACTGAAATGAAGTGTTAGTGGAGGTTGTAACGGATTATCATTGAAAGGCTGCATATAACACAACCGAGGCTCTCAATAATTAGTTCTGATTTCTGTATATCGCAGTCATATTGTACTCATTTGGTTTTTGCAGGATGTTCATAATTATACAGACACGGGGTTGTCGGGTGGCTCATCCTAGTAAGGGACTGTTCTATGGCATGGATGGGCTGAACAGTCCGGTATTAAATTCGGACAGTGGCCTGCAGCGCCCCAGGGTGGCGCATAATTGGGTGCTGGCCTCACCCAGGCAGAGAGGGCGGCTGTGTCTCAGCATGCTCCAGCAATGGCAGTTGGTCGATTGAGACTAGCGACCTCTGCTGGACGACTGAGTGATAACGGTTCAGCTGTTGAGCTGCATATGAAGTGTACTCCTTTGACTCGTGTCTGTGTCTGCTCCAGAGTTCAGCCTGCAGTGCAGTTTACAGCATTCAACAAAAAGACAATAAAGAAATCTGCTGATCATATCACGCTCATCTTTAGGTCTGTTCAAGACCACTGGGGGGGGGGGGGGGGGGGGGGGGGGGGGGGGGGGGGGGGGGGGGGGGGGGGGTGTGGGACTGTTTTCCAAGGATATATATTTACATATATTCACAGGACGCAGGGACAGATCAATAAATAAACTGCAAATTCAGTGGTGCAGCTGATTTTAGCTCTAACTCAGGCAGAGTTTTAAAAATGTCGCTGTTGTAAAACAAATCAATGGGAAACACCACGATTTAATTAACGTGAAGTGCTGCTACATCTGATGTTAGCATTGTTTTAGGGACTCTGATTGGTTGATTGTGATTTTGTTGCATAGGATTCATTGAAGCTTAGGGGCCTTAGCGTTCCTGGTTTAGTGATTGCCTGTCCAGGACCAGCTGGAGTTGCCAATTTATAACGCTTAATCCATGCCTGAATGGATTCCTTGTTGCTCGTGTATTAATTTACAGTGGCCTCCAAATGTAATGCCATAATTATACATTTTTTTAGAGCTTAAGAATGGCAGCATTCATTATTTTTTGTTTATTTTGTGTTTTGCTCACATAAATTCTGAAAATGAATAGCGTGGCATGTGAGCTTGATGAGATTTGGCTCCAAGCATGAGAACAGACAGGCTCTGGAAATGAGTTCTGACAGGGAATTTTAATCCATTTTCAGTACGGCCATTTTGGTTTGTGCATGTTGATTAAAACCAAAAAGCCCTAAAACTGAAGGCTGTAGTTTCTACTAAAGAGACGGAAAAGGAAAACTACTACAAAATGGAGTGGTCAGGACATAAAGCTCTGCTACAACTACCCTGTACAAAGGGAAATACAGTTATACACAGGGTATTTGTCTAAAAATGCTGACCTGATCGTTAGCCATAATGTGCCCCCTTTGAAAATGGAATGGGAGACCCTAGTTCAATTCCTTTCTCAAACTCTGTAAAAAAAAATAGTAGTAATAAACTTCTAAATTTTTAAAAAATAACAAAAAACAGCTCCAGGGCCCTTTTTTAGCCATCTGAATCAGCTTTGTGTCAGAGAAACGGAAGGACAATCCTAGAATTATACTATGACACTGCATTATGTACAAGAGCACACATTTAATTAGCCGCTTTTAATGGTGGTCAGTGCTAAGAAATATCCGGGACAATTAGCTTTCCCCGACCGACAGCTCGGTTTCATTTGTATTTATCTCAGCGGAGCGGCCATTGCCAGGCTGTTTGTTTATGTGTTACTCTATCGACGGCAAAGCTGAAACAGTAGGACGGGTTTAATGGCACAGTCAGCCGTTACTTTCTCACTGCGCTGACTGCAGCAGGCTCCGTTCAGTGGCTCTTTCAGCTCTGCTTCTCTCCGACGTTTCCAGCGGTGGGGATTATTTTTAAACCGGCCCCCGAGTGCAGCGGGTCCCTGGCCCGGGACTGCATCCTTGGCACTGGGGGGGCAGGCGTGCCGCCCGTCGATCTTCGCCAGCAGCCGCGCGCGCGTCAGCGCCAGGGGGCGAGAGCCCCGACCCAAGTCAAACACGAGAGGAACCGAGCGCGTCTCCTTCAATTAAGGCTGTTTGGTTTAACGGCCGACCCCGGCTTCATCGAGCGCCCACCCCCCCCCCCCCGCCGAGATCCCGCACCGATATACTGTATGTGTTTTTCCCCCCGCTGCGTCAATAAACGCGAGGGCCTCTGCCGGTGGCCAAGCGGACAGGGCGCCCCCTAGGGGTCGGAGGGAGAAGCGCGTGCCCCGCTGCTGCACTGGTTCGCTACTGAGAATGCAAAGCATGGCATTTCCTGTCACATAGCACGCGTCGGATCTGCCGGATCCGGGCCGGGTCCGCGCCGATTCTGGCCAGAATCAGCACAGATTCGGCCCTGGAGTTGTTTGCTATCTGGCTCTCCTGCTGGAACCGCAGTCACAGGAGCCCCCCCTCCCCCCCCCTTCCCCAAAGCACACACACACACACGCAAGAGGTGGCAAAATTAAACACACTTTCAGCTCCATACATCTCATTTGCAGCTAATACGGTTTTAGCTGTTTAAACAGCACGGTTGTTCATTCATTTGAATCGCACCTGCGTCCCAAGTGGCTCATAAAACCCGCAGAATCCGTTTATTCAGCTGGGCCTTTTCACCGGAGCCTCCCAGGTAATACAGCGTTCACCTGAAACACTGACCCCCCCCCCCCCCCCTTCCTCGCCGCCCCCCCTCCCCCCCAAAACCTTGTGCTCACGGCGACTCGATTGTTCATCCGGCGAATGGGGGCTACGTGTTGAATTTTTGCACACGTTTTTTGTTTTTCCTGTTTATAGCGGCTTCTTAAAAACTGCATTCAATTCAATTCGATTCAGTGCCGCGGGCGATCCCTCCGTCTTCTCCTGGTTTTAAATGAGCTGGCTGCGGAGCTTCATCCTTCCATTTCCTCTCTCCGACGGTCAGGTTCAGAGGAACAGATGCGATGACGAGGGGCCAGTCTCATGGGCCCATGTGGACAGGAAAGGGGGACGGGATTTGGGATTTTGTGATGAGGACCCATGTGATATCTCTCTTCTACAGGTCCCTCTCACTGTTGACCTTAATAAGCTTTATGTCTGCATTCGGCCAACACAGAAAACCTGGAGGACTTGGGAAGGAATTAGAAAATATTAATAAGAACCTAAATAACTGCAAAGCGTGATTTATCGAACGATCCAGATTTACTGTCAACGCCGACCCCAGCTGTGCCACCGCATACGTTTAAATGGAAAAAGGAAAAATAATAAAAAATAAAACGTACGCGCGTAAATTCTGCCGGCCCGTGTACGGCGGAGTATTGCTGATGTGACGATGTGGTGTGTTGAGTTAAACGCCGCTGGTTTTATAACCTCGCGAACGCGAGCCAACTCTCCAGAATGCGCGTATTGTTCACATTCTTGATGTATGGAGAGTTGTAACCAGCCAGTGAAACAGAATACCGTGGCTGTATCAGCGCGTAAGTGGCTATACAATGCACAAGTAGCCCCAGACAGAAAATTTGGGGGACGGTTTGGGTCCAAATTAGACTCGCAGAGAAAAGAAAACAGTTGGTTTGTTCCTTGTCTCTTTATTTTTTTTTTTTAGGGGTGAGAAGGTAGGGGTGGGTGGGGGGTGAGGGGGGGTTGGGGTTACGGAGGGAGGGCGGGAGGGAGGCTCAGGCAAACTGACTCCCGGGCACTTTGTTAAAATATTTAGGAAATTATCGATTCCATCTAAACTAAACCGGTGTCCGTGTTTCTGCGAGCGTAAATATTGCGTGCTGGCCCGGGACGCCAGCGCGGGTGCTCGCCGGTCCTGAGTGCCATCTGGCCACTGCCAAAACAAACAGGAAGGGTGAGGAGCAGCTCCCGGTGAGGGAGAGACCCCCCCCCCCAAAAAAAAGCCCCGGGCTCGCCAGGACGCACACACTGGCGGGGCTGTCCGGCCGGCCTAAAAAGAGCGACTGTTTCCTCGCCCTCTGCCCGAGCGGTGGCAGGGTGGTGGGGGGGGTGGGGTGGCAGGGGAGTGGGGGACGGCGGGAGAGGCGTAGCCGCGTCCCAACAAGCAGATGTTGTATTTGAACCTCGGCTCACGGGAGCGAAACTGAGGAAGTAACAAGCGAAGATTTATTGGCAGACGGTTTATTCGTGTTTTTTTTTTGTTTTAAAAAAGGGGGCTTCAGCCGAGGGACCGTTTGCATAATGTATATTTAAGAAATGGATGCCGGTCCTTACCACACACATATCAGGTCGCAGCTTACAGGTAAGCCTCACTGACTGTGGATCACAAAGTCGCTGGTTGAAGCCCAGCTAGCAACAACATTCTTTAGCCCGCTTTTCACCGCAGGCGCTGCGGGCTGAACGCTTTTCACGCGGCGTCTCCGCGGAAACGGTCGCGGCGGGACCCCCGACCACGTCGCATCAATCCGCGTAACGCCGCCGCATACGCCGCGGTAGCACCAGCTGCTTTGAGCAGACTTTCACTAGCGCTGCTGTCGCTAACTCACCCCCCCCCCCCCCCCCCCCCCCCCCCCCCCAGTCTAAATACACCGCTGATCATTTTACGCCGGCACGCGTGTGCAGCGCGGTACGGTGTGTGTCCAACGCGCTTCGCCCACTGTTGGTTTTAGGGCGAGGGGCGCGCGAGCGCTAACGTTGAAATGTTTTCGCAGGCCGTCGCTCGAATTACACCGGTTTCTCCCCGGCACCGAGGGCCGTCTCTGAGAATAATAACAAGCACTTCAAAATTATCATTCAATCTGCTCGGAGCTCAGGATTCATGTTTACCTTTCTGGAAAAATGCCACACACTATTTTTTTAATATTCATATATAAATGGAAAGTGTATATTTTTCGTGTTCCAAGAGCCCCCCCCTCCAAAAAAGGGGCTTACAATATTACTGATTTATACTCCGAAGACTCATTATGAGCAACTAAACACTTTGGCTGGGGTTTCGCGTTACCTTGGAACAACCCTGCGTATTTTAAGCCTCTGCTAAAGATCCAGCTGCGTAGCTCACGGTTACTGTGTGAAGACGCTGTCAAAGACCCTCCTGTGTTTTTCTGCAATCGGCGGTGTGGCCGTCTCCCCCCCCAACCCTACCCACCCCCCACCCCCCGCCCCCCGCCCTCCCCTTCGAGTGCGGTGAGGGAGTGTGAGACTGCTGTCTGGGGGGAAGAAAAAAAACTCATCCCACAAACTCGGGGAGAAGGGGGGGTGGGGGGTTTGGGGGGGGGGGGGGGGTATGGGGGGATATGGGGGGGTGCGGGGAGGTTGCGGAGGGTGAGGAAGTCAGCTGTGTTATGTACAGCCACACACACTTCGGCAGATTAGTTTCCCTGCTGACGGAGAGCAGCAGCGCACGGCACGCTAAACAAACTGCCGGGCCGTCCTGCGTGAGCACTCCAATGGAGACGGAGAACTACGAATACCAGAGGGGGGGGGGTTTATCTGCAAGGCCTCTTGGGAGGGGGGGGGGAGGGGGAGATTACCCCTTAATTCCCGTGGAGTCCGGGAGGATTCGGGGGAGCTGGCGGCCTCCTCTCCTATTATTCTGCTGCACAAACGGCACTCGCCCCGTTCCGAGTGAAGTGCGGGAGGCGGCGGTGTCGTCTGACGGTTAGGGAACTGGGAACTCAAAGGGGGGCTGCGGTTTGATTCCTGGCTGGAGCTCTAGGGAGCCAGGTGTGTTACCTGCGTAACTTGTTCTGTGGAACATCCGGCTATAGCCATGGATACTCAAATCCGGTCCTCAAATCCAAATCCAGCCCTGGTTTTTTTTTTTTCCCCCAGGTAATTAACTGAACAATTAGTGCTACTGATTGGCCAGAGTGTCTTCACACCTGACTCCCAGGTAAAGGGAGGGTGGAAAACAAGCAGTTCTGGGACCTTCGAGGGCCGTGATTTGAGTAACAGGGGGGGCTATACCAATGGGATTGTGCGTGAAAATGTGCGAGAGCCCCTCTCAGGATGAGAGCAGCTGCTAAATGTCGAAGCGTGATGTAACGGATGAGTGCACCTTGACTCTCCGGGGCTCGAACCCTTGCCGTTTTTAATGTCGGGTCCAAAAACGGTCCTCCCCTTCCTCATATCACGTTGAAATATAACTGCCTTCACGGCTCTTTTAATTGTTGAGACACGCTGTGCTATTTCCCCTTATCTCTGGCTGATTTGCCCCTGCAGCTTCTCCGGTATGAGAAGCACCGCCTCAAACCGGCCCCTCTTGCCCCCCCCCCCCCCCCCCCTCGCGAATAGCGATTTATGGGTCATTATCAACACGATCGCAATCTCATCGAGGATGAATGTGTTGTCTTGCTGGAGTTTTTTTTTTTTACTGGTGCTCTCATGCAAATGTCCAGACATTCCCAAGTCATGAGGAATGGAGCAGGAGTGCTCCTTAAATTTATTTAACTGTCTAACTAAGACATGAAGCGGTGTGACGGCATACACAGAGTACAGCCACCTGTTGGGCACTCTCCACATCAGTACCCCCCCCTCAACCCCCCCTGTTTGATGGGGATCTGGATACAGTGCAAGATGTCTACATTGAGCGCGCATCTCTATGGCGGCCATTTTGACTCTGCTTTGCTGAGCTGCTGAAAGGGCGGTCATTTTCACCTCGCTGCCCGGTTCGTGCAGTGTTCGTCTTCCCACAATGCCTCTGTTTTTTTCACCAGAGTGTGCAGACCTGGGTCAGTCTTCTCACCACAGGTGTGTAAAAGAAGACCCCAGTCTGCAGGCTTATTTTGGGTTTCGGGAGGTGAGCTGCTATTTTTAGGTTGAAAAGTTCAACGTTGTGCCACATTTATTTGGCAGCGGGGAGAATCTCGCAAGGCCGCGGATTGAAAGAGCATTCAGGGCTGAGCCGAGGCCCCACAGTGCATAGATTGTCCGTTAAGCACTGTAGGAGAGTCTGTTTCACTCCATTTTATTTATAATCGTAAAGCCCTCTCTATCCAAGGCTCTCCTTGTATTTAAATAATCTATGGGTCTCTGACTGTGAGTGTGTGCATGTCTGCCTATACTGTTTGTGTCACGAGAAATGCTTTTTTTTTTTTTTTTGGTTAAATGCAAACATGGACACAATCAAAAATGTTTATAAACTCTCAGAAGCAATTTCCCGTGCTTTGTTTATGAGTAAATGCATGCATGTGGACAACCTTTTTCAGATTAAATGCAATTAAAAGTTTTGTTTTTTTTCAGTTGATAGAGATTTAGAGTCAGCTGGCCTTAAAACGTGGCATTGTATAGCACTGAATGACATCCATGTGTTTATACAGACCTGGAACTGACTGGGATTAACTGTGTCAGTGGCCACACATATAGCCATCTTAGTATAGAACACATCGAGGTGTCTTTCAGATGGTTCATTTTACACTATTCAGCTTAAAACTGTGACCATGGAGGGAGGGAAGAATTCACCCTCCTTTCTATTTTACCAACAGTGGAACGGCAGCAGCACTTTCCCCCCCGATGAAACCAGACTTTTCCCCTCTTATCCCATTAGGTTAGGATAATATGTAATATCTCCTAACAGCGTTGTCTACAGACAACTCCATCTTGAGACGTTTTGCATGTGGTCTTTTTTTTTCTTTCTTTTTCCACGATTATGGGCTGGATTTTGCCACAGGATCTGGTGTCTAGGAGCGTCCATGTCATTAATGCCATGTGGAGCTGACTAATCACACTTTGTTGGTTGTATCTAGCAGGATTTTTTCAAACATCTCCCCATACCATCCATAACAATGGCTCCTCCCCCTAACCACCTCTCCCACACATACACACACGCACACACACACACACACACACACACACACACACGCACACGCACACGCACACACACACACACACACACACACACACACACACGCACACGCACACACACACACACACACACACACACGCACACGCACCCACACACACACACACACGCACGCACACAAACAGACGGTTCTGTTTTTCCTTAAGAGTCAGAAAGTTGCATTAAAGTCGGCCTGCGGAGTGGGAAGTCCACCGGAGGGGTCTGTTGTATTTAGGATCAGCTGTTCTTTTCCTGGTTATTATTGCAGAGCAAGTGCAGCCTGTGACGGGGGGGGGGGGAGGGGGGAGGGAGGGACGGAGGGGTGGATGGATGGATGGATGGATGGATGGAATCCAGGAAAACCCACTGGAATGCGGCGTGATGAATCTCAGGTGGCAGTGTGACCCCAGAGGGCAGGAGTGCTCAGAAACCGAACCGCCAAAACAAAAAAACACAAACAGCGTCAGGTGTGATGATACGGCATCCAGGGGCATCCAGGGGCCTGAGCCTTCTAGACGTGATCGCATAACCCATTACACTCATGGGGCTGTATGTCCTTAGCGCTGAAACCAGCCAGGCCTTAGGCCACAGTCTGCAGGTCTGGAAGCCCGCAGGACTTTAGGGTACATAGCTCAGGAGGTTGTCTGGCAGTCGGGGGGTTGCGGTTCGATCCCCCCACCCAGGGCGTGTCGAAGTGTCCCTGAGCAAGACACCTAACCCCCTAATTGCTCCCAACGAGCTGATGGTACCTCGCATGGCAGCCTTTCACCGTTGGTGTGTGAGTGTGTGTGTGAATGGGTGAACGAGAGGCATCAATTGTAAAGCGCTTTGGATAAAAGCGCTATATAAATACAGTCCATTTACCATTTAGAGTAATCCTTGGATAAATAACAATAGTGACTGCACTGCTAATCCTAGTGTGACTTTGCGTGCAGCAGAGCGAACGCCAGTCAGAATGCCTTACGATCTCCTTGTGATCTCCCAGCATGCAGCGCTGCCTCTCGTGTTGATAAATCCTGAGATGCTCTTTTCAACAGTGGCAACGTCTAAACACAGCATTCAGCTCCACACATGTCATTTGTGGGGAAAACAAAAAAAACGCTGCCCCTGTTCCAGCTCTTCCACAAAAGTCACTACAGTTGGAACAATTGACTTCCCACTTTTCTGTGGCATTCAAAAACACTTAATCCTACGGGCTGTGGTATGACTGCTTGTTTTATTCTATAATGTAATGATTTACAAGCTTATGTGCGTCTGCCTATTTTCTACTTCTTTACCTTTAGATTTATTGTGGGAAAGCCACTATCGCACAGATCAGCATTACTGCAATTTTCGAAGAGGATTCATCCAGTAACTTCACTCCCTGTTGGATGTGTTCCTTTAACCTGTGCTCGCCATTATTTTCAGGTTTCAACTTTGTGCCATATATTTCTTGGAAAGGAAAAGAAGTGGAAAGGAAAATACCACTTTTTCCTGGGTGGTCCAGGGTCGCTTGAGCATCTGTCACTTAATTAATCTGTGTAATTATCGCTGCCTCGCTGCAGTGTCAAGAGACACATGAATGCACTTGCCATCCGATCTCCGGGGATAACAATGGCGGCAAACACACAAGATTGGCTTTTTGTCAGGTTCTCACTTTAAATATACATCCTTAGAAAGACAAACATCCTCAGCCTTAAAATGAAGCCAGTAAATTATGTTACCTGAGTAATTCAGTGGAAGTACTGTAATACATTAAAATGTCAAAATGCCAGGAGAAAGTCCTTTTCTTGTTTGGGGGAGTATTTTGGTGCGAATTCCTTGCATAGTCAGAGGACTAAGTTTGATTTTAAAAGACTGTGTTTCAGGTACAAGCAACTTATTTGTGCGCATAGTACAGAATCCAGATACTGACAAAAAGTCAAATGGGTTTAATTGTCTGGATCTGCCTCCAGTCCAGCTTAATTAAAAGGATATTTAGAAAAATAATGTATAGCAACTCTCCTCTTTTAAATTTTACTGTTGATTTTTCAAATTAAGAATTTATGAATTAATTTAAAATGTCATATTATGGTTAAGCCAAGCATCATCTATATAATTAAATAAATAAATTGCTTACATATAAAATATGAATCGAAATTGTGTAGGACAATGCATTTATTATACAGTATGTCGTAGAACATAAGTAATACTGAACGTTACAGGTGGAACTTGTCTGATAGAAGAGCTAACCCCTCTTTTACGATGAACAATTCAATAAAAATCTGCCTTTCTAGGAGAATGAGATATTATTATTATTATTATTATTATTATTATTATTATTATTATTATTATTATTATTATTATTATTATTATTATTATTATTAGAAATAGTTAAATTAAGCGTCATGAAGATTGAAATCAAGGCTAATGCACATTTTATGCTGTAGGCGATTTGCCAGTGAAGCAAGGGCGACCTCATGTGATTAGATTTAAAGTAACCCCCTGATGCGTTTATCAGAGCGGCGGGATTTTTTAATGAATCGCTCGTCTAGTTTTTTGTTGGGATTTTTTTTTAAATTATTATTATTCTTTATTATTATGTACACTTAGTGTTTTTTTTTCTTTTTTTAACAAAGTGAGCATAGTTAACTACGATTTAGGATAATTATTTTGCCACCACTAACACATTGTTCCGTTTTATACTGGGCTCTGAATAAATAAATATTAGGGAGGCATTTCCAAACTTTAAAAATGCATTTCCTTTATTTTTTTTAAACACGTGTCCGTAAATACGTTTGTTTCACATGCGAAGTGGAACAGTTAATAAAATCCGTTGCCTTTTCGGAGACATTCAATTGTTACACCAGAAAACACTTCCGTTGTAACCAAAAAAATAATCCGATTTAGAAGCGTTTGAGTATAATTCCAGTAGCTTTCTCTAGTACTTCGCTAGATTGCAACGTTTGATTAAAATTTGTTTTACACGGTAACGTACTTTTTGTAATCATGTTTAAACGTATTTACCTCCCTTCATTTCAGTGCATTTATTTGCAAGCGTGTATGTAGCTGTACGCATAATTTATAACAAATTTGTGTTAGCTAGCCCGTTAACATTTGATTTATTTGGCTAATTTATCTTAGCAACTAGCTGGCATAATTTGAAAACTAATGAATAACTGGTGACGTAGCAAGCGGATTGAGGTTTTTATACGTGTAGAATAATCCTTGAACAGCCAGCGTCCAAATTAATTACTGTCGTGTTTGCATGTTTCTGGGTACAGTTCTGTGTAGTTTGCTGCCAGATACACGAGTAAGCCACGTAAGAGAAGTCGAAGAGGCTGACTAAAGTCATGGAGCCGGCGTGCCGCAAAGATAAACAAAAACAGAAGGACACTCCAAACAGAGGGGGGACAGAGCCAAACAGAAATCTGCTCAACAGGAGCTGAAACAGCGACAACGAGCAGAGGTGTGGGCAGATACATCCAACCTTTCTAACAAGTTACTCCGTGCACACGATTCACTTGTCATTAGAAAACTAACCGATTGGCTAACATTAGCTATGGCCGCACTTATTAGATCTGTATAACGTTGCTGACAATTCAGCCCCATCAGTTGCATTGGCTGCACTGTAAGTCGTTCTGGGCAAGAGCATCTGCTGAATCTATATGATGAAGTTCTTCCGTATTTCTTAAACATATCTTGTCACAGTGCAGATACAGCTTGTTGCCTTGTGCAATGCCATTGAACATGTCATTTTCCATTAATGGTGTGGTTTCCGTTACCAGTATCCGTTCGTAAACAGTGAAATTGTTGGCATCTCTCAAGGAATATTAAAAGCCCTGGTGTGTGAATATTTGGACATTTTATTCTTTATGGTATACAGTACTATTTCTGACATAATGTGCCTGTAAGAAGCATTGAAATAGTAATTAAGAACAATTAACTGCTTGATACAGTTCAGGGAGTGCAACAATTGTGATTGGATTTAAAACAAGCATACACATGGGTTGCCCAGGTCCGTGTGACATTCCCTGTTTAATGCTTTATAGCAGCTAGCTGTCAATGGGATAGCCTGTTGTTTATGAGGCCATAACTACTGTGGTATGCTTGTGTACAAGCACACCTCTATACACACAACTTAAGTCTTCATCTCTGTGAGTTATAAACCTCGCTGGTTTTTTTTTTTTTTTTTTTTTTTTGGTTTTTTTTCCAGATTTATGCCCTGAATAAAGTGATGACAGAGCTGGAGCAGCAGCAGTTCGAGGCTTTCTGCAAACAGATGCAGCCCCAGGCAGAATGAAGCTGCTTCCAGGAGCTCTGTCTTCATTCACAGGCTGTGACATCATCACAGACAGGTGAAAGCAGCTGCCCTGTATTTTGCCTGTACTGGGTACTAGTGTCCTTCACGCGTGTATTCGGAAAATAAAGCTGTTCCGTGTTTCTGTTACACTAAAATGACTGTCACATCCGTTAGGTTACTAAGGGTCCTAAATGCCTTTGGTTGGGTATTTTCAGACATCACTACATCATCAACTCTTAATCTGTGGGGATACAAAGAAACTTTTTGTATGTTAAATGGTTGTATGCAACACAGATACTGGATTTCCACAGACCATACGACAGGTGTTACTACTATTAAAAAGAATGTCAAAACAGTATTTTTGTGAAATTGTACAGTTTCTGTTCAACATACATCCAGCAATAAGAAATGAATAGCCCACTGCTTTATAGTTGAAGCCCATGAGAAAAAAGTGCATCTTTCTTATTGTTGGAGTTACTGTTTGTTTTATTCTTGTTAAAACCTCAAAGACAGATATAAATATATTAACATACAAAGTAAGTAATTTCACACTGTGTAGTATAGCTACTGATATTGCTTGAAAGTATTAGGGTCACCCTCCAGGGCAATGCAAACATCAGCATTAGTGTGTGTGTGTGTGTGTGTGTGTGTGTGTGTGCGCGCGTGTGTGCGTGCGCGCGTGTGCGTGTGTGTGTGTGTTATCGCAGTGTTATGATCCTCTGTTTGTGTCAAGATGGTCTCGGGTGCACAGCCATATAATATCTTAGTGTATACATTCATACACATTTGGTGTGTTTAGCCGAGACTGGAACGGTTGCTCTGTTTCGTTGAACCGTCACCATACACTGCATTCCTGCACTCCATGGCTGTTGTGTTATATTGTTGTTTGTTGCTTTTTCAAAATTGTACTTGTCACCTGAATGAATGTACTGAATGTATCACATATTTTTTTACACGTGACATGCACTATATGACCAAAAGTATCTGAACGCCCCTGGGGCTGAGGCTGGGGCTGTTTTTCATAGTTTGGCCATGTAGTGTGTATGTTGACACAGGTCACAAAAGGTTGAAATTTTTAAGAGGTGTAGAATTTTTTTTTTGTTTTTTTTTTTATTTTCACTTTTCATCATTTTAAATTATATTCTGAAAATTCCTACTTCTAAAAATAATTTTCAGTCAAATGTTTGACCAGACAGTGATGATTTTTTTTTTTTTAATCCACAAAGGCATATTAGCTGTGTGTAAATTTTGTGGCAGATTGTGATATTTTTCCTAAAAAGCAATAAAAAAAACAATGCGTACACATGATGTTATGAAACTTTACTCTTTTTCTTTTATTGAACCACGATGGTGGTTTTTGGTGGCTCGTGATACATTTTTGTAAGATAATTACTCTGGTCATGGTTTACTTTTCCACAGCCCGATATGCAGAAAAAAACCCAGTGTCATTCAGCGTAACTTCTGAAAATCAGTGTAAGTGCTTTACTGTCTAAGAGTAATTGTGTGAGAGGTGCAAAATTGCTTTCTTTGTGGCATTATAATTTAAGGTTTGTGTAATGGTATACATTTCAGGCAGTCAAAATATTGATCTCTAAACAATTTTAACAGTTTATAGATAATGGACAGATAATAGATAATTTCAAAAACATTTATAGCTGCATCAAATATTATTTGTGGCGTAAATGTATTAATCTTGTTTAACAACACTTTATTGCAGTTTGTGCTGAACCATAAAATATGAATGCATATTGTAGCACTCGAGTGAACATAATATTTTTCTCAATATATTTGAAGTTTTTTACTTGATCCTGGAGAAATCCCTGTGAATAACATTTGAGTAACATTTGCATGCCAATCCTTATTAAATCTCTAATCTAAGATATTTAAATGAATTCCTTGTGGTCGGTGTTTAAGGAGATGCTGACTCTTGCACGGCATTTGTCCTCTGAGGATACTTTTTTTTTTAATTCATTGTGTGAAACCGCATTGTGCGAGTTCCAGTGTGGTCTCGCAAGATATGAGGCGCGATTGCCAAAGCCGTGGCATTTGGACTCGCTTGCCAAGTGTCCTCCTGCCCTCCTCGTTTCCCATTCAGACTTCGGTTATTGGCCGGGCTGTGTTGTGGAGAATTTTCACTCTATTCTCGCGATCTAGCGACTCTTTCTCGGCCGCGCTGCACGCAAAAGCGCATGTGCGTCTGTCCGAAGGCATTAATCTTGTTCTCTGGAAACTCGCACTTTTCATCTCGGCCGTAATTCACGAGGCGCGGGAGTGCTCGCTTGCGGGGGCATGTTGGCTCGGCTCTGTGCTCAACTCTCGCGAAACGAAAGCGATGTGGAAGCGTTTCTGGGAATCTGTTCACAGGTGTAGAGTAAAAAAAAAAAAACCACAGAATGTACACCTATGTAAATGCTTTGTTCAGGGGATCCCCTCCCATGCAATTTTATAAAAAAATTAGCCTATATAGCACAGCACAGTATTTATTTATTGTATTTTATTTTTTTTTTTTTTTGGCTGGTTCAGATATGGTACATCAAGAAACCAGTAAGAGGAGAGTGCACATTGTGTGCAAAGACTTCCTTCAGTTGAGTCTTCTGGTGCTGACGAAGATACTTTTTTTGTGGAGGCCTGTGAGAACACTTCTCCATTGACGCTCAGTTAACCATAACCTGCCCTATCGAGGTACAGAATGTAAAGGTCAGTGAAAGTCAATGTTAATATTATGCTAATATTTTTGGAGCCTACAAAACAGGCTGCAGATGTTGAAATGCAGACGGGCAGGCAGGCGCCCTTTTTCTTAAGAGAGGACACTGCGCGCTGCACTGTAATGGCTGTCATCTTCAGCTGGAACATTTCTGAAATACACATTTTGGAGGTGAAGTGGGATGATTTTCAGCTGCTGAGGCCTTGTGAGTGGGTGAGTGTGCTCGCGGCACCGAAGGTGCTCATCTCGAGCCCCGGTCCTTTATGCCTCTCAGATCCCAGCTCTTAAGACTCCAGAGCTTTTTTTTTTTTACAAAACCCCATTTTGATGCAAACAACTGTCCTTGTTTCTGGTATTACTAAGCACACAGTGCATGCTAATACGTACTGGTGGTCTGCATGTGATGTGGAAGGTCACGTTAAGAAGGCCCAAAAGCATGGTCTGAAAGGAAACATCCAGACTGAAGTTTCGAAATGAATTGAAGTGAAGAAATATTTATTTTCCCATGTGGGGAATCATTTCACAACTCGTCCTTCCTCTCTCGTTTTTGAGCCTGGAAAAGTGATGTTCTGGCAACCCTATACATTGAACACAATACTCTCAGAAGCTATGCTTTCTTTCATTCTGTGTTGGCTTTGCTAGATTTTTAGCTAAAGCACAAATGCTGTGTGTTATCAGAGTGTGCCTAACCTTGAGTTGGTGCTTCAAATATTTTGACCAATATGTCTTTCTTTCAGTAATTGAGATAACGCAGGTTATATTATTTCGGTTTTCTAATCTGTGAATATTCTACTTTTTTAGAAGTTAGTTATTAAAGTAAGCATTACTTTCCCAAATAATGTGAGCTGTTGAACACATCTGAGTTGTCCTTAAATAGAGCAGCAGGACTGTTTGTACTTAGGTCTTTGAAAAAGCCCTTCTCTTCACTTGAACACGTAACGCAGATTAGAATTTCTAACGTCAGAACGACCCACATATACAACCGATATAATACACAAGAAGCCCTTTTGAGGTTCACAAAACGGTCAATGGGATATCCAAAAATGAGAAAGCAGAGCAGTTTTTTGGAGTGTGACACTTCAGTTCAAAAACGTTTATTAAACAAAAGATGCTGATGCGTTTCAGACACTAAGTCCTTCAGCAGAGCAATCGGAGCATGGAATAGTGCTTTTATTTAGTGGAAATCCACTTTATAGTCCCTGCTGCAGACTGAAGATAACAGTGCTTTGGGTCTTCCCTGTGAAATCATCAGTGAAGAGGAGTACACACTTGACAGTCTGTAAGGAAATAGCTTCTATATAAAGGAATGGAAAAAAAATTTCCCCAATGCAACCTACTTCTCTTCTCCTTAGATAATTTTCAGCATCAAAATGATATCAAATTATAAGCTACTGCCACCTATAGGCACACTGTATTTTTGGTGGTGACCTCATTTGCATTTGAATATATGGAGCAATTAATTTGTATAACAAATGCCCGCAACTACCTCCTATCATAACACTGGCTTAAGTAAAAGTTTAAACCATTCATCAATCAAGGATATAACCTAAGGGGCAGAACAGAGCTGCACTGTTGCCGGCTGTGATTGGTTGGGAAGGGGATGCTGATGCAGTCTTGTGATTGGTCGAGATGCTGATGCAGGCTGTGATTGGTAGGGAAGGGGATGATGATGTAGTCTTGCGATTGGTTAGGAAGGGACAACTACAGTCAGCACATTTTCAGCCTTTCTTTATCCATTTCCAAGTAATATTATTTTTAACTACCTTCTTCATAGCTGCATGTCACACAGTAAGACACACTGTAAGGATGTGCATAAAAATTCAACCACCAATCAGATGTATGTTTATTTGTTTATTCTGCCCATCCTCTTTACACTATGACAAACTCAACAAGTTAAGCTGTTTTAAGCTTTCTGTTTCTGGTCCATGTCTTCAGTTAGTAACATAAGTTGGAGAACAGTGCATATTGTGAAACTGTTGTATACGTAAGGTATTTATACATTCAGTAATTTTTTAAATACGTGTTTGTTAAACCTTAATTGCAGTGTAGAGGTAGTGGTCAGTGTACACACAAAAACAAGGGTCTAGTTTTATATTTAGGAGCATGTGTATAGGACGAAGGGGAATATTCAAAAGTAGTTAATTCCTTACTTGGTACTGTTTTCTGTGGAAGCTTAGCTAACATTCAACATTTGATCTATTTATCATTCATTCAGCCTAATGTATGCACTGAAGCAATTCACAGTGCATACCTTGCTAAAAGCTACACAGCAGCATCCCTGCTGGGATTCAGACCTAACACCCCCTGGTTGCAAGTCCTTTTCCCAAACCCCTGCTCCACACTGCCACCCTTAGCAAGACAAGCGTGGGGATACTGTTGACATCTTGCCACGAGTTCCGACGCTGCAGATTGGCTGGAACAAAGCACAGGCTATACATGTCCTTTATGACGTCATCTATTATGGGTGCATTGTGACACGTGGTTTAAGCGGCAGCTCATGCAGGGCTGTGTCTCTGGCTCCGCCCCCCTCAGGCCCCGCCCCCCCCCCCCTCAGGCCTGCACTGTGACAGAGCTTCCGGTCACTCTCACCCCAAACCAGCCATCCCAGTACTTGGAGTCCTGACCCCCGTGCTCAAAGGAGATGAAGCGCAGACCTGGTCCGTAGTCTGAGAACGTGTGCGTCACCTTGGAGAGAAAAATAAAGGGGGGGGGGGGAGCTGGCCATGATTGCAAAATAGACGACACTGGAGAAACTCCAGTGTCAGCACATCACATTGCCTAATTTCCCAACCCAGATTCGCACAGAAACCAGGGACACTGCTAGGAATGTTCCAGTGGTGCCAATTATTCTGCCACCAGCGCCCCAGATTTGAGTAGCCACCAGTTATATTGGACTTTTTCTGTTTTCTTCTTTTCCCTGATTACAAGGTCACAGGGTTTTTAAGCAAAGACATTAACTATACTTAAGAGCAGGGGTTAAATTGGGGGTGGACATGGGTGGACGGTGTCCACCCACCTTTGGTAAATAAATAAATAATTTTGGCCGGCAGTTTTGCAAATAACTATGACAATCCAGTCCATTTTTCGTAGGCTCCAGGCCATGTGTTCCCTCTAGCCAGTTACTCGCTCAACCAATCAAAAATCTGAAGAAAAAAAACTCAGGAGGAATAGTCGTTTATATAGACAGGTACAGAAAGAAAAATATTGTTGATTGTCTTGATTGTTTGGAAGCGGACGTGGTAGGTAATTTCATTAAGATTTAATTTCATCTATGCAACATTTTAAAGAGAGATGAATAAACAGCCCCCACGAACGCTTGCTATTATTAACGGCAACTTTGATTGCTTGAGCAAAATCAGCAGGTTGCTGGTCAGCAGCTAAGCTAGGATTGAATATTTCCCACATAGGCTACATAACGTTTTATTCAGCGGTGACTGGTGAACTGAGAATTGGTGGGGCGCAAAACTTTCCTTTAAACTAATCATTGATCTCAACCTGTTTTCAAAAGTAATTTTTATAATCACGCGTGCCAACGATCGGATTAATCAAATGGCAAGTAGCCTAACACACAGCGTCTTCATACCGTGTTAGGGGGATTAAATCATAAATTCAATTTATCCGTTAAAAATACGTTTTAATCACCAAGTAGTCTACACTTAACAAACAAGATACACCAGTCTGTTATCTACCGTGTTGGCTTTCAGAATAACCAGCAAAAACAAAACCTGCACTTCAATTTTGTTTACAATCTACGCATTGCAGATATTTGCCATGAATACGAGTGCGGAGAAATAAGTGCATGTATCCGCGAATAATGTTGTTAGTCACTGAAAATTAATTAAAACAGTTTGAGATCAATGATTAGTTTAAAGGAAAGTTTTGCGCCTCACCAATTTAAGATAGATGGATAAAGGAGGAAGAAAGTGAGGACAAGAGGAGGATGACCGATTATTTTTGTGGGTAAAAAAAATTCTAAGCATTAATGACACTAAATAAACTTGAAATATATCATGTAAAAGCTTGCATCAATAGTATACATTCTTTTTAAAACATTGTTTTCCTTAATTACAATTATGTGCACAATACATTAAAGATACAACTATTTTGAGCTGAGACATTCGTTGGTTTGTACCCTTTTCACCCACCTCCCACCGGATCTCAGGGTCCACCCACCTCCCAAATCCCAATTTAACCCCTGCTTAAGAGTGACGAAAGAGAATCACTTTTGTACTGAGGCGGAGTAAGAAAGTCAGACACCAGCACTGAACTGGATTAATGTGTGTTGCTCAGACTCAGCCCAAGCCTACTGTATGAGTAAGTGGCTACATTCTTGTGCCGTTTCCTAGCCTCAGTCTTTGGCATAGCTGGCAGGTCCCAAGCCAGGTCTGCATAGCCTCCCCGTGCAAATGCACCCCTCACCAGATTGCAGGCTTTTCCTAATGCACTGAATGAGTTTACTTTCCTGAGTTTACTGTCCCCCAGATGAGAATGCCAGACATGGAAGCTACGACGCAAACGCTGTTAATATTCTTAATGAGTAGATCTGAAAGCTGGGTTTACCATGATGTCATGCATTGTTTTGTGAGTGTACAGTGGTTGCATGTGAGAAACGGACGCCCAGACTGGCAGGCACGGAGCTACCTGTTTCCAAGAGCAGTCGTCATTGTCAGGGTCCAGGTTCACAGGATCTGGTTTAAATTCCTGGAGGACCTCTTGATTTTCATCCAAGAGACAGACGTGCAGCTGATAGGTACATCCGCAATCTGACCGGCCACAGTACCTGTATACACATGCACGCACACACACACATGCACACAGACACACACGCGCACACACCACACACACACGCACACACGTGCACACACACGCACACACACACACACACTGCTTATGGGTGTGGATTCAGAGAAGCCACACATTTGGAATCAGGGTGATGAATGGGGCCTGTGTGGCTGTGCATGTGCTTGGCCATGTCATGTGACAGTGCTGGGGGGGTCAAAGGTCAGAGTCTCACCAGTCCTCCACAGTGACAGCTGGCTGTGCGTCCAGAGCGTCCGGCAGGAAGCCCTCAGCCAGGAGATCCACCACCTGCTTCTTCATACACAGCCTGGGGAAGAGACCACAGCTTTCAGATACACCGGTGTACACATGCTAGCACACAAAGGCATGTTCACATACAAACACACACATACACACAAGCACATTCACATACAAACATATATACACACACACACACACACACATATGCAAACACACACACACACACACACACACATTCACATACCAACATGTGCACACATGCACACAAACACACGAACACATTCACATACAAACATGTGGACACACACACACGCGCACACACACTTACTCAAGTTCTCTCTCAGGCACCCGCTGAGCACGCACAGCTCTTTCCCTAAATATCCGTTAGCTCTGACTCATCTGTCTCGCCTGTCGTTCATCTCCACCTCTTCAAACCCCGGAACCTTTCGCTGATCATCATCATCATCATCATCATCGTCATCATCACCCATCCCCTCCCCGGGTTCGTCCCCTCTCCGCTCCGCCCCGTCTCTCACTCGAAGGAGGTGGCGAAGTATTTGGACACGGCCTCGTCGCAGAAGGCGTAGCCGCAGTCCCCCGGCATTTCCTCCACGCGCCATTCGCTGCCCCCGTTCTCCGTCAGCTCCCAGAATTCCAGCTGCTCTGCAGGAAGCACAGGAAGCAAGATCGCAGCACACGGCTCTGAGATTTTTGAGAACCCGACGGTTTTCAGGAAGTTGTGTTTTGTAGCTATTATACTGCCATTGAAGGGCACCCTTGGGCTCTTGGTGTAAATTTATATTTCATTTGATATGCGTGATATGCGTGTGTCGTATGTCTTCCTGGAAAGATTGTTTTCTATTTTTTTTTTTACGAGTGTTCCCCCCAAGGGAATGTGAGTCTAGCAAATGGCCTGTTCCTGGTTAATTTACATGTTCGTTGAGTCCAGGCCAATGTTTTTCAAAGGTTTCGTTGTCTCACTGAACAACTGCCTTTTATTTATATACTTCAGTGAGTGACTCAAAGTGACAAGGAACATCTTTCTGGGAGTAATTGAGGTGCATTGTGCTGGATTTGTCTTTTCGGAATCATTTAGCAATGCACTATTTATATTTATTTATTGTGATGGTTCTCACTTAATTGCAATCATGCAGAGCTTTGGCCACAAATAAAAAATCATGACAGAGAAGGAAGAAAAAAAAAAGATTCAGCACGTGAGATTTTGATCGTAATTAATGTTTTGTAAACATAATTAGCCTGCCTTACCTTCTCCGCAATTGTTTTTGAGAAGGTTTGTGGCCATGGTTGAATTGGGCAGTGTACCTCCACCTGTGTACATATACCGAAACACACAGACAAAATACACTACAGACTGAGCCTCACAGCTTTCATATTAATGAGCACATAGTGATCTCATAGCAAAATGAGCCAAAAAAAAAAAAAAACTGAGCTGTGCAGAGATTATTAACCTGACAACCCAGTTTACAGCAATGTGATCATGTGACACTGCTTCATTTGCATAAGATAGGCAGGGCTGGGCTGATGGTGTTTAAAGAGCCCACTGGAGTACCCCGCTGTGCCGGGGTGGGAAGGGGGGCTCCAGGTGCCCGAGCACCTGACCCTTTTGCCCCAAGTGCCCGATGTGCCCCTTTGATTTCATTAAAAAAAAAAGTTAATATTTGTATTGTTATAGTTGCTGTCATTAATACTCATTCATTCATTTGGGTGAACTATTTTCTGTACAATAACTGGGTGTCGTGAAACAGTTGTTCTAGGCCGGTGTTCCCTCTTCTCTCTGTGAGCAACTGCCCCTCAAAAGGTCTCAGCACGTCCCTGCAACTGTGGGGCATTAAAGACACAGTACAGTAATGAGGGCACAATTTCTCAGCCAGTGTACTCCAGCGAGATCTAAATATTACTCCGTCCATCCAGTGCATTTGCATTTTGATTATTCAGAAAACGTTTACCTGCGATGTTCCTATTGCTATCAGTAGTGCTGGCAGTGGTCCTAGTTCACAGTGGCAGTAAGGTAGGCATCTCCAGTTTCAGTTAAATTATTTAGTCACTGCTGCTGTGCAGTGGGAATCCTGGTGCAAAAATGGCTGGTGATTAGAACTGTGCCAGAGGCACCAGTGTTGGTAGGCTTCCCTACCACTGCGCCGATCTTTGCACGGACATTAGAGGAAGACGATGGTTTGGATGCGCACAAGTCTCAATGTAACAAAATGGACACTGCACATTGCTGGACACTGCAGGGTGGGGGCCCCACCCATCTCCCCCCCCCCCCCCCCCCCCCCCACCCCAGCCCAACTAAGGCTGCATTCAATGCACCCCCTCTCCCTGCCCAATAACATCAATACCTGAAACTGAGCCAGCCACATCGCCAGGGTCCAGTTGTCCACCCACCCCAAATACCAGTGCAGCTCACTGGACTAACACTAGTTTTTTGTTGTTGTTGTTCTTTGTTTTTTTTCTGCAGTCGAATAATGAAATGAAACACAAACACGTCACTTTCGAAGAACTGAATGCCGCAGTGTATGCCAAAAACAAAAAAGTGTGTACGAGGCACAAGCCATAGCTGTGGGAAGTAAACGCGGGTTCCTGTACGAGTGCCAGATTCACCGCACCCTGCGGGATTCTGAAAGGCTCAGCCCTGCAGCTCTCTGCAGCGAGGCTCGGTCATCGGCGATGTTTACTCTCCTCCGAGCTCGCTGTGTGAGCCGGCAGAATGTGCTGACTCACCTACTGTAAGGACAGGCAGAAACAACAGGACGCACAGCAAGAGCAGACTTGTGTTTTGACTTCGCAGAGCACATCAGGGGAGAGGGGAGAGAGAGAGAAAAAAAGTAACAGAAATTTTCACTTACAGACTCTGCAGCTGCTGCTCTCTCTCCCTTTTCCGGAGTGCTGTTCCTGTGCCTCGCTCTCGTTCTCGCTCTCTCTCTCTCTCTCTCAGGGTAGTCTGGGTCCTGTGACGCCTCCTCTTTGAACACACTGCACACCCCTTTGCACTCTGCGATATATATATATAGAGCATGCGCACACGCGCGGACACACACACACACACACACACACACACACACAGACAGCAGTGTCGTCAATACACTGATATATAGCTGACTCACACTCAAGCAGATCTGCTCAGTAAAGAGATCATGGAGCAGCTTCTCTTTCTTTCTTTCTTTCTTTCTTTCTCTCTCTCTCTCTCTCTCTCTCTCTCTCTCTATCTCTATCTCTCTCTTTTTCTCTTTCTCTCTTTCACCCTCTCCAGAAAACCTGGTGATGACCAATCAGTTTTTACTCTACCCTCTTTGCCTCTCTTTCCTCTGTTTTACACTTTGTCTGTTCCACAAAATTACCCAGTTTGTCAACTTGTTTTGGGAACTTGTGTTCCCAAAATGAATCATCTGCTTCACACATGAAGTTACACTTTGGCACTTTCTATTTCCAAACTCACAGACCAGTTGTGATTTTCAGTTTTAGTATTTACATATTCTGCACACTTAATGCCATATAATTAAACATTTTTTTATTTTGGAAAACAAATGATCAAAATAAAATAAAAACTTCAGCAGTGAACAATATTAATGTTCTCTAGTTGGAAATCGGAAAAAATGCATAATCATCAGTCACAGCTTTGAATCAATGAATCAAACTAAAAATAAATAAAAATACAACAGCAATCTTCAAGTAAATTTAGGAAAGCATATGAAAATAATTCCAGGTATACAGTTTAGTGTTAAATCGGCTCTGATGGTGTAAATTTCATTTTCATTACCTCTACCAGACTCATATAAACCCTGGTAGAGCGTAATATATAATCAACAATTTATTCTGTATATTCCTAAAAATCCACTAAACATCAGAAGAAGAAAAAAACAGATGTAAATGCACTTTGTGTGTACAATAGTGTTACGACCCGGCTGTCTAGGGGTGCGGTAAATGGGGTGTGCAACATTAAATAGAAAAAAAGTGAATGTCCGGGGCAGGGAAAGAATGGTGAATGGTGAATTTTACACAGACATACGCACACACATACTACCAAAAGCATTTCTCTACTCAGCATCTCCAGTGATCGCAAGTGTGATAAACTGTTCAAGAAAAAACTGCAACCATCAATCATAATAAGCAGACATTTAGACATTGATTACCCATATAAATAGTAAATCTGGGATAACATTTTTATTATAACTTTTAACCCCTATAGTAAAATACAGCATTTAGTATACAGCATTTTAAGTATGTTATATATGATTGGCTTTATATGTTTTTATTCATTTTGTTTTCAATTTAGTCTGCTTGACACAGTACATTTTCAAGTGATATATGGGAAACAATATGTATCATTTTTGACAATGTATTCATATGACTGATCTAATGAATATTGATCCCCTGTTCCGCATACTTATATCTGTCTGCATCTGTTTGGCTACTCAGAAGTCTTGAGTAGGCACCAGAAACTAAAAGTAATTACCAGATGTAAGAATGATGCAATTGATAATGATTTCATGATTTCAAATGATGATTTCAATTGCTTATTTCAGCTGCTCTGTGGCCTAGATGTTATGTGCAGTTGGCGAAGGCAGTTGACTATGTAACTTAGCGTTACCACACTTTCAGCATTGGTCTTGCTGTGAGTCATGGTTTCTAGGAGATGGCAGCGATGCAACATTTCAGTGCTGCGTTCAAATGGCGTCGGTCAAAGTGACACCATTTTAATGCGGACACCAACCAGACACTTTGACCCTGGCCTAAATGTGACTGTTGTCAGCAGGCACACAAGGAGTTTGAGGTACATTTTTCTATATAATAGCCTGACAATCTAGAGAGATTGCACTTCAGAAACAGGGACAGCAGCTGCATTCAGGGTTACTGGTCAGCCAGGGAAACTGCCATTTTGGAATGTTCTTGGTGCTACAAGTATTGTAAGAGCTGTGCAGCGTCCACTGTAGGCTCTTCCCTTCTATTTAAAAAGTGACCAGCATCTACTATCTTGCAAGGTGGACAACCGGCAAAACAGCCGATGACTGACAGAAGAGTTGCTGCCTTGCTGCCTGCCCTGGGTGTAGAACTTTTCAGTAATGTTACTGACACTGCCATGCTAACCTCCGTACCATGCTAAACCGTGCAGATTGCGATTAAGGTGCATCATTTGGGGGAATTCACCATTTTGCTAGTTCTTTCCACTAGTTCATTGGCTCTTCCACACACTTGCTGCCCACGTGTTCTTTTCTGCGGGAACGCCTTGTGTATATCTTAACCAATTAGAGGCACTGTGCCTTGTGTGCGAATAGAAAAACTGCATTAATATGTAAATATATTGTTTATATTTATAATATGTAAATATCGGAAGTGGTCCGTGCCTCCTGCTGTCGTCACAGGTTGAGATACTGTTAGGTAGAGACACAGTTAGTCAGGAGTACAGCACTGTGATAACGTTCGTTGGCTTGTGTGTCGAAAGGTTACAGTCGTCGTGTTGATTAAAAGACGTCTAGTTTGGGATTACTGTTATGTGATTTGAGATGTCCAGTGATATTTCCAGGGATTCAATAAGAGGTAGTCTAACGTTCTTCTCAAACTATTTTTTTCTACTCGGAGAGTAAGCAGAGGTTGTAGCTAGACTGACGTTAGCTAGCCATAGTTGTAAAATGAGGTTAATGCTAGCATATCGTTTCCATCCATAAAACAGTGAGATTTTAATTTCTTTGTAGAAAAGTGACTTGGTCTGTAGCTATGTAGGAAGTTTAGCTAACTCTGTGTGTTCGTTGTCTAACCAAAGCTAGCTGTCTGCATAACCTAACGCTAGGTAGTCTAGCTACCATACAAGTTAGCAGGCTAGCTAGTCTAGCAAGCTTTTGGCTTGTTAGCTAGCTGGCCATGACATCTTTTCATTAAACTAGTCGACGTTAGCTTCGCCCGGTTTCAGAAATAGCTTGAAACTTGTTTGGGAAGTGTAAAGTGTCTTGCTTTTTTGCTACTTTGGTGTATTGTTTCTGTGAAATAACGTCGTAGTTTACGGAATATCCAACGTTCAGAAGCTAGCTTCACGACTGTAGTCTAACGTTAGACTACCGGTTTGGTTGAAAAATGCAGAAATAGACTCAATGCACTGACAATCACTGTTAAATTTAACTTGCTAGCGCTGACAAGTTGGCTGGTGGCTAGTTACCTAATGTTAGTCTTCCTCGAAGTCCTTCATCATCGAGAGACTAGCTAACGTTAAAATAGCTATCATTAGCCAATTTGCGGTCTGTTATTTTGTACTGTGGGCAGTTAGTCTAGCTATAGCAAAAGTGCGAAACTGAGTTCGTTTAATTTTGGCTGCAGTAATGGCTAACATTAAATGTGTGTAATTAACTTCATCCTTTCCATTCCACCTGTTTTTAGAGATGGACGCGTCATCTTCCTATACATTCGGTTCAGAGGTAAGCGACATGATTTAATCTGGTTACTACAAAACGTTAGCAGGCTAGATAACATTAGGTTAATCTAGCGAAGTTAATTTATATGTGTTAATCTCAACAGTTCATTGGTTAGCTAATGTTAATCACCAAAAATGGAGAGCAAGAACATCGGGGTTAACGTCACTTTAAAACTCCTAGACTAAGCACAGTTAAGTTGACTTTGGTATTGTCGAAGTTTATCGAATTGTTTGTTGCTATTATTGGTACATTTTGCACAAACAGTATTTGGTAATCGTTCGATGTCAGGCTTCTTATTGCACATTACGCCATCTTGTTTACCACACTGTCAAAAGTATTTGCTAATGTTTTAACTAATGTTTTTTTTATTTCTTTGGCTTTCATTGACAACTCTATTTGAACTTAGGGGACACATACGCCCATAATAAATTGTTTGGTCTTCACAAAATGTAACCGTACCATGTTATGTTTCCCTCGTTGCTCAATCAGGGTTTTGCTGAAGGGGGTGCAGTGGCTAACGTTGGTTTCGCAGCTAATGGCTAACTAGCTACCCAGCAGCATAAAAACGCCATCTTGTTTTTGATTGATAGCTAGCGTACTAAATACTCTGCTGTTGAATAGCTAAATGTTTCGGGGGAAACTGTCCCATAGATAACTGCTTTACTGTTAACTCAGCTGAATTAACTCGGAAGTCATTCTGGTTTGTGAATTAAAAACTCGCTAGTTATGCCAACATCACTGAAACGGTCAGCTGCCTGTTCTGATAAAACAAATGTTAGTCTTTGATGGCTAGCAGTATAGTTCACTAGTTTTGTAGGACCCTCAAAAGTTTTTGAAAGCATTGAACGTTAAAATGCTTGTTTTTTTTTTTTAGTAAGGTAAACTGGTCAACTAAAGCAAATACGTAGCTATTAGGAGCTAGTGTTTTTTAGGTTGACTATTATTATGACATGCTAATAAAGCTGGTTAGCACTAGCCAGGGTTGGTTAAATCAGGTTATGCGTAACGTTTCTAGCAGAGTCAAGTGTCAGTTTAATTCGATTCTTCACACTCACAATATCTCTAGTTAAGAATGACGACGAGCCAGCTGATAGCGAGGCTATGAAAACAGAATGGAGGAGATCTTTCTTACTAACTCTGTTGTTTCAAACGCTGTGTGTTCCTGCAACGTTAGCTGCGCTCATTGGACGAAGAGTTTACTGGGTTAAATGGATTTTGTCATCATCAGAATTCTAGCCAGTTGGATAACACGAACTATTGGCACTTTGAAGGTGTACTAGTGTAACTGGGCTTGTATGCTCAAAGATAATGTGGGTTCGTTTCCCCGCTGAGGAGCTGCTGTTTTAGCCTTGAGTTAGCCTACTTACTGTAACTTGGCATGCTTCAGCAACCAGATCCAGCTTGTTTAAATGGATAGCATGTAGTTGCTAGCCGGCAGACCTGCAACTTATTTAGCGAATCAAACGATCTTACGGGTAAGCAAATAACAATTTGGGAACATGGGAAACGGACAGTGACAGCCAAAAGTTAATCATGTTTCGCGTACATAGTAAATTATCGTGCGTACTGTGATTTTTATACAAATATATGCTTACTGTTTAATCCAGTATTACGTTTTATACGCTTTGGTAATAGTTTTGCTGATGACGTTAATGCTATTACTGGTAGTACACTCCTGGGCAAAAAAGGGCCAAAAATATTTTTTCCATTGAGTTCACCAGGAAAATTAATCAGGAGAAACAATGCTTGTAGTATCTACTGCATATCTGGCAGCAGCATGGTGGTTTGAGGCTCATTTGATACCTTAGACCCTTGACGACTTAAAGCCATTTAACCAACAAATGTGTTCCATACTGTATCAGCATAATTTACAGCTGAATCTAGTCCCACCCCCCAATTCCCACAGAGATTCATTCAAATGCAAAGAGTTTTTGTATCGCTTGAAGGACAACTTGAAAATAAGATATCCAGTCTCTGATGATGTTGATAGGTCACAGACATCAGGAAGTCATGGCATGAAAACAATATGCGACCAAACACAAAACATGACTCTTTTATTTGACATTATTTTCATTTGTCTACTGTATAAGTGAATTTCCCTGTTTCTAGCTTTTCCCCAAACAGTTCACTGCAGCAAAGTAAACAAGCAAATGGTGGCACAGGAGGTCTCAGGAGTGCATTTGTTTAATTCTTGCTGATTTTCTGACCAATGATATGTTGTTAAGACCATTAAAAGCTTAATTTTTTGCCATTTTGGGCTTGGCCCATTTTTTTTTTTTTTTTGCCCAGGAGTGTACATACCTAATTATTAGTGTGAACAGACAAGATCTGTTATCCTATAGAATGTTTTGGTCATTCTTAAAAATAACGAGTTATTACCTGCACCGCTTTATTGGATTAAGTGTTTTAATGAACTGCGCACACAGACTTGAATTAAAAAAAAAAACACTCCGCCAAGAATAGGTATAATAAAAACTCGGTTAAAAAAGTGAAAGAATTATAATTGGATTTTGTTCAGGTAGCAACAGGGCATATTTGACTTTCGAAGAGCCAATATAAAATGGGAAAGCACAGTACGTGATTGGCTCCTCGAAATGCTTCAACCTTCTTTAATGTTTCTCATTAAAGAAGGATGAAATGAATTTGGGGTTTATGCAAGAGCTATTAAATTCACAAATTCCTTCTTTAATGGCTGGATAGTTGTTCCTGGCATGTTTTGTTCCTCACGTTCCTGGTTGAATGGAAGGGGGCTGCTGATTCATATCTATGGAAAAGTTTTGTGTAATAAGGGGTTGTATGTTAGAGATTTGTGAAACGCAGCGGTGTCGGACCATGGATGCTCTCAGCATTCATGCTCGGTGTTTTCAGACATTCTTGAAAAGGTAATGGTTAATTCTCACCGATTCGTACAATTTGCTTTGCTGGAGGGCAGCATTTTTGTGAATTTCACAAGCGTTCTTTCAGATTCACTGTCCCCACCATGGCCTTTGCACACTTTAATGTGATTAATGTGCTTTAAAATATTTTCCTGCAGGAGTTTTCAAAACAACTGAGTAGTTCTGGGTTTAAGCATTTACACCCTCTTACGAGCCTAACATAAACGATGAAGCAGTGTTGATATATGCTTTGTTAGCCTAATTAGCTAATCATAATTGGAAAATGTAAGGGATAAATGGTGCCATGTAAAATGGATCGAGTGATTAAAAAGTCTCCTGCTTTGTTTCTTTTTGACATCTTTTTAATGCATGTCTGAATGGCATCACATGTCAGAATTCGCTATTGTGAGCAGTCCCCCCTTTTTTTTTCTTGTATATGCACTGTGGTCACTGGTCAGTGGCCAAGAATGATGCTTCTGATGCCCTTTCTGGTTCTTACTCGCTTGTTGATCCTGTTACCCTTCATAACCTTTGAAATGGTCCTAAGGTATCCTACAATATCTGTGTTTTTGCTCAAAGTTCTGTAGAAATCATTATAGCCAGAGGTATCTGGAAAGCGTTTCTTTGCGGAGCACACATTGTGTGATCAATACGAGAAAGCACAGGTCAAATCCTGGCATGTCCTTATTTCCTCACTTCAATTTTTGCTGGTTTGTGGCACACGTCACAGTGAAACAGGCAGTCTTTGATATTGAATAGCCACGCTAAAGACTTTGCCAGTCTAAACCAGTAGAGAACCTCAGTTTGGCAGCTGTTGCACTGAAGTACGGTGCATCATTAGGTGCCCCACCAGAGCTGTAAGGAGAAAGATAATTTAGCTCTAAGTTCGGTTTCTTAATGAGTAATCCTACTTGAATGATTTTTTGTTGTTGCACATCCTAATAGACGTTTCTGTGTTGCAGGGCTACAGCCCGAGTTTCAAACGCCGTCGGACCGTAGAGGATTTTAACAAGTTCTGCACCTTCGTGTTGGCCTACGCCGGGTACATTCCCTACCCTCAGGAGGTGAGTGAGGAGCCTTCTCCCGTGTCCTAACCTCGTATCTCTGTCAAAGTGCCTTCCTCTCTGCCGCAAGCCACAAGAAAGGACAAGAGACTGTTGATAACTCTTTATTCCTCCTCTGTGGCAATGTTCCTCCCGTCCGGAACCATGTTAAAAAGAGTCTAGGAACAGGGTGGTCCAGCGCTACCCAGAGGGCCATTTTAATAGGAGTGCACTGGGAAAGGCGTCGTAAGTACCAGGTAGGGGAGGGGCAGGAGTATAATGAACAAGGTGTTATTGGCCAATGGCAATTTCATACCTAACAGAGCAATGCTGCAATGTGAAAAAGGTGTCTTGGAACATGGGTGTAAGACACAGTAAAACTGTTGCACAGGCTTAGCTAATGTAGAGATCCATGCTGTCTGAGTTTATACAGGGGTGGCTGACTAGTGTGAGCATGTGAGCTTGGAAGTTTCTCAGTGATAGAGAGCACCAAGCTGGGTTCCTTTGTCTGCTCTGTGGAACTCTCAGAAGCAGAGGTACAGGCAAATATCTCGAGAAGGTATCTTTATTACAGTATATCCCAAGAGCATTTGAAGGTCTGAATATGGCAACCTACTCTGCATATTTGTTCCTTAAAATGACTGGGGAAAAAAGTGTACTTAATAAAACCCCCAAATAGTAACAAGCATAGAGATCTCAAACTGGATAGCACTCATCAAAGTGCAAAATGAAGCCAAACAAGGCAGAAATACTATAATTTATTGCAATGTGTGGTCAATTATTTTCCACTGTAGATGATTTCAGATGGTTTTCTCTGCAGCCTTGATGAGTATATCAAACAGTGCACCACTGTGCAACAGGTGGCTTCAGTCAGAATGTCCTGCTTCAGTTCAGTATGGGGTCCACACACTCCCATTCATTCTCAAGCAATGCATTACATGTGTAACTTCAGTGTCTTAAGTTTAAATTGTAGTGGATTGAGGCATAGTCCACATATCAAAAAGCGCTTTACATGTGTTCAAGCTCATTTCAGTCATTTCATAACATCTAAAATGTGGAAAGTCCAGGTGTTGGGATAAGCGGAACACATGTAAAAACTTTTTTTTGGAAAAATTTTTATTCAATACAAGTGTTCAGATTCACTACATTTTCACAGTACCTACAGAAAAGACATAACTCCCTTAAATTGCATTGACATGCACAGATGTGGCTGGACAAACATGTCTGTGTCAGTTCAGAAAGTCTAGCCATTCCATCTTACCTCCTATGATTTAGCTGTGGACAGTTGTGCCACATTGGAAATGACGGACAGCTCCACAGACAGGTTTGGTTTGCAGTGGATAACCAGGGGAGGGGGAGGGGGATGGCTGGTGTAGAAGGAAGACAGAAAATGGCAGTTGGTCTGGAATGCTCTGGGTGAGCTGGTGTCAGAAGGCTCTGGCTGGGAGGCGAATTGTGGCTGGTGTAGTAGGAAGACAGAAAATGGCAGTTGGTCTGGAATGCTCTGGGTGAGCTGGTGTCAGAAGGCTCTGGCTGGGAGGCAAATTGTGGCTGGTGTAGTAGGAAGACAGAAAAATGGCAGTTGGTCTGGAATGCTCTGGGTGAGCTGGTGTCAGAAGGCTCTGGCTGGGAGGCGAATTGTGGCTGGTGTAGTAGGAAGACAGAAAATGGCAGTTGGTCTGGAATGCTCTGGGTGAGCTGGTGTCAAAAGGCTCTGGCTGGGAGGCGAATTGTGGCTGGTGTAGTAGGAAGACAGAAAATGGCAGTTGGTCTGGAATGCTGTGGATGAGCTGGTGTCAGAAGGCTCTGGCTGGGAGGTGAATTGTGGCGGGGGGTACAGCAGGAATAAAAGCATTACAGGGCCTGGGATGGAAACACAAACTGAGCTCCACGGCTGCGAACAGTAGCTGTGTGATGCAGTGAGTTTCATGCGTGTCCTGAAGGAGCCAGTATGTAAGGGGTTCTGAGATAAAGATGCTTTTGGTCTTGGCGATGGTAGCACCAGGGTTTTTGTGCAGTCTATGAGGAGGTCAAGGCTGTGCAGTCTTGGGTATTTATAAGGTTCAGGGCGGGTTAAAGGGTGTCAGACATCAGCTGGTGGGCGACTTTCCAAGAAAAGCTTTATGCAAGTGATGGCTGGGTTTTCGGAGAAAGTCTGTTTAAAGCGTCTGTCTGTAATTTTTCAGTTTTGGTGGATTTGGCGACATCTGTGGTGATCGGTGGTTTTTTTCCCCCCCCTACTCCAAATACCAGAGTTCCGTTTGAAACAAAGCGGGTTCATAGGAGCACGTTGAGTGCTTATTTTTCTTATAATCCAGCCGTAGCGTATTTTGGAGGAAGAACACTGCCTAGGCACAACCAAAAATGTCGCCCGTAACACTGTAACATAGGGCAGCATATCAAACCTCATTTCAAAGACACTCTTTGGATTTTCGCTTTCGGCATGGAAGTTCCATTGCGCACGTCATCGCACGGTTGAATACTTGGCGGGTTTTCCGCTTTTGACACCGCCGGTGGAAAACCGCATGCAGAGGAGCGATTGCAGACCGCAAATGCGTTGAATCATTACTGCTACAAAAAGGGCATCATGAAAAGGTATCTAATATGGAATTTTTAATGGACAAACGGAAGGATTGACCCTGCAAACTTAGCGGTAAGCGAGCCCTGGAGAGAGGCTGTGATCGGCCCTGAGCGACTGAAGCATTGGCACCGGAGGCAGGATGAGCCCCGAGGGGGTTGCCCCGGGACTGTCTGCCCAAACGGGCCTCATGTCTGTGTGTCCCGCGATCTGCCTCCGTGTGTCCCTCTGTGTGTCCCGCGGTCCTGCTCTCTCTGTGTGTCCCGCGCTCCTGCTCTCTGTGTCCCGCGCTCCTGCTCTCTGTGTCCCGCGGTCCTGCTCTCTGTGTCCCGCGGTCCTGCTCTCTGTGTCCCGCGCTCCTGCTCTCTGTGTCCCGCGCTCCTGCTCTCTGTGTCCCGCGCTCCTGCTCTCTGTGTCCCGCGCTCCTGCTCTCTGTGTCCCGCGGTCCTGCTCTCTGTGTCCCGCGCTCCTGCTCTCTGTGTCCCGCGCTCCTGCTCTCTGTGTCCCGCGGTCCTGCTCTCTGTGTCCCGCGGTCCTGCTCTCTGTGTCCCGCAGTCCTGCTCTCTGTGTCCCGCGGTCCTGCTCTCTGTGTCCCGCGGTCCTGCTCTCTGTGTCCCGCGGTCCTGCTCTCTGTGTCCCGCGGTCCTGCTCTCTGTGTCCCGCGGTCCTGCTCTCTGTGTCCCTCGCTCCTGCTCTCTCTGTGTGTCCTGCGGTCCTGCTCTCTGTGTCCCGCGGTCCTGCTCTCTGTGTCCCGCAGTCCTGCTCTCTGTGTGTGTCCCGTGGTCCTGCTCTCTGTGCCCCGCGGTCCTGGTCTCTGTGTCCCGCGCTCCTGCTCTCTGTGTGTGTCCCGTGGTCCTGCTCTCTATGCCCCTCGGTCCTGCTCTGTGTCCCGCAGTCCTGCTCTCTGTGTGTGTCCCGCGGTCCTGCTCTCTGTGTGTGTCCCGCAGTCCTGCTCTCTGTGTGTGTCCCGTGGTCCTGCTCTCTCTCCGCGGTCCTGGTCTCTGTGTCCGCGCTCCTGCTCTCTGTGTGTCCCGTGGTCCTGCTCTCTATGCCCCTCGGTCCTGCTCTGTGTCCCTGCGCTCCTGCTCTCTGTGTGTGTCCCGCAGTCCTGCTCTCTCTGTGTGTGTCCCCGCTCCTGCTCTCTGTGTGTGTCCTGCGTGGTCCTGCTCTCTGTGTCCCCCTCCTGTCCTGCTCTGTGTCCCGCTCCTGCTCTCTGTGTGTGTCCCGTGGTCCTGCTCTCTATGCCCCTCGGTCCTGCTCTCTCTGTGTGTCCCGCAGTCCTGCTCTCTGTGTGTGTCCCGTGGTCCTGCTCTCTATGCCCCTCGGTCCTGCTCTGTGTCCCGCAGTCCTGCTCTCTCTGTGTGTCCCGCAGTCCTGCTCTCTCTCTGTGTCCCGCGGTCCTGCTCTCTGTGTGTGTCCGGCGGTCCTGATCTGTGTCTGTCCCACCCGGGTCCTGCTCTGTGCCACTGTCGCTCTGCTCTGCTTTATCCACAGATTGGCGGGAGCGCGGGCGGCTGGGCGGGGCCTCCCGAAACGCTGCCGCCCCCGCCTCTGCTCCTCCCTCCTCTCTGCCCTGGAGGGACGCCCCCTCTCCCAGGGTAAGAGGGACCCTCCAGCCCCCCAGGCTCACCCATTGCCCCATGCCCCATGCCCATGCCCGCGCCATGCTGTGTGCTGTAGCGCCCCCTGTGGCGCGGCCGTGTTTAGCTTGCACTGTGGGCGCGTCACACACCCCTGTGAGTCAGACACTCGGGTTGGAGAAGAGCAGGAGGATCTCTGGAGCTCTACGGCCTGTTGGCTGGCCTGAGTTTTGCTTCCTTCGCACAATATCCAGCACGCGCACCGGGATCTGTCCACGCCTTCCTTCTTCGGTGTTTAGAGGAGGCAGTGTGTTTCGATGTCTGTAATTAATAAGTAATAATCCATCCATCCATCCATTATCTATGTAATGTAATGTAATGTAATCTATACCCACTTATCCTGGGCAGGGTTGTGGGGGGCTGCTGAAGCGTATCCCAGCATGCATTGGGCGAGAGGCAGGATTATACCCTGGACAGGCTGCCAATCTATTTCAGGATAATAGTAGTAGTTTATAATAATAATAATAATAATAATAATTTAATCTTATTATTAATTGTTGTAACTGTTGTTGTGGTCATGTCACTGTGCTCACGTCTGGTAGTAAACAATCACTTGTAGTGTATGGGTTCACGGTCCAGGTTAAATTTGGAGATTGCATCAGCTGTGGAATAAATACAAGCTAGTGACAGCTGTTATTTTTAACTTTTCAGAAGTCATTCACAATTCCACAGTGCTTGTGTGTTGATCCTGGAAGTTGTGAGTAGTTAATATGAGACCCACAATGTTGTAGAAAGTTGTGGGTAAAAATAGCCGTGGAGCTGACTGTGTGGTGTAAGAACCAGGATGATGGAGGAGATGACAGTTTCAATGGCAGCTGTTGTAATATAACTTTAACAGGGGGACTTGGCATTAGCATGTACCATGCTCTGCCATCTCTGTTGGTCTATCACTGTAGGATCTGTCTGAAACATTTCCTATCACAAATGCTAATTTTGGCCTTTATTGCATTATTGACTGTTTCAGTATTAATTATAAAGCAAGCGCTTGCTGAGTTTTGTGTTTGTGGCTCCACTGAAATTATAATTTTTTTTTAATCCTTTGAAAATGCCATTGTATTATGAAGCAGTGTAGCAGCATAATGTGATTGCGTAGCAATTAAAAATTTTTTTTTCCACCCAGGTGGTTAAGTTGTCCTAAAAATGTTGCCGTTGAATTGCTCAGCTGTGGGGAAGACGATTTGTTGTGCCGCCTGCTGCCGGGTCATGTAGGGTCGCGTGAGGTCATCGTGGACTCCTGACCCCCCCGGGTCAGACTGCTGATGAGAGCAGAGCTCTTTTGTCCTGTAGAATCCCCTGCAGTGGGGGGGGGGGGGGGGGGGGGTCAGCGGGTCGGCCCTCTCACACAGGACATGTAGTGTGACAGATATTTTAGGGGCTGTGGAAGTTTTAGCAGCGTAACAGTAGACTGTGTGGGGACAGACGTCCACCTGGTTCTGCTTTCAAAGAGTAGCCCTGCCTTAGCACTGGAACATTTTTTAATGTAGTGTTTTGTGTGTAATGAAGGCTAGAGAGAGAGAGAGTGTGGATGAGAAGTCACTGAAGCGTGTTTGTTTGTTTCCCCGTCTCAAATGTGGTGTCACTTCCTGGGTTGTTTCTCGTGTAAAGCTAGTGCGCGAGAGCTAAACGTTGGAATTGTTACGAACGCTACGCGCGTAACAATTTAAGGCAAATTAGCAGTCCTTCATTCATTATGTAAATGGACTGCATTTATATAGCGCTTTTATCCAAAGCGCTTTACAATTGATGCCTCTCATTCACCAGAGCAGTTAGGGGTTAGGTGTCTTGCTCAAGGACACTTCGACATGCCCAGAGCGGGGTTTGAACCGGCAACCCTCCAACTGCCAGACAATCGGTCTTACCTCCTGAGCTATGTCGCCCCCATTATGTCCAGGGTGTGTGCAGTATGAGACGCCATCGGTCAGTAACACAAGTCATTAGCCACGTGGCACATGGTGACAGTGCAGATGAGTTCATGTATTTTAGCCTCTCTGTTTCATCAGGGTTGCCTGAAGCGTTCACACCCATTGCTTTGTCCACCACGAATCCGCCCACAAGGTCAGACGGAACTGGCGAGGAAGGGGCCGATCTTGATGTGAGATTATTCGGCATGCGCCGTGCAGTATTAACACAAGCAGCGAGGCTGCTGGGTAAAGTCGGGCCTGCTCTGTTATAGCGTTGGAGTTATTATCCTCCTTCAGACTTATGTTTAACCTCATATGGTACATCAGCCTAATTAATCACCCAATTCAGGAACATTATTTCGGGAGTTTTTACTAATTTTGTGCTGATGTCTCCATCATTATCTTTTGGACTATGATTTATTCATTCATGTTTTTAAGCCAGTGTCCAATGGTCTCGGGTAGTTTTAATTGATTGAAATGGTACATTGGTTATAGCTAGCTCTGACTCAAGTTAGCTGGAGGCACTGTTAAGAGTTTGCAGGGTTTCGCACAGGAAAGTAGTTAGTGGAGGGGGAAGTACCTCAGAGGGCGAGCAGCGGCCATGGTGTTCACACGGTATCACCTACACCCGACCTGCTGAAAACATGACTGCACACAATGCCAGTTTTGTTAAGTAGCACACATTTTTTTGAATGCTTCAACATAAGATTATGAAGATCTGAGTCTGAGGTTTTTATGGGTTTTTTTTTTTTTTTTTTTTTTTTTTTTTTTTTTTTTTTTTTTTTTTTTTTTTTTTTTTTTTTTTTTTTTTTTTTTTTTTTCCTTTTTTTTATCGTTTTTTTTCCCCCTCTATTTGTGTAGGCACATGTGAATTCAGCTGAGGCTGAAGAAGTGATATTTATACGATTAAAATGAACACTGTATAACATCAACCGTTCACTATGCCAACAAGTGCTTGCTTATCATTTCCTGTCGTGTAGTTGTAACCAGTCACACATGAAGATAGGTGGCTATTTAGCTGTCGTGTTGGATAACTGAGGAACATGCGAAGTGCTTGGCTAGCTAAGCGATAAGACGCAAAGGAAATCGAGCAGCTAGCAAACTGAAAATGCTAACGCTAATAATGCTAAAATTGCGAATGGTAGCTATGCTCCGCGGCTAGGCTCAGAATTTCGTTGATTGTCGTAAATGGGGAACACCGAAGTTGCGCTGCACTGTACCATTGTGCTGTAAAAAGCTTGAAAGCGAGCTGTGGAGTGTTCAGTAGTTCCTGGGGAAAGCGTAAGGGGTAGAGGAGAGAGTGGGCAGGCTTTGCTCATCTCACACTCAGCCTGGCGAGTGAACGGCATGGCGCTTTGTGCTGTTCTGGCACGGCCTGCATTTCAGCTCACGTCACACTCTCGAACCCGCGCCGCGCCGTGTGTGTGTGTGCGTGTGTGTGTACGTGCGTGTGTGTGTGTGTATGTGTGTGTGTGTGCGTGCGCTTGTGTGTGTGTATGTGTGCTCACACCGATGTGATTGGAGCGCTGCCACGAACCAGCGACTGGCGGGCTGAAACAACACCTCTCCCTTTCCCCCCCTAGGAGGCGCCGCTGAGGAGCAGCTCCAGCCCGCCCAACAGCACCGGCAGCACCGCGGACAGCGACGGCTGGGAGACCCCGCGATGCGACCGAGACCATGACCGTGACCGAGACCACGACCGCGACCCCCCCTCGGGCAGCGACCCGCCCCGGCCCAAGAAGTGCAAGAGCTTCGGCAGCGGGCCGCAGGGCCCGGAGAAGCGGGCCGGGGGGGGCCGCCCCGCGCCCCTCAAGCGCTCCAAGCCCTCGGGCCTCCTGCTGGACGGCAGGCAGAAGACCGACAAGGTGAAGAAGAAGAAGAAGCCGAGGAGGAGGGAGGGCGGGGAGCGGAGGACGCCGCCGCCGCCGGCCGTCGAGCCCGAGGCCAGTCCGCCCTTCACGGGGCGGCCGATCAAGGAGGAGCCCGAGGACGACTTCAGCACCTCCACCCCGTACGGGCGCGCCCATGACCCGCACACGCACACCCCTGACCCGTACGCTCGCACCCCCGACCCAGGGCGATCGGGGGCGACGGCGGGAGGCTTCGGCCCCAGTCCCATCGGCCGCTTCGCCCCGGACACGCCTGGATTCGCCGTTTGCTGCAAGGAGGAGCCGGACGCGGAGCCGCCCTGCTGGGAGCCCAGCACTTCCAGAGGTCTGGAGTCTCGGGCCGCCGCCCGGGAGGATGAGGATGAGGATGAGGATGAGGACGAGGATGAGGGGGTGGCGGTGAAGGTGGAGGGGTTGCCCGGGAAACGAACTGTGATCCGACAGGGCAAGCAGGTGGTGTTCCGGGATGAGGACGGCTCTGCGGACGATGAGGACATCATGGTCGACTCGGGTACACGCTCTCGCCTTTCCCATTAACCCTTTAAGGTGTAAGATCACTGTGCGCTTAGAACGTTCCTAACCGAACATTCTAATGCTGATGTCACAATCGCCACTGGTGACTGAAAGCAGCGGAGTTCTAGAACGCTGATGTAGAATTTTGAAAAAACATTCCAAAAAAAACCTGCGCTTCAAAGCGTTAATGAGAGACACAGTGCCTCTCAGTGCTGCCATTTTAAGCCTATGTAGAGGGTTCAGTCTATGGCCATGGCTTATGTGACATTACCGGTTCAGGTTAATGAGCGTCATCCAGTGCATGTTGCCTGTCGGTGACATACCTGCAGGAATTAGGAGTTTGGTGGTCATTAATTAGAAAGTCATGTAGCTGGGGCTTCCTGGTGGCATATCCAGCTTAAGTCATTTATCGTTGAAGTGGTGGCTGTCCAGTTGAGTGGAATCCTGACTGTGTCCATGACGACTCCATGGTGGGACCGTTGGGCTGTATAGTAGGTCATAGCGCTGCCCAGGGAGGGGGGAGTTTCAGTCTGCAGGGTGTGCCCAGTCCGTCCCCACTGTGTCAGGGGCTGCACTACCAGCACTGGCCAGCAGGTGGGCTCAAGACAGCAGGTTTTGTGGGTATGATTGTGCTTCTGTCTGCCCTCTTGAAGTGATGGGGAATGTTGAAGAAGCAAAGATGTTTATAATGAAACTCTAGAATGTAAGGCATTTATAATAACTATAACGTAAAGGTAACTTGTGCTGTTGTGCTTTTTTTGCCTTGACTCCTCACAGACGACGACTCCTGGGACCTGGTGACCTGTTTCTGCATGAAGCCCTTTGCTGGACGGGCCATGATCGAGTGCAACCAGTGCAACACCTGGATCCACCTGTCCTGTGCCAAAATCCGCAAGTCCAACGTCCCCGAGACGTACGTGTGTCAGAGGTGCAGGGACTCAAAGTTCGACATCCGGCGCTCCAACCGTCCCGCATGGGGTCCCGGAAGCACCTGTTGGATTGACCCCCCCCCACTTCCCAAACGCTCCCTGCCAGAGTTTTGTACGTACTTAATGGCAGGGGTTAGGAGGAAACAGACTCCACAGTGTAGACTGAATTAGCCACACATTCGAGCGCACGAATCAGTGCGGAGTGTTTTCCTAAAGACGTTTGTGCGCAGGGCAATCATTACTGGTCCGATGAAATCTACAGCATTAAACCAGCAGGCTTTGACTGTTGAGGCAGATGTCTTGAATGGACTCCAGGAGGAGTGATGTAGAGCAACTCGGGTGGATGTGACCTTTGGTACAGAATGGAGGAGGATGGCTGGAATCGGTGTGGTGGTGATTGGTGCACTTTTTAAGAGGACGAGGAGGGTTGGTCACAAACTCCTGATATATTGCGGTTTCAGTGGTGCAGTTATCGGACCTTTGTGTTAATAACTTTGTGATGATAACTTGAGACTTGATTCCTTGATACTTCCAAACACCCCAAATAATTTTTGCGTATCCTCTGATGTTCACCTTTTTGATGGATTTTCGTCCCCCTTTGTCTTTTCTCCAGTCATAATCATAAAAAGGAGAACCTGTTTAATACATTGTTGGATTTTATTAATTTTTTGTTTTGTATGGATTTTGAAAATGTCTTGATTCTAAATGCAAATGCTTTGTTTTTAATGGTAAAGCTAGTGAAGAAGCAGACTGTCAGTCTGCCCTGAATTTGATTGGTCCGTTTGTGACAGCTGTGAAACTGAACTGATGTCATAGCTGGTTGAGGGTGCAGTTGTGCCTTTCTTTAACCTGTGGAGTTAGGCGTGGGCTCTACCTGTGTGTATCTTTTTCCGTTTCCTTACATTGTCTTGCACGCAGTGTTCTGCCATCCAGCCAGAAGCTTTAGTGTAAACTTTAACCTTTTCAGAGATTGTTCATGTTCATTTTTTGTGTTCATACTGTTTTTTTTGTTTTTTATTATTCCCCTTGTTTTTGTTCAGACAGGCACTTGAAGCTTGTTCGCATCACGTTTGTGTCTATAGGATAAAGATTAATGAGCCTGTACTGGGGGAAGGGCTAAATTTCCTGTTGTCGGTTTGTTCTAGAACCACACAGCTGTTGAAACGTGTAAAAAATGTATAAAATCTACTGCAGAACACATTTTAAGGAAACTTTAAAAAGGATTAGTTGCCAGCAGCATATGCTTTTCTTCTTTAGTTTTTCTTTGCTTATGTTTTTTTCACCGACAACACTGGACAGCAAATGTGTCATTGGAGTGTTAATTTACTGGTTGGTCAGTGTTTATAAAGGACGCCTGTGGTTTAGTCAGAGGGATGGGTTGCCAAGTGATTCAGTTCACACTACTATTTTTGAGCTACAGTGGGAGCACCTGTTGCAAGTATCTTGGTGTGTGCAGTGCAACAATCTTGGGTTTGTCATTTTACACAGTAGCACATTAGGGGGCTGGCTTCTTGCCAGCAAAACTGGAAAAAACTAAATCTGCTGAGATGCAAGTTTTGTTTCGGGTGGGCGGCTGGTTAATCTAGAGGACACTCAATGTAATCCCCTGCCCCCCCCCCCCCCCCCCCCCCCATGTCAACGTTTGCCTTTCGATAGACGGCCACAATACGTCTTGTCAATACACCCTTCCCATCAGCCTTGTTAAAACCCTTCACTCCGAGCTTCCAGGTGTTCTAATCTCCGCTTTGGTGCTCGGTCATTAGGAAGAGCCAGAGTCATCTCTTCACACGGCGAGGGAGATTACAGCGTCCAATCGCTGCTTGAGAATCCGTGTGCCGAGCCTATCACAGTCATCTCTCTCCCGTTGACAGGAATTTGCTTATGTTCGTTTGCAAGCTAAATGCTGTCATTTTTAGGTCAGGCGTGTTCTGTTTTCTTATAAGAAAGTCTTCTGAAGGCAGTTCATATGGGTGAATTCTTTTTCTCCTCTTTTGTCATTCATTTAACAGGATAGTGTTGATGGGCATGTCTGTTGTTTTGAGCTGTCTGATATAACTGGATGTAAATTAGGACAAACAGGATAAGTTGATTTTCAGTGGTAAAGTGTAAAGTTTATACCGTGTCATTTGTGTAATCTACTGTCAGGTTTACCAAAAAGGACATTTTATCGCTTTCTGTTTTTCAGAGAAATCATGAGATATTTTGTACAGTGTGACAGCACAAATGGGGAGTTATCTGCTTTCTAGTTAGATTGGAAAAGTGGGGCCATGGAGAGCCGTTTCTGTGAAACTGCGTATTGTAATTTGTTGTAAATAAAGATCTAATGATTTTAATCAACAACAAAGACCTAAATAGTTTTACTAAGATGGACTGACATATTCTTGAAGTAATGGTACATCTGCTTGCTAAGTCATCTTCCTGTTGCTGCTGTACACTGCGAATGTGTTGTTCAAATAACATTACACCCATATGTGTGCTAATTTGGTATCCTGTGAGAAATGTAAAATAGTACTCCAGATGCCTCCAATAATTACCACACAAAATACAATAGCAAATATCAGAATGTTCAGTATCTGCATATACAAATGTCAAGGATTAAATTTGGATGCAAAAATGTAAAAATCCATCTGAAACAGAATTCAGTACTAGTATGCCTAAACGATTCCAAAACGATTGTTCTTCATTCCTTTAATTTGAAAAATTATTTAACACAAGCCAGTTGACTTCCATATATGTGTACTTGATGAATATGAGTTCTGAAGGTCAGGTATTTGACCCCTGGGGACAGACTGCAGTTCTTTTTTTAACCACAAGGGGAGCTAGTTTGAAAAAGGGGTGTCTGTCTCAACTGGCACAACTAGCTATCATGAGTACATTTGACAATGCAACCACAAAGAACATGGAAATTGTAAAACTTACTGAATACATTTAAAAACTGGAAACCATACACCAGAATAAAACATCCTTGATTTAAAAAAAAATTAAATAAAATTGGAGTAAAAACCTTTCAAATGAGATGGATCAAAATACAAACTCACTGGCCACGGAAGGTCCCATGGCAGTTCTCTATAAAGAGTAGCAGTGGTAAAACCATGTCCTAAATAAAGTTCATTGCTCGACTTCAATTTAATTTTCCTATCTTATTACAGGCCAAAACCATCTGCCCATCCCAGCTTGTCATCAGGAAATTAGAACATGTTTATATTCGACCTTTAGAAAGTATTTCTTCAAAATCTTAAGAGTGACTAAATGCACTGGGTGAACCTACTACGTAATGGGGAATCCTTTATGCCAGAAATATTTATTTCAATTAGATTATATATTGCAGACCCTCCCAGGGACATGTTCTGGGTCAAATCAGCCCCTTTTTTTAAATTTTGGGCATCCACTTCCAAATTGCAACCGGTATGTTCAACACACAGCACTTTATTCACAGTTGGCCTAGCAGCTGACCTTGGAAACCCTGACCTTAGAGACACAGACCTCAGAAACGCTGACCTCATAAACCCTGACTTCAGTAGGCCTCCCTGGAGCTCAGTGCAGACACACATACAGTACGCTTACTAAAGACCAGGCTTCATAGGGCTTTTTTTTTCCCGGAGTCACAACAGTTCCAAGTCAACCGGCACTTTCACAGTAACAGAACGAAGAACGAATATTGACTACGACAACAGCAGTTGATCAGTACAAGTGAGCACAGGCCTCGGACGACAGAGGCGGTTTATGGAAGAATAAAAAGGTTTGGCTGTTCTGTAAGAAGTTACGATGTGGCACATGAATTCTACAGTGGATCGGGATTCGGGAACTGTGCAAATCTGCAGCACAGCAGACTACCAGGAAGTCCCATGACTGCATCCAATGTGCTTTGTCACATTTTTGTCGCATGACGGCACACCAGATTACCGTCTGTAAACCAGCTCGTGTGTAAATAAAGTTCCCCTAAGCTGGACAAACGCAGTAACGTTTTGCCATACAGCATCATGAAACATGGTGGATTACAGAGTTCCAAGCTTGCTTACTCCCAAGTACGTAACTGTGTCCTTACTAAGCTTCCGCTTGCAAGCAATCAGGTTCAGGCTGATTATGGCTGATGAAGCTGAAGTAGTAACAGGGATTATAGGCTGGACAAACAGACATTTCAGAAACAAACAATCGACTTCCTCCAATTAGCATGTTTGTATTCTGTGCCTCTTGATGTGCCTCTGCAAGTTCCCGATCAACAAGTGTTAATTGCAACGTGACACGGCCACATTTCTACATTAGTTTCATAAAGGCATTGGACTATACTTTTACCCTCGTGCTGTAACTTTGTCAGAAATAGTTCTGGCTCGTTCAGAGTGGCATCAAATTCAAGCAAGAACTCTGCTAAGGAGAAGGCGACGCAACACAAAGGACAAATTCTCGAGTAAGTAGCATCCTAAGAGTATTTCCTTACCATGTTAACAAGTTAATGTAATGCATGTTTGTCCAACAGATGAGCCATTTTTATTGGCTACAGTCCTGAAGTAGCACCTGGACCAGAGCTTGCTGCAGTTCTTCCTTTCCTCCAGTAGGGGGCTTCTCCGCACAACCTGCTTCAGGTAAACCCCCTCTGAATCGACCTGCAGTTATGCATCGCCGCCACCCAGTGGCAGCAGAGAGCACCCACGAGGGGAGTGGCTGAGGGCAGTGCTGCCAGGTGTTGACTGGTTTGAATGGTTTAGGTAAAAGTTAAAAATAAAAAAATAAAAACCCAATAAAAAGGATCATTGGGGGTGGAACATACCAGAAGCCATCATAAGCGGCATAATATGAATGGTCACCCAAAGAATGCATTGGCAAAGTATTTTTCAATACCATTACTGGGATGCGTTTCATCACTGCAATCACAAAATGCAACAGACACACACAGGGCAGTGCAGGGGGCTGTATACAGGGCCATTTACACTAGGGCCGATCTCAATACGCCTTCTTAAATCGTTATTTAATCAGGTCGGTCAACTAACTCGGGTCTCTTTTGTAGTGACAACCTAGGGAATTCGGGGTAGGAATGTAAGGGATTTTGTGGCCAATTGAATGCATGAAGGCCCAGTCTTCAGAGCAGGGTTAACCATTAAAAGGTTAGGTTTTTTGAGGAAAAAAATTTCAGTCAGTGTTCTAGAACTCCACTGCTTTCAGTTACCAGCAGTGATTGTGACATCAGCATTAGAATGTTCAGTCAAGAACATTCTAATCACATCTGTGACCTCACACCTTCCAGAGTCTGCTGTGTCCCTGGGTTGCTGTGCATGGGTATCTGGTGGCACACAGAGCATCTTGCAGGACTGTGGGTCATGCACTGGTCTGCACCAGGAGGTAAAGCTGGGCTCGTGCAGCACTGGCTTCTCTAAAGACAGCCTGCTGTATCGGCCGAGAGGTTTTCAACAGCGGTGTAAATAATGAAGAGTTTACAAAAAAAAAACAGCTAACGGAACCACAGTGCACGCTTGTGTAATCACGCCCTCTCACACGGGCGTGTTAACACCAGCGTGCGCTGTCACACACACATATACATGCGCACACACACACACGTTCACACGACACCTCCGGACACTTGTAAGTTCATGACATGGCTGCGGTCACCAACACTGTTGTGAAACACGGCAGGACTGTTAATAGCTCATGTAAGTATATGCAGGGTAAGAGGACGGAGGGGTGGGACTGGGAGGGTCTGTGATCCGGGTGTGTCTCTCAGCCGTGAGGTCAGCCCGTCCCCGCCGTCTCTGCTTCAGCGTCTCTCGGTTGGTCGGTCAGTCAGTCTGTCCGTCTGTCGTCCGTCCGTCCGCTGGACAGCAGCTCCTAGGTGTCCGCGTCGATTCTGTGTGCTGCACGGGGGAAAGTGGCAGAGCTGGGACGAGTCCATATTGGGTCGAAAACAATTTTTTAAAAATGTAGTTCTACCTATTTGCATAACATCCTAATGTAGCGTACCTTTTTAACCCTTTGAAGAGCAGGTTTTTTTGGGAATGTGTTTTTTTTTTTTTTGTGGGAAGTCAGACTCACATTGTTTGGGTATCCTGAGCGGCTCCGTGTCCCCGGAGAGGACCTGGTGCATCACGCCCCGGAACTGGTACAGCAGCTTCAGGCCCTTCTCCTCGCCCACGCACGGGTCGTAGAACCCCGGCAGCCCCGCCTACGGGGGGGCGGAGCCTCGCGTTAATCTCACGACCGACACCGCAAACCGTCGGCTGAAATGGCTTTTCCACCCTGGAGGCTCGGTATCAAAGGTGGCTGTAGATTCAATTCCAGCCGTTTTTTTTTTTTTTAAATCAACAGTATTTATCTGCTTCATTTTGATCTAAGATTACTATCGGTTTTAATTAAAAATAGGCTTTTGGACCAAGGCACAACAGAAAGGTCACACTTGACCACCCCCTTGTGTTAATCGATGTGTCCAGCCCTGATAAGAAATGCCTAGCCAGCACAACCATGTTACTGCTTGGGTTTGGCTTTTCAACCTTCCAGGAACAAACTAATAAACTCACCCCCCCCAATCAGTCTACAACCCTTACAGTACATTCTAAAGACCGTAGGTAGAGTCTGTAGTCGTGGGTGGTCATCACGGTTGTGCTTTACCTTTGAGGTTTCTGTGAGAATGAGCTTGGAGTCCTTCACCAGGCACTGCAGGGGCACCGTCACGTCGATGACCTTTGCCCTTTCGTGCCGCCTGCTGTTGTCAGTCACGAACTTGCCGTACCAGGCGTTGAGGATGATCAGACCTGAACAGGGAGGACAGCAGGGCGGTGGCAGTGCCTGTCATTAATCTAAAAACAGTTGGGTCAGCTTATTGTGGTTATGGAGGAGTTGTATCAGTTTAAAAAGCTGGTCAGATGCCGTGTACTTCATTATCAAGCTTTAGTTTGACCTTTTTTCTTTTTTCAAGAGACCCAGTGTTTTTGTTTCGGTGCATGGGCGCTCTTGCCCCATGGTCATCTGTGTTGTTCTTTTTAGGTAACCTTTGCTTAGCCCTCAGTTTTAAAAAAAATAATTTTATTTAAAAAAAGGCAACTGAACTCCAACTGAAGGTGACGGGTCAAATCTCGGCTGAGCTGAAACAGTGTTACTCTCGTGCAAATTCACAGGGACTATTTCTGGAAAGTGTAGGTGTGAGGTGTGGAAATGCGTAAATCTACAGAGAACCTCTGCCCTTTGGGGGGAAAAAAACTCTCCCCTCACCCATTTTAGATTCCTCTGCCTCGATGATCCTCCGCACGGACTCCTGCATCAGCAGAACCTGCGGGGAGAGAGACGACCGGTGATGTCACTGTGCTCGCCCTCCCCTCCCCCTCCCCCTCCCCCTCCCCCCCGGCGTCCGAGCGCTGCCCACACAAAGCCTCGTTCTCTCCTGAACGAGAGCCCGAAATCAGCAGGGAAAGGCCAGGCCCCTCCCGGGGACATCCACACACGTGACCAGTCACTCTGAAAGGCCCAGAAGGCCGCGGACGCTGAGGCACTCACGGCGGTCTCCGCCTCCTGCTTCCTGCGGGCGATTTCCGAGGCCGCGTTCTCCTGCTGCTTCTCCAGCTCCCTGCGGGGGGGGGAGAAAGGACAACCGCGTCCCGTCAGGCGGTAGCTCCACAGAGACCACAGGTCACATTAGAGACCCCCAAATGGACAGAGCACTTCCAGGGAGCGTGCAGAACCATACTGACCTGACTGTACACGTTTACATCACACAGCAGATGCTCTCATTCAGAGCAACTTACGTAAGTGCCCATATGCTGGTGTAGGCAAGACACAGTGCTGATGCCAAGTCATCAGCCTCACATCTGATAGTTTTCAATACACGCAATCTCATAACATAAAGTCACATGCCTTAAGTGGAAGACAGAAATAGAGAATGTAGTATTATGAAGTAATAGTTTAGGGGATGGATGGTTTATGTGAGCAAACGTGCAGTTTTAACGGGTGCGAGTTCAGGGTTGTGTAGGTCTGACCACACAGTCTGTGAGAGAGAGAGGCGGCGAGAGAGGCAGGCAGACAGACGGACGGACGGACAGATCGGCGTTATCTTACTGCTCCTTCTGCGGGCGCGCACGTAGGGGATGACCACGAGCCGCTGCACGGCCAGGTAGAAGACCAGCGGGCCCACGGTGGCGTAGAACACGGCGCTGGGCAGGAGCTGGTCCGTCAGGTGGATGGGGAAGAAGTAGGTCTGGCTGGCCCGGTTCAGCCTGCAGCCGGGACGCTAGCGTTAGCCGCGGCGCACGAACGGCGCGAGCCTCCTAACGGGACAGCTTACCGTTTCCCGGGCCAGAAACATGGCCGCCGGCCACCTGTTCTGCACGGCTGTTGTGTCCGTTTATTTTTGCATTTGTTTTTTATTGAACGTTTATTGTTCAAACTTTATTAGTGATAAACTGGAGAACAGAACAGGGCATAGGGGGAAAGCAAAGCAAGCTCGCTGTGCCCAGTCATAAAGTAGGACACGTTCTGATAAAAAAAAAAAACTAAATGAAAAAAGGGAAACTAAGGTTAAATGAATGGAAGTCTAAAGTTTAAAATGTGCTAAAATCTCCTCTGTTAAGTCTTCCATTCAGAGTAAAGAGTCGCATTTTTGCAGAACATCTGATAAAAGCGGGCCCTTATTATGGGATTCTGGTGAATCATTATAGTGTCTCTTAACAAGCACGGGGAAAACTAAGCACTGCAGCGTGTCATTTCAGATAAGAGCTCCTGTAATCTGACTTTCAGCACAAAGTAAAGATTTATTAGTCCGGGAACTCCGTCTGTTCTTAGACTGACCTGACACCAGTGAGACTCTTCAGTTGTTTAACCCTTTAAGGTGCGAGATCACGAACGTTCAGTGAAACTGCAGCGTTCTTAACTGAATCATTCTAATGCTGAGTCACAGTCGCTACTGGCGACTGAAAGCAATGGAGTTCTAGAACACTGACTTGGAATTGGTTAACTGCAAAGATACTGGGAGAAAAGTGGTCAGTGTGAAAAGCATTGTTATTCTGCGATCCTGACAGCACAAGGGGCCCAACACTACCTTTGGTGACAGTCAGAGAGCATTTGAAGTCTCTGAGGTCCCTCATCTTAACTCAGGCTAAGGGCATTAGCCCAACAGCCATGTTCTCAGTGTGGTTCGGCTTCTTTTAGCGAAAACGTACTTGATTTTAAGGGAGACCCCTTGCGGGACCCCGATGCTGACCGTCGCCCCGAGCACGCTGTGCTGGCTGATCTTCCTCTCCGCACCGTACTCCACCACCGTGCCGAAAAAGCCGGACCTGCACAGAAACCAAAAAAGCCGGACCTGCGCAGACGCAGGGGTTCAGAAGGTCAGAATTCCCAATGTCAGGGGTCAGGGGTTCATGTCAGGGGTCAGAGAATTCTCAATGTCAGGGGTTCAGGGGTCAGAGGATTCCCAATGTCAGGGGTTCAGAAGGTCAGACGATTCTCAATGTCAGGGGTTTAGAAGGTCAGAGGATTCTCAATGTCAGGGGTTCAGAGGGTCAGAGTATTCTCAATGTCAGGGGTTCAGAAGGTCAGTGGATTCCCAATGTCAGGGTTCAGGGGTCAGAGGTTTCTCAATGTCAGGAGTTCAGGGGTCAGAGGATTCTCAATGTCAGGGGTTCAGAAGGTCAGTGGATTCCCAATGTCAGGGGTTCAGAAGGTCAGTGGATTCCCAGAGTCAGGGGTTAAGGAATCAGACGATTCTCAATGTCAGAGGTTCAGGAGGCCAGGGAATGCTAAATGTCACAGAGTGTGCACAGGGACACAGAGACTGCCCTGGACAGGGCCGGGGGTACGTACTTGACAGAGCCCTTAATCTTGGTCTGGTCCTCGTCCTGAAACTTGTACTGGTAGCTCATCATCACGAAAGAGTGAGGTATCCCCAGCTGTGAGGAGAGAGGTCAGGCAGTACAGCTTCCTCAGCAAGATCAGCCAAAGTGGCTCTAATACGAATTTAAAACGTTTTACTCCGCATCATCATTTCATATTTTTACCGGGTCCGAAGATCAAGGACTCAACCTTCAAACCGTGACTAAACGGCGTATATCCCACACTGAAATTTCTTGTACTGTTTCAAGCCGGGATCTCGGACTGAAATCCTGGAGGAGAGGGCATTGTGTCTGCTGGATTCTAATGTGTTCCAGCACCTTAGTCCTTAATGCAAGTCACTGATTGGCTAAAGGGAGTCTGCACACCTTGTTTCCAAGGCCTAGGCTGGCTGCTGATGAAAGGGAAAATCAGGAAAGCAGCGGAGACTCTGCCCTCCAGGACTGGAGTTTGAGACCCCCGGTTTAAGGTGAGTGTTCTGGAGCTTTTTGAAGCGCTTTCCCCTGGAGGTTCCCCGCTGCTCTACCTGCAGGGCGAGGGTGAAGTGGCTGGTCTTGGTGTCCCTGACGATGCTGGTGTTCATGGCGGACTGCACGCCCCAGCGCCACTGCAGGTAGCCCATGGTGTTCTTGTCCAGGTGGCGAGCCAGCACCGTGGTTACGCCGGGCCGCACGCCGCGCGACGAGAACTGCAGGCCGCACTGCGCCGTCACGAAGCTAGCGCAAAAAAAACCGCACATTAGCGCACAGAGTTAGCGCAAACGCACATTAGGTCACAAAGCTAGAGCAAACGCACATTAGGTCACTGAGTTAGCACAAAAACTGCACATTAGCGCACTGAGTTACTGCAAACGCACCTTACGTCACAAAGCTAGCGCAAACGCACATTAGGTCACTGAGTTAGCGCAAAAAACGCACATTAGCGCACAGAGTTAGCGTAAACGCACCTTACGTCACAAAGCTAGCGCAAACGCACATTAGGTCACTGAGTTAGCACAAATGCACCTTACGTCACAGAGTTAGCGCAAACACACATTAGGTCACTGAGTTAGCGCAAACGTACATTAGTGCACAGAGTTAGCGCAAACGTACATTAGCGCACAGAGTTAGCACAAAACGCACATTAGGTCACAAAGTTAGCACAAATGCGCATAAGGTCACAGAGCTAAAGCAAACGCACATTAGCGCACAGAGTTAGCGCAAACGTCATCAAACGCTTTAACTGGGGTGTTTGAGGAAGATGTGCCGAGTGATCGTATGAGGTGTTCGGATGATATATACTGGAACTCACCAGCGTGGTGTCAGGTTACGGAACAGCTTCATCCCAAGGAGGGGTCCGTGTGTGTCCCCCGCACCCAGCTCCAGCTGCGCTCACACACACACACACACACACACATCACATCTGAGACCAGAGCTATGCTTCGCCACACACACACACACATCACATCTGAGACCAGAGCTATGCTTCGCCACACACACGCACACACACACATGCACGCACTCGCACACACAAACACACAACGCATCTGAGCTATGCTTTGCCATGCATGCATGATGCACGCACTCTCAAAACACACACACACACACACACACAGTACAACAACTTCTTTACTGGCAGTACTGTAGTTTAAAGCCTGATGTCAATTATTATGTGTTTTGCGCATATGTGTATACATGCAGTATTTATGCATACGTTCTGTGCGTATTATGTGGGAGCATGTGTTATGCATGCGAGTTTGTCTGCATACATTGTGTGGATTTGGCTTGTGTGTTTTATGCGTGCGTGTGTGTGTGTGTGCGTGTGTGTGTGCGTGCGTGCATGCGTGGGAGTGTGTGTGTGTGTGTGCGCGCGCGTGTGTGTGTGTGTGTGTGTGTGTGTGTATGTGCATGCGCGCCCTCACACACACTCCTCACCTCTCCCCAGCCCTTGGCAGAGGTAACCCGCCGCAGCGTCAGGTTAATGCTGCCTCCTCCGTTTCCGTTGTGCGTGGAGAGGGAGCCAGCGAGGACGGCCGTGTCTGCGGTGGTCAGGGGGGCCTGGAGGCGGTGGGGGGGTTAGGGGGGGACTAGAGATTAATTACCCCCCCAAACCACTGCCCACCACTGCATAAGGTACACATTCACTCTAGAATACACTTGCGTACTGCATACTAAATGGATCTCCCTAGGTGCTTGCACACACACTTCCAGTTCCGTCAACCAATGGCACCATTGCCTACTGCTTGCACTTTCCACAAACTAGGCGCAAAAAGATGCTCATTTAAAGAATAGCTACCCTGCTCTGCTTCACAGACAATGGTCATGGGTGTAGGTTTCATCCATCCTCTCCATAGCCTGTAAATACAGCTGCAGCCCTGTGGACAGCCATCTTTACCTCTATGGACTGCGATATGTGCATCCTGTTGATCTCTATCTGGGGGAAGCCCCCGCTGGGCATGTCCTCGTAGTCTTCTTCATAGCGGTCGAAGAGGTCGGTGGCGTCCACGCCCACGCTGATCGTCCCCTGTGCAGAAAGGCACGGATCATACCGTCAGCTAACGCGGCGCGGGGAGAAGCAGGTGCCGACAGCGGTTGCGGGACAGGGGCCGGGGGGGTGGGACGGCGACCGGGGGTATAGGATGTCGGCTGGGAGGTGCGTGATGGTGACCGGGAGGTGCGTGATGGTGACCGGGAGGTGCGTGATGGTGACCGGGAGGTGCGTGATGGTGACCGGGAGGTGCGTGATGGTGACTGGGAGGTGCGTGATGGTGACTGGGAGGTGCGTGATGGTGACCGGGGGTGTGGGAAGGCGACCGAGGATGCAGGACAGGGCCGGGCAGGCACCTTGGGGTTGGTCCTCTGCTGGAGCCGCCTCTCCTCCCTCTCCCGCTGCAGTCGCTCAAACTCCTCCCGGATCTCCGCCGGCGTCCTCTTCCGCTCCACCACCTACAAAACGGACCCTCTGCTCAGTGACGGTAACCATGACGCCGTGCGCTGTATCCAGGGAACCACAACAAGACGGAATTCTGCAGCCATGGCAGCACTCAACGTCATTCTAGAACACGAGGGAGGCACGGCATGCACGTCCAGCGAGTGCATCCATTTTGAATACCGCACTAGAAACCACACTGTGCCTCAATTAAACAGAACCATTGACTGATCTGGCAATTCAACGACGTCATGCATCGGGCCGGCAGTTCCCCTATGTCTCCAGAACTGCTGCAACTCTAGTTCCCCTATGTCTCCAGAAATGCTGCAACTCTTTCTGTGTGAATGCCTCAGACCCCATAATAGCCTGTCCACTGTGAAGGAATACACCGCTACGATCGTGTCTGTCACTGATCTATAAAACAACCCACAGCCAACTCAGCGCGAGTGAACTTACCTCCCATCCTTCTACCTCCAGGCCCTTCTTCCCATAAATGTCATAGATGGCTCTGGACTGTGGATCACTGAGAACTTTCGTGAGACAAAATGAGACGGTTATCAATTAAGGGAACGGTCAAGAACAGGGAGTGCCCATTACTGTTGACAGGCTAATGGAAGAACAGACGTCTGTCAGCACTTCGCAAGCATTTCCTTGATATGCAGCATATCCGTAACTCACACAGTTCCATAGGCGAAAAAAAGCAAACACAATCCCAGAATTATTCAACAACATAGGAATACAGGTCATGACCACAGATCCACAGAAAATATCATGGCCACAAGCAACCTCTATGTTTTCCCTCTAAAAAAATATAACTGGTTTGTCAGCGAGCACAATTAATGGTGATGTTTCACAGTGCTGCTTGGGGGAGCCAGAGGTGATGGGCAATGACAGTTACGTTTAAATTAGACTTGGTATTACACCGTTAGAACCACAGCGAGCAAGGCTATAGCCATTACGTGTCCCCCAGGAGCACGCTGAAGACTAAGGACTCTTGTGTTGTACCTTCATAGGCCTGGTGGACAAGGTTAAAGAGCTGCTCTGCCTGTCTCTTCAGCTCTGGGTCCCTGTGCTTGTCGGGGTGGTAAAGCATGCACAGCCGCCTGTATGACGCCTTCAGTTCCTCTTGCGTTGCCTGGAGACGAGAACGGCAAGGAAGAGCGAGACGTCGAAATGCTCCACGAATCGTTACATTTCCACGTAGTAGCAATGGGCAGACCCTGTGATTTATGCATGTACGACTGCTCCATCGAAGCGCTATATAAAAAATGTGAAGGTAAAAACGTTTATCAAAAAAACACCTATGTGCAGACCCAAATTATTTTCAAAGTACAAAGTAGGCTGAACGTAAATTAGGTGTAAAAGGCCGGGTTTAAAGTTAGCATATTCCGTTTCTGATGACAGCTAAACATGAAAATGTATTACAGGAACAGCGGGCACTAGCGGTTTATTAACGGTCGTGTTGAGGTTTGACTAAGATGAACTTTAAAACCTTTCATCGTGGCAATGATATAAAGCAAGCTCTAGTCCCATTTAGTAGCCGGCTGGTTACGTGCAGTTTTCAAGCATGTTGTTTATGGCTAATTGAACTGGATTGTAAAGGATCAAAAGAGACTTCGATTTTGAAATGCAGCGTTTTATTTATTATTAAGGCTGACACGGACTATGACTATACGCCGGTTTTGCTGTCAGATGCTGCAAGTTACTGTCTTCATCAGACAGTGCAATGTCTGCAACCTTTGAATGGTGTGAGTAGTTGACACGTGTGGCTACAGCACAATATCTCACAGTTCGTTAGCTAGTTATTTCAGCAATTCTGTATTAACATAATTTGCACTGACTGAATCGAGCGTAGGGAAACCAGTAATCTACAATGAATCAAAACAAACCACGGTGTACTATTATTCAACGAACATGATCGGAATGATAGGCGAGGGTCATCTCCTTGGCGGACAACTTCAGCGGTTGCCGGCGACATTTCAGTCAAACGGATCAGGAATTCACCGCGCCCGGTGCCTCGCCAATATATGCTACGAGACTACGGACTGCCTCACCTCTCTCCTGGCGTTAAGCAGAGAATAATAATCATCGTTTTCGATTTCATCTTCTCCCAAGGCCGCTGCCATGTTTGCACCCTTTCAACCCCGCCTTCTTGCAGTGTGTCGCCTACTTTCGCAGCGGGTAACGAACGCTTCTCAATCTCTAGCGCCGCCCCCTGGTGTGGAAGATCATATCAGTTCTGGCTGAACTCCACGTTGCGCCATGTGAAATATTCTGCCGAACTTTAGTAATAATTTTTTTGCCACGGCGCCTAATGTGTGATACTGACAGAAATGGATTTCACATTTTCATCGCCGCAAGTAACTGTCGGAAGGCTTTTCTCAGTTAATAACTTGCTGACAACGATAGGCTGTATGTTATAGCTCGGTTTTAAATGGTGGCTAGTCACTCTTTTCTCAACAACACAAGCTGCATAGCCCGAATTTAAACGTCGGTGAATTCACCCATAAGAAATGGCAGAGATTTTTATGTTTTTGTATTCTCTGCCGACCTTGGCTTTACGTTTCCACTATTCTTACGATTTGCAGTAAATCGTGGCAGTAGGCTACATCTTACAAAATGCCAACTTTAAACGATATTCCTTTTTAATACCAATAAAAACAAACAAACAAAAGACACGCACTAATGGAAAGCATAGCCTAGGTTGTCATTTACTGTGTTAGTTTCGTTCTAGTCCTTCTCTAGGCCTACATGTGGGAATAACTGCCTCTCTTCTTTAATGATTTTTATGACCTGCCTTTCAGCAAGGAAAAGGTCACAGTTTCGGAAAGCGCTTCAGTTGGGTGTGCGCGGTGGAGATCATTATCGCGCGTTAATAATGACAATTTAGTTGGAGCCATTCGGGTTTTGCTTCGGGCAAAGAAACAATTAATCCATTATCTATGAGTGCATTCCAATTAACGTATGTTCATTAATGCGCCAATGAATTATAAGAATTACATATTCATAGCTGTGTCTTCAGCTTGCGCTGCAATTTGGCTTCCTATAGGGTAATGTATGATAATGTTTCAAATTCAACAGTCATTGGAATGGCTAATAGGTTATTCTTTAAAACGTTATTCGAGCTACATCACATTTAAAGACGTCTACGCCCCTACCATGAACGTCAATAGATAACGGCCCTGATCGATCGGAAGCTGTTTTCCGTCAGAGGTAGTTTCGCCGCATCGCTGTTATTTTAAATGCAGTAGATGGCAATGCATTTAAAATAACTTCGACCGGTCTTCAGATTCGTTTCGAAAAAAATGTCTTCAAGCAAAACCTTACGAAACGTGACGTATGTTATCTGCTAGTCCTGTCAAATGAATGCGAAATTAAATGGCCTGGCCTCCGGAAAGAAACGATCAACTTTAAAATTAAGTGGAGGCAAACATAATGACAGACAAGAGGCTTCGACCAACAAAGTCCACCTGTTTAACGCGAAATATTAAAGCTATGGAGAAAATGAAAGTCAAAAGACGGGTTCATCAGCAATGCCAAAATGACGAAGTAACTATTTGATGTTAAAATATATCGCATTAGAAATAATGTAAACTCGTTAATTTCACAAAAGGCAGTTCCACTAACTCACGGTTATGGCATGCATAATACCTTACATTTCTGCAGGTTTTGGAATTCGGAAAACTGTAGTCTAATGGTGACTAAAATGTGATGTAATTTAGAATTAAAACAAGCATTTGAAATGCCCATTGGATGTTAAGTCTAAGTCTAAGTTAATTGTGTTTTATATCAGTAGGATAACGATAACCCCCATCCCTCCATCCCCTCCTGTGTTAAGGATGCAAACGCTCTAAACTTCTAAACTCAAGACCGTGAAAAATATTTTAAAACAGTCCTATAGGCTGTAATGTTAAAATATGCTTGGACGCTATTGCTTTTAATTCAGAGCAGAGAAGTGCTGAAAGTCATTTGCTGAATCACATTTATGTAAATCTCTAAAGTTCACCGTAATCAGGTTCTTGAATATGAGGCGCTCATTCTGAAGATGGATCGTTAATACCGCGAGCGCGTCCGGGGGAGTGGAGCTGTCTTTTCAGCACCATGGCTCAGCACTCTCTGGTGTAACAGCGCTCAGCGTCTCATGCACGAGCTTCCGAATCTAGGTCCGTGCGCCCTGTCCGAAAAGCGTGTTTGAAATTTAGTAACTGTCCTCATTGTATTCATTTAGCATCTCAGAATTGTTACTTGTTATCAGGCGCGCACGCGCGTAGGTGTATGTGTTTGTGTGTGCGAACGCGCGTGCGCGTGCGTGTTGATAAAGTCGCGAAATACTTTTCCAGTAAATTGCCATTTTTAAACTGGGTCTGAGATTACGTAATTTAATATTATGAAAACCCAGACACCTTTTCACATGGATGTTTGATTGCCATTGACTTTTGTCAATAATATCTTAGATTTAGACTGAGCACAAATATTAATTGAAGCAAACCTACAGTTATTAATCAAACGATACAACGATCGACAAACGTGTGTCCCACGATTGAAGATAAATTGTAGGCAGAGGCAGAAGCAACAACAACAGCTGGGTTTTCATGTGATTGTGAATTGTCTTAGGTCATGCACTTCGGCCAATAAAGGAAGCTACATCGTTGCGGGCAAATGGGCTATGAGTGCGCGAGCGTGTCAGCGCTCATCAGTTTTCAGCTCCAGGCAGAAACCTGTGATCGCAACTTCACTCTTCACTCTTAGTCAGTTTCCTGTTCTTCGAGACGAATGGCCTGTCTAGACTAAGCCGTTGGCCTCCTCAGATTGCGAGAGCACAAGTCCTGAAGCCTAAATAGGGTTTGATGAAACGTAGCAACCACCGTTCAATAGCCAACCCAACTAAAGCTAGATGATCTTACGGTAGAATGATCGCTTACATTGAATATCTCCCGAGCATAATAGCATTATGCAGTTTATTTCGTATATCATATGCAAATTACCTTTATATTGGCGTTGCGCTTGAAAAGATAGGCTACTCCAGGCTACTTATACTTAAAACACGGAATAGAGCGCTGATCAGCTCTTGCCAGGGACTCGGGGTTTTTCATTTAGACAGTTTTTAAATTACACGTGCCTCTTCAGCGCAGTCCTGCAGTGGAAACTACTTTGGCGCTGATGTTTCCATTTTTCGATAGAGGTTTTTGGGTCGTGGTCCAGTTTACGCGCGTTGACAACTCGAAAATACCTTGGCAATAGTCTGTATATTCAATATTCAAGTATACTGGAATATCGCTTGGGTCTGTGAAAGCTAGATGGGCATATTTAACAGTCGGGCTGAAATGGCTGGAACAATTTCAAAATTTACAATGCATGGAAAACCCCCGTCATTGTCAAGGTATTGCAATTAAAAATGTGTTGGCTGGGCGGTGCATTGCTCCAAGTGCAATTTCATTCGTCGCTAAAACATGCAATGGGCGAAACGATTTATGTTGGTGGTAACAATAAATACTACAAACACAGGCTACGCTACATGAGAGCCACCATTCCAATTATTCTCTCCAAAAATCACGGTCACGAAGCATTCCGGATTTCGAGTGGGCACGGCTGGAATCTCACAACGCTTATTGGCCGACAGCTTGTCAAGGTGTCCCCAAATATTAAGTTTTATCCAATGGTATGCTGGGCTGGCCGCAAAAAGGAATTCTTCTCCTGATTTCACAGAGCATTTTAGAGTTTCATTGTCACTCATCTCTCTTTTGACCAATGGTAACGGTGAATTCTTTGGGCTCGCCTGCTGCCCCCCACCCCCCTCCTTCAGTTGTCCGCATCGTGCACGCGCGTGGTTCCCCCGGTCGCGAGGAGGAGGAGGAGGATGTGGCGCGCGGAGGGGAAATGGCTGCCGAAAACAAGCCGGAAGGTAAGAAAGAAATAACGGGATTAATTTATCATTTTTAACAAAATGCAATTTTTTATCGTTTTGAATCCAGATGCGAGGGAGACAGGTCGTGAGTTGCGTATACCTACGGAAACCAGCATTGTTTTGTTATTTAGCTTGAATTAGTAAAAGCTAAGGAGATATAGCTAGCTAGGTAGCTAGCTGGCTATCAATGCCAGCTATCTGATAGCTAGCTAGCTAGGTAGCTAGCTATTAAAAGCGGGGGGCACAAACAGTAGAATTAAAATAGCCACCTAGATAGTTGGCTGCAGTTGTCGTTTTTACCGTTCAGTATTAATACGCTATGCACAGTGCTATGATGACGCTGCTAGTGTCCAACTTCTGTTTTATCGCACTAACTGGCTTGGCAAGCTAGCTACGTCTATAATTAAAGAAATGTTTTCTCGCTACGTCCATACAACCATAGCTCTACCTCGGATCACAGCGAAAACTGTAGCTTGCTCGCTAAACCTGCAGAATTTCCAGTTTATGTGAAATTCCTCTACACTGAAACTACCGCTGCCAACAGAAGCAATAACATTTGGAAGGGAAATATGACCAGCATTCGCCAGCTTTATTGTCTGTTTATGAGATGTGTTGTCTAATAATAGAGAGTAGGCAGTCAGCTAGCTATGGATAAGCAATTAATAGTGATGCTAGAAATACAAAACAGGTTTTTTCTCTCCTTGTCACTTGTCCTTAACTGGACATCAGAGCAGATAGCTAGGTTCTATACTTAAAATGTTTTTGCACGCGGAGAAAAGATGAAATGTTATTAATCGGGATTCTTCTTGCTGTCCATTTCAGGGAATACCCAGTGTTTTATTTTAACTACACAGAAGCTTGCTTGTGATATAAGTTTTGGCCAATTAAACGGGGTGTTTCGTTTCTAATGGGATCCAATAAAATAAAATTAGACAACCAGTAAACAGCCGGAGAACAGATCAAATGCAATTTTGAAACAGGATACATCTACCAACTGTATACAGCCAGCTGAAACGGGGACGCAAACGTGCCTACATCGTGCAATAGTCAAAACAGACGAAAATTACTTTATCATTTCAAGTTCACGCCGTAATCTGTGTTCGCGTTTTCACCACGTTTAAATGTGGCACGATGCAAACGCGTGACTTATCATTCATTAAATCAGTTTAGTCAATGAAGCGGGTTGTTTATAATTACACTCGCACTGAATGTAAATTAAGCGACGGAGATTTACGATACAGTGATTTAACACCGAGCGTTTAACTTCTCTCATTGTGAGCCGGGGTAACTCATTATTAGAGATCATAATTATGGATTTGAAATCTAATTGAAAGCGTCTACAATTGTCCGTTATATTTTCACGCTTTCCGTTGGTTAAATCAATGTGCGAGGGTTGCTGCAAGGTTAGTGTTCCATGCGGGTCACTGTGTTTATGTGCGCGTGTGACAGTGTGTGAATGAGCCCCAGTCTTTGAATTCTGGCAAACGGCGCGTCCTCTCAGACGGCCTCCATATTGAGTTGCTAAGTCATACATAAAATAGATAGTTAAGCAGGAAAGCTGACAAATCCCCGGAAAGTCGTCCTTCTGTCGAGCTGTCTGTGAAACGCTCCTCTTTAGAATATTTATTGCTGTATTTGCGTAGGTGGCCACGAGGTGGAGACACAGGGAGTAACAAAATAGACTACAAACGTAAGCAAAATCAATGACCGTAATTAACCTGAATACGGGATCGTTTTGACCAAATGGAGCTGTACTAAGATTCGAACGGATTAGTCGAATTCAGGTAAATTTATAAATGAATACATTTTCTTTTAAAAAGCGTGACACACGAGAGGGACGCGATTTCAAAGTGTTTAGTATTCAGAAGATACGATGACAGATATAGGTTTACTCTGCTGTCCATTTAGTTAATTGTACTGACGGTTTGAAACTCCTTTTGAGTCATAATAATGTAGGTTTTTATGTGTGTGCGTGTGCGTGTGCGTGCGTGTCTATGAGTTTGTGTCCGTGTGCGTGCATGCTCACGTAGCATATGTGCACATTTGCTGCATAATTTTTAGGTTTTAAGCAGACATGAAAGGTGGTTGAATAACACTTATTAATGTTGTCACATCTTATGTGTTTGTTTTCTAAAACTAACTTTGCACTATTCTGGGCAGCAACAGAAAGTTCCGAAAAGCTCAGAAGAAAAATGTAAACATGACTTTAAAAAAACAAGGAGTAGCTCCACAAGGGGGCGGTGTTGAGCTATTCAGTGATCGCCGATGTGGTTGGTGTTAACCATGAACGTAGCATGCTGACTAGAAGAATTCCCCTTGAAGTAAAAATGATTAAAAACGGCTTTGCTCTCCATTTTTACCTTAATGATAACTTATCCGTCATACCGTGGAGATATCTGTATGTCCGCACGCGAGCAGATGCGCGCACGCACACGCACACACGCGCGTGTAGACGCAGATCGTCACCTTGAGAGAAATCGGCCACGTGTTCCGCGCAGCCTGCAGTTCACCGCAGGCTCTGTGGAAGCCCTGACCGTCGGACGCTCGCCGCCGAGCCGACGGAGCCGTTCCTGGGAGTTGTCCGGCGGGGAGGAGCATGCGGCGCGTTCTCGCGGAACGCGCGCGGCCGACGCTCGAGAGCGAGGCGAAGCGGCTTTCGGCGGCGGCGTCCCGCGCCTCCCATGTGTTTCGAGCGTGGAGGCGGAGCGGAGCGTACGGCAGGGGGAAACGGGTGCGCGGGTGCGGCGGCTCTGCCACTTCCTGTCGGCTGAACGGTGCGCTGTACGCTGTTCTGTAGCCCCCATCGGTACCCCCCCCCCCCCCCCCCGTCCCCCCCCCCCCCCCCCCCCCGTCCTGACCTTGGCGGTGGTGTGCCCTGGTCACCTGACACACAGTGCACAGGTTACCACTCAGAGACAGGAGAACAGAACCAGCCAGCGTGGGCCCTCTGGATTGTACCATCTCCAGTCTCAGAGGGGAATCCCAGCTGACCTAAATTTGCCTGTAGAGTTGTTCATAGAAGGGGGTGGCTCTGAAGCCCACCTGACACCCCCCCCCCCCCCCCGCTCCCTCTGAGCACGTGGCCGCGTCAGACCTGAAAAGTAGCACACCTGAGAGAGCACACCTCCCCACCGCCGGGATGAGCCTGCAGCAGGACGCGTTTTCACTGAGGGAGGCGAAGCGTGTTCCCCCTCCACCCGTGAGAGTGCAGAGAGCTCGCCTCGCCCTAGCCGAACCGAACCGAACCGAACCGAGGTCCGTGACTCCTTATCCGTAATTCCTAGCTATCGGAGTGTTCAGCGCCTGCGTGCGTAAGAGAGAAAACGCCTGGATCAGCACTCGCACGTGTACGAGAGGAAACGCATTTTCTCAGACGCCTCCCGTCAGGTGATCGGACGCAACCTTCTGGCACCTGGACGCGGTGCCCTGTGTGCCCGCCCCTGAACGCCCGCCCACACGCCCGCCCGCGCGCCTAATTAAATTAGCGAGGCAGGGACAGATGAAGGGCGCGCCCCCGGCTCGGACCGCCCGCCCGGGTCGGTCCCGTAACGAGCCTCACCTGCCTCAGAACCGCCCCCGGGATCGATCTGATCGATTGATCGGGTCTGGCTGTGAGACTGAGCGCGTGCGGAGCGGAGTGGGAGCAGTGGAGCGTCGTCACGGCGCCCGCCCGATGTTGCCCTCGGCTCCTCGTTAGAGGGGGCGCCCCTCTGCGGAACGCGTCGCCCGGCTGCCACAGGGGGGCGCCACAGAGGGGCGGGGTGGGGAGCGTGCCTGCCGCTCGGTGCTCAGGCAGAGCTCCTGTACGCGGCCTCAGACTCCGCTAACGCCCCGACTCCGCCCCCGCCAGCGCTACCTCCGGCTGTTAAACGGGCCGCTCGCGCTGCGGGGTAACAAGCATGGGGGCGAGCCGTCGCCATGGAGAACCCCGTCAACACGACCGAGTCTAAAGGAGGCGACCTGACCCCCCGGCCCTCGGGACGCTGTTAGGGCTCAGTAATCCCTGTGAATGTGCTGCGGGGGCGGGGGGGGGGGGGGGGGGGGGGGGCTGCTAGCTCAGATGAGGCAGGAGGGGCTGGTGCTGATTCATGTGTGTGTGGGGGGGGGGGGGGGGGGTGTGTGGAGTTTTTTTGGGGGTTAGCGGGAGGGCCTGGCTGTTGGGATTTTGGTGAGGGGGGGAGGGGGTATAGTGTGCTCCAGCGGGGTGCAGGACCCTGTGCATGAGGCCCAGAGATCAGCCCCCAGCAGGCCCTGCTAGAACCTTCCACGTGAGCCTCTGTCTGCATGCGTGGGGCACAGCCGGGCGGGTGGGTGTGGGGCAGGGTGATAGTGGGGGGGGGGGGGGCCGGGTTGATAGCTGCGTGGGGGAACTGCTTCTCTTCCTCCACTTCCCTCTCTTCCTCTGCTCTCTGTCTCTTTGCCCCCTGCAGGACTGAAGAGAATACGTAACCCGGATCGAATGTACCGGTCAGCCGTCAGCTATGCCGGCCACACTGCTGCTAAGGGTGTCAGTGACGACACGGAAGCCAACAGTAAGAGCCGCTCGTCAATACTGCACCCCCCCCCCCCCGGTACCGCTGCATCCCCCAACCCCAGGCACCGCTGCTTCCCCCCCCTGGCACAGCTGCACCCCCCCGACCCCCCCCCCCCCGCCACGGCACGCTGCATCCCCCCCCCGGCACCGCTGCATCAGGGCCCGCCGCTGGACGATCTGTTATTCATTCATTCATTCATTCATCCATTCATTTATTTATTTACTCTGAGATTTCACCCCTTCTTCCTCCTCCTCCTCCTCCTCCTCCTCCTCCTGTCTTGCCCCATAAGTGAGCTCTGGAAGGTGTCTTGTGTTGCTTGAAGTGTCTGGTTTAACAGGGGCATGTGGTCAGCAGAGGAAGTGATGTCATAAAGCGAGAGTGATTGTTAGTTGGCCGGGCCCAGGAGCTCAGCACCGCACGTGACAGGAAGTGATTGCTGCTTTTGTTTGCGCCGGGGCTGTTGCGCTGGCCTGACGTTGATTCTCATGGGCCACCAAGCGATGACATCCATAAGAGGAGAGGGAGTCGCTGACATCATCACACGTTTGTCTGCGGTCCTGCGCATGTGCTGCATGCATCTAACCACGCAATCCTTTTTTAAAAAAATTTTTATATGCACGTGCATTTGCATTTCCTTATTACTTATTCCTCCTAAAATACTGGATACATGTTAAACAATAACAAACGTGCAGTGGAGCAGTCATTTGTCACAGCACAGCCCTGTGTGCACTCTCTCTCATGGTGGGGAGTGTTAAAAAGGCATTAGATTAGATGCGTTCCCTGCGCAGGCTTATTTTCCCGTGGTTATTTTGGGAGCTGTGTTTCTGAGCGCATAGCTTGGCTGTGAGAGGCGCGGGTCCCGGACGTGGCAGCACGCGGCACGCTTGCGGCGGTGCCGTGCGATTGGTTGATCTGCGCTGCACGGGGGCCGCCCCCATTGGTGTTTCTCCTTAGGGTGAAGTCCCACCCTCTCTCTCTCTCTCTCTCTCTCTAGCGCCACTCAGCTGTTACGCTGCGTTTTGTCGCGGTGTAGTGTACGATGCTTCAGAGCGGGGCGTTTTTTAAGGAGCACGGTTTCGGATGCGAAGCTCTTGTCTCTGGCTCAGTCTGATAGAGTTTTGAGGAGCTCTCTGTGGCCACATGCAAACTGACTGCCGTTCCAAGGTCTCCTTTCCTGCTCTGCTCTGTCTCGTTTGAGAGCTGTGTTAACGGCAGGTTCCAGGGGCGTCGGGTTCCCCTTGTTGTCTTGGCGATGCGTTGCCTTGGCGACGCGGCGATCGCGATCGGAGGTGCGAAGGTGTGAGCCGATGTCATCGGGTCCAATGAGTCTTAGTTTCACCACGTTCTGAATGGAGAGGGGGAAAGTCAGCTTGTGCTGGGTTTGCCTGCGCCAAGTTAAACTGCAACTCCCAGCATCCTTCACGGCTGAACGCACATTTATGTTTGGAGTGTGCTGAAGCGGTCTTGTATTGGGCTGGTGCACATATGGCATGTCTAATTTGGGGGACGCAGAACAAGGAGATTGAGCTCGTTCCTCAAGTGGAGCCCTGGGAAGCTGTCGGGGAAATGAAAAGACAGCACTTTTGCTTTCGTTTATTTCTTAACACGTTTGTCTGGTTTACACCTGTAGTCCTTGTAAGAGCTTCTTGTTGGTGAGTGCACACCAAGTAATGCTAAATTAACCCCAGGGAATGTGTTTAGCTGCCCCCCCCCCCCACATATTCAAAGCATTGGACCTTGCCGTGTGCTAAAAATGCTCTGATACTTTGCATTGGATTTTTGTTTTACAGCAATGCATGTCTAAATCTCTCTTTCTTTCCCTATAAAATAAACATTAAATAAATAAACAAACGAATATTAAAATGGGCTGTAATACGCTGTCCTCTCACAAGGCTGATTTGTAAACGCTTGTGTTTGTCCAACCAAGCCCTTTCCCTGGGTTGTAATGATTATTCATGGGTCTGCTTGTGCTTGGTCCTGCTGCCTGCCACACACGAGCCTCCCCCTCACAGCACACACGCTGTATATATGAGCCAATAAAGCTTTCTGCTGTACTACCAGCCCGCCGCTTCCACATCTATGATGTGCGACAATTAAATTCCCCCCCTCTCTCCTCTGTGTTCTGCGAAAATTGCGGCTATCCGTTTTTTATTATTCATGCGTTTTCACGTCAGGGACGCGGCAGCAGCGGCGAAGAAAAGGCCTGACCTGGAGAGCCGCCGGGGCCGGGGGGGGGGGGGGGGGGGTGTGGAAATCGAGCCTGTTTATTTATATCGGGTGGTAATATGACTCCGCACAATTCGGCCTCCTCTGTAGTAACCCCCCCCCCCCCCCCCCCCCCCGCAGATCTGGTTTCCTCCCGCGCGCTCCGCTATCACTCATCGCCGCGCTGCCGCGCCTTCGCCTCCCGCGTCTTCGCCTTAATTAGAGGAGACGGCCTTAATTGAGACGCTGGAGTAATCAAAGAGGACGTCTCCGGGGAGGACGGATTTTGGGAGACCTCTCAGATAACGGGGGCACAGATCAGGAGGGGTGGGGGGGGGGGGGTATGAGAAATTTGGAGCTTGGTGGTCATGCGAGGATGGGTGGTGGGGGAGCGGGGGCAGGACCCGGGGGTGGGGGTGGAGGGGTGCTTCTCGAGGTGTCGCATCGCACTTAGAATCCACGCGGGTCCTTGGAAGCCCTCGGAAATTCCGGCAACCGTCTGCAGCCTCGGGTCATAATCAGAGATGGTTTATTATCAGGAGCGACAAAGATGCCCCACTCTGCACTTAACATCTGAGGATGTGCTGTCTGTGCTGCGGAGGGGCCGGTGAAGGCAGCACTTGTGCATATTCATTAACGGCAAATCAGTTGTTTGATTTATTCTAATTATAATTATTATGGATACGTGTATAATCACTGTCAACAGCCAGACACAAAACATCCAGAAGCCAAACATCGCGGGTCTTTTTTCACTCATGAATATTCAGAGGGGTGGCCTCCACAGGAGCACTTCTTATTTTTTTTTTTTTTTTTTAAAGCCAAGGCGGGAAAGAAGGTGATTGATGTTGCTACGCTGTTGCTATGTCCGGGGGTCACAGCTTTGGCTGCCGTGACATCATCGCGCTAACCGACCTGCCCGTTGCAGCGCTGTGTTCACAGGGACTTTAAGCGTCACTGTCTGTGGGTACGGTCATCGGAAATAAACCTGTGCTCTTTGGCGCAGGCCTGAATTTGACTTGCCCTCGTCTGCCTGCTGTGGCCTGCTGACCTGCTGCAGGGAAAGCACCTCTTTCACGCAGTAGATCAGCAGGCTATGGCGGCAGACGCAGGTCAAATTCACGCACGCGCGGAAGAGCACAGGTTTATTTCCTGCTCACCGTAGCCGTGCCCACAGCTGCTGATGCTTAAAGTCCCCATTGATATGGCGCAGAGACAGACTCCTGTGGTTAAGCTACATCAGTAGCCATGGCGGCGCCTGGTGATTTCAAATGACAGGTCGAGGGGCGGAGTCCCCCGCTGTTTTCTGCTGATTGGCTGGCGTGGGAGGAGTCTTGCTGAGGGGATCAGGCTTCTCCAGGTTGGGAGCGGCCACCGGTGAGCGAACCTGCGATTATGTTCCAGCCGAACGTCTGATTTGTGGCCCCGGATCGATCGGCCGGGTGTCTGGGAGGAGAGAGGGCGTGAGAGGCACTCGGGGGGGGGGGGGGGGGGGGGGGGGGGGGGGGGGGGGGGGGGGGGGGGGGGGGGGGGGGGGGGGGCACACACATCCCGGGTCACTGGATTGGCTGTTTTACTCTTTGAGGGCGGGACACACACATCCCGGGTGACTGGATTGGTGTTCGCTGTGGATCATCTGCCTGCATGTCCATGGGCCTCGTGCTCCAGCATCTGCTGTGCTGTGCCTTACTGTGTCCTACCTGCATACCACAGTATGCGCTGTATGCTGTGTAGTGTATGGTGTACACTGTGTGGTGCATGGTGTATGCTGTGTGATTTTCTAGACTCAATGTGTGCTCTAGCTGTGCTCAGGCTTTTGCGTGTGTGTGTGGACACCTGTGCACATGTGCATTTGTATGTATGTGTGTGTGTGTGTGCATGGATCTGTATTCGGTTGCTCTTTGACTGTGTGTTCATGGTGTTCATGTGGTCTTGTTTGTTTGTGGTTGCAGTTTTGTGTTTGTCTAGGGCTGCCAGTTACAGTGTTGCCATTAATATTTGCCCTGTACTGTGTTTGCTTTTGCCTTTTTGGGGATTTGTTGGTGTGTTTGTGCACACAGATTAGCCCGGTTAATTTTCCCATTGCGGTCTAAGCAATCTGTTTTTTTTTTCCCCTCAAAAAGCCTTTTCCAATGTGCATGTGATGGGGATACTGAGGGAGGTGTCCGTTGCGGTGCTTGTACGTGTGCACACACGCGGCGTGCTGTAGAACCCTGGGCCCAAGCCCCTGATTGGCTCTCCTGTCACACCCCATTTCCTGTGGCCAGTGCAGTAGCCGCCCAGGAGAGCGTGCTGTCATTGAGACTGGAGATCAGGGCAGGGGGGGGGCGGGTTAGGGTGGTACAGACTGCAGGTTTGAGTGTATTCTCCTCGGCCAACGTCACATACATACGTTCAGCCAGTCTCACGGCCCTGTTACAGAGAGCCCAAATACTCCAGGGGCTTCTCTAGTGAGTTTCATACGGGGGAGAGGTAGCGGGTTTATGTAGCAGGGTTTTCATAGCGGGGTTTTATAGCGGGTTTGGTAGCGGGGTATGTAGCGGGTTTATAGTGAGTTTCATAGCGGGTTTGGTAGCGGGGTATGTAGCGGGTTTATAGTGGGTTTCATAGTGGGTTTGGTAGCGGGGTATGTAGCGGGTTTATAGTGGGTTTTATAGTGGGGTTAGTCGCAGGGTTTGTAGCGAGTTTTATAGCGAATTTTATAGCGGGGTTTCTAGCGGGTTTTATAGCGGGGTGTCTAGCGGGTTTTATAGCGGGGTGTCTAGCGAGTTTTATAGCGGGTTTTATAGCGGGGTTTCTAGTGGGTTTCATAGCGAGTTTTATAGCGGGTTTTATAGCAGGGTGTCTAGCGGGTTTTATAGCGGGTTTTATAGCGGGTTTTATAGCGGGGTGTCTAGCGAGTTTTATAGCGGGTTTTATAGCGGGGTTTCTAGTGGGTTTTATAGCGGGTTTTATAGCGGGGTGTCTAGCGGGTTTTATAGCGGGGTGTCTAGCGGGTTTTATAGCGGGTTTTATAGCGGGGTTTCTAGTGGGTTTTATAGCGAGTTTTATAGCGGGTTTTATAGCGGGGTGTCTAGCGAGTTTTATAGCGGGTTTTATAGCGGGGTTTCTAGTGGGTTTTATAGCGGGTTTTATAGCGGGGTTTCTAGCGGGTTTTATAGCGGGGTTTCTAGCGGGTTTTATAGCGAGTTTTATAGCGGGGTTTCTAGTGGGTTTTATAGCGGGTTTTATAGCGGGGTTTCTAGTGGGTTTTATAGCGAGTTTTGTAGCGAGTTTTATAGCGGGGTTTCTAGTGGGTTTTATAGCGGGGTTTCTAGTGGGTTTTATAGCGGGTTTTATAGCGGGGTTTCTAGTGGGTTTTATAGCGAGTTTTATAGCGGGGTTTCTAGTGGGTTTTATAGCGGGGTTTCTAGTGGGTTTTATAGCGGGGTTTCTAGTGGGTTTTATAGCGGGTTTTATAGCGGGGTTTCTAGTGGGTTTTATAGCGAGTTTTATAGTGGGTTTTATAGCGGGGTTTCTAGCGGGTTTATAGCGGGGTTTCTAGTGGGTTTTATAGCGAGTTTTATAGCGGGGTTTCTAGTGGGTTTTATAGCGGGGTTTCTAGTGGGTTTTATAGTGGGTTTTATAGCGGGGTTTCTAGCGGGTTTATAGCGGGGTTTCTAGCGGGTTTTATAGCGGGTTTTTGTACCGGGGTTGTCCAACGCTTCGCTGAAAGGCTCACAGTCCTGGCGGCGCAGTCTGCCAGCCCAGGCCACCCCCCCCCCCCCCCAATCCTGCAGGTTTCTGTTCCAGACACCGTTCAGGCCTCCCAGACTAATCCATATACAATAGTCATATGCAGACAGAAATACCTTTTTAAGACTCTCCGTTACAGAGCTGCCAGGGATCCTGGTGAGTTTCTCAGCCAGACGTCCCCCTGTTGTTTAAAAAAAGAGCACTTTTCACACAATTGAACCGTGTTCTATTCATGATGGTAATCCATTCAAAGAACAAAAAATCTAACGGGCTCCTCTTAGGTAGTAATGGAAACATAAAGAGTCAATGAGGAAGTTGTTTCAGAAACAGAAACAGTAGGAAGGAGATCCCAAATTGAATTTTTATTGATTGGTTCTTTCTGGAACTCAGTGTCAACACCAAAATGGGAACAGACTGGAATGATGTTTTTTTTTTTTGGGTTGGGGGGGGGGGGGTGCGTAATTTTGAATTGTAAATGGAATTGGGGGGGAGTGGGTAAGGGAGCGCACCCAAACTAATCTCTTGATTTCTAAAAAAGATACAGCATTGCTTTTATGCTGTCCTCTCCATCTGAAGACATTTATCTGATCGGACATTAATTTGAAATGGATTAGAATGGACTGGGCTAAATTATAAACGATGTCTACGTCAAGAGAACAAATTTACACTCAATTATCAGCAGTGCACAGAATCAATATTGCGATATCACCCCAAATGATAATTACTAGCACTGCTACTGCTTGTGCTATTGCTATACGTTAAAATTAATTGATAAAATCACTTACTGCATTGGTTATTATGTGTAATATCAATTATTATTTTGGAATTATTTGATCGCCTAAAACAGTTTAACTGTCACATTTTATATGTTCCATTTTCGCCCAGGCCTAACGTTGTGCCCTCAATCTTAATGACAGATGGTGATTAAAACAGAAAAGTGCCCCTTTTATAGCTTGCGTGGACAGAGACGGGAGAAGAGAGGGAGGGAGGGAGCGAGCGAAGGAGGGAGGGAGAGAGGGAGAGAGAGGGAGAGAGAGAGCGAGCGAGCGAGCGAGCGCTTGCGTCAGGGAAGGTATTGATTTAAGATCTGTTTGTGTCAGCTCTCTCAAGTTTCAAGGACTGTGCCGGTCTCCGGAGTGAGGCCTTGTGCAAGCTGCCGTGACGGATATTGTAAAAATCTTAAACACCCGGCTTCGCAGACAGAACCGGTGATAATCCCGAGATCAGCGCTCCAATCCAAACGGGCGGTGTTCCCCCTCCGCACGCCGAAAGCCCGGCTTCCTCTACAGCCGGAGGATCTGACGTTTTTCAGAAGATCTGGAGTCCTTCTTCTCTAGCCAGAGGATCTCAAGCCTTTCAGAAGGAGATCCAGTCTCTCACTCTGTAGCCAGAGGATCTCAAACATTTCAGAAGGAGGTCCAGTCTCTCACTCTGTAGCCAGAGGATCTCAAGCCTTTCAGAAGGAGATCCAGTCTCTCACTCTGTAGCCAGAGGATCTCAAACCTTTCAGAAGGAGATCCAGTCTCTGCCTCTGTAGCCAGAGGATCTCAAACCTTTCGGAAGGAGATCCAGTCTCTCCCTCTGTAGCCAGAAGATCTCAAACCTTTCAGAAGGAGATCCAGTCTCTCTGTCTGTAGCCAGAGGATCTCAAACCTTTCAGAAGGAGATCCAGCCTCTCCCTCTGTAGCCAGAGGCTCTCAAACTTCTTTGACAGATTCCTTTTTAATGCATAAATAATATAGGCTACCCTACACCTTAAAGGGCTCTTCCTTAAATTCTGTCTTAACCCCTCTGTTCATAATCAAGCCCAATCACGTACAAGCAATTATCTGGTTCACTATCTGCATATATGATTTAACGGTAAAAAAATCACTTTTTGGTTTTCGGGCCAGCTAGGGTGCTTCATTTATGTGTGACAAAGTAATTTCAGTGTTTTCATTAAATGAATAAATTTGCATTTAATGCAGGCTGCTTGGCCAACGCACCACCCCCCGCTACCCCCAGATCCAAATCTAAATCTTTAAAATATTACAACCCTGTTATTAACACGGAGTATTAACATTGAATGTTAATATCGTGAATCTATTAATATTCAGATGATATGCAGCCCCCAGTAGTCTGCAGTAGAACGTGGCGGGTTTGGAGAGAGAGGAGGCGGGGTTTGGGGGTTTCAGGTATCTGCCTGGCAGCCAATAGCAGCTCAGCGTTGGCCTGTGGGCGGATCCCAGGCTTTCCTAATGATTAAGTCCCCAGAACCTTCTAGACCTCATATTCTGCCATGGAGGTGCTTTCTTCTCTCCAGTAATTGGACATCCCCCCCACCTCCCAGCCCCCCCCCCCCTCCCCCCCAGTACAGCCTGTTCTGATATAACAGGCCCAGTTTAGCCTGCCTTTGTTTCAGGGGTTCGGCAGCAGAGCTGGTTTTTCCAGGGAAGGGAGAGTTGATTATATTAAAGGCTGAGGGTCCTCGCAGGTAGCCAAAAAGAGAAGGGGGCGTGGGGGTGGGATGGGGGGTCGGGGGGGTCCTGAGCAGGACCCTGGACAGGCTGTTATTACAGTCTATCGCACAGAGAGAGCGGAAATCGGGCTCACAGCAGTGTAGATATGCTACAAGTGCCTGGGCCGTTGTTCCTGTGACCTTCAGTGTGCATTCATTGTACATCTCTTTGGATAAAAGCGTTTGCCACAGAAATGTGATGTAATGTAATGGGAGGGATTTCTCCCTGCTGGTGTGTGCATGCGTGGGTGCATGCGTACATGTGTGCCTACCTGCCTGCGTGCTTGTGTGTGTGTGTGCGTGCATACCTGCGTGTGTGTGTGTGTGCATGTGTGCGTGCCTGCCTGCCTGGTTGTGTGTGCATGCTTATGTGTGTGTGTGTGTGTGTGTGTGTGTGTGTGTGTGGGTACCCCCTGAATAACTGTTTTCTGGTATCTGCGCAGACTGACTGATGAATCAATTTTACAGTTTGTGTGGGACGGACATAATGCGCGGACATTAGCGGTGAGTTACGAGGCCTCCTGAACGCCCCTCGGCAATTCGGATAGCTCGGGGCCCTCTTGCTGCGCACTTAACTGCGGTCTCGAACAAAGACAACGTGCGCGTGTGCACCTGCGAGCGCTGAGCTTTCAGCTGGGTCCCATTCCGAAAACACTTTCCACTTTCCGCTGCGGCGAGTAGCATTAGGCAAAACTATCCAAGTTCCCCTGTAGTCAAGACTCGCGTTTCCTGTGCTAGGCTTAGCTAAACATGATCACGCAGAACCTTGTGTGTTTCTAACTTGGCTGGCCTTTGACAGGGGCGATTTACGGGAAAAGGAGCTGCTTGTTTGTACACAGGGCTCCCCCAGAAGGCCCTCGAATCGTTCAGACAGATGCGTCCCTTAGCGGAGTGGAAACAGGGGGGGCTAAACGCTTGTAGAAAGATATGCAATCTGACTTGTTTAATGAGTGTCTCCAAGTTGGCACACCGGCGCCCTGCCTCGGTGGCACCCTCCCAACCAGAGAGGGATTACTTCGAAAGTTTATCAGCGATATGACAAATTGGCATGCAGACCCACCCCCCCCCCCCCCCCCCCCCCGCAGAACGGCAGCGCAGTGAGCTTGTATCCCTGTCACATTCGTTTTATTTGGAGAAAAAAGGGGGGGAATTTTTTTTTTTTCCCTAAATTTCCCCAGACGGCCCTTTTTATGTCTGTGTGGGGAGGAGTAAACGTTGCGTTTTGAGTATTTTACTGTCTTTATTATGGAAAGTTTTATAATTAACAGACAGCCGTCTCGGAGGAGCGTTAGGGTTTTATTTTATATATTTTTTGTCCTGGGGACACGCGTTAAACGTGGAAAATGACAGTTTTATAAGGTAAGAAAGAAACGAATGGAATAACGGAGAGCGAGCTCCAGCACGGCGGTTTGTCATTTTGCGCCAAACTCGTCTGGAGCGCCAGACTCCTTTTCCCGCCTGCGTTTGAGAGCAGAGTAATTGCGCGAGATGGTTTTTTTTTTTTCCCGGAACGTTCTTCGGGGGGGGCGGAGACTGCTGCTCTCCGCCCGCGTGTGTGTAATGACGGCGGTGTTGCGTGTGATCGATCCGGGGGCAGCGCTGGAGGAAGGCTGGCGGTGCTGTGTGTGTGTGCATGCGCTCTCTTAACGACGCGTTTCTCTGTTTGCAGCAGAGGGCGCGGGAGGGGTTCGAGCAGCACCTCCCCCGCCTCCCCTGGCCTCCCACAATTGCCCAGCTCCCCCACCCCCAACCCCACAAAGAGATGGGCTCTTTCTGCATTTAAACTCCCCGAACACTTTTAGAGAAAGCTGAGAGGAACTTTGGTCTTTGGAAGTAGCCCTGCCAGTTAGGTTGGGGGTTGGGGGGTGGGGGGGGGGGGCTACCTGGGATGCGCTGGAGCGCAGATGGAGCTGCGATGTTAGGAAGTAAAGCCGCCCCCGCAGTGAGTCATAAAGCGCAGGAAAGAGGGGGTGCTGCTGCCGCCCCTCTCTCTCCAGCGGGTGACACAGGCCCCCGTCTTCAGAGGGGAACCTGAATTTTACAGAGGGGGTAGCTAAGGGGCTGAGCCCGGCCACACGCCGGGGGGTGGGGGGGGGGGGCCTTTGCTCATTGGCCGAGCTGGCGGGGATGATGTCATCAGAGCGGTGTGCTCGGTTGTGTTGGACGGCTGGCGGGCAGTGGGCCACGGTGGAGAGCGGGATGGCGGGATGGCGGAGAGCGATTTGTGTTCGCCGCCCCCTGGATAAGCGCCAAGACCCCCCCCCCACCCCCCCCATGCTCACACCCATTTTCCTCAAACGTGCGTTTCGTCAAAAACGTTAGTCAAACACATTTTGGAGTGTTTGTCCCCCCTGAGAGCTAGGACTTGGGGCCCGTCCTGCTCGCATAGGATTTTACAAATTAAAAATGTAAAGGGAGGCTATTTATAGCTCCATCTCTTGTACGGCTTTCAACAAAACGCTTACAAATAAAGAAAAAAAAAAGGAAAGGAAAGATGTCAATGTTTGTCGCTGGCAGAACCATAATGAGTAAGCAATGTGTTTGATTAACATGCAGCAAAGGGCTGATCTAAGGCAAAACTGGGGAACGTCAACAAGTTGGCCCGGATGCTGCATCCGGCAAATATTGACGGTCCTTATGTTGCTTAGTAACGTTTTATTCTCCGCATCGCGGAGCGAAACCACCTGCACATTAAACGCTGCTCGGGCGTTCGCATAAGTGCGAAAAGGTTGATATATTTATGGTAATACTCCGCAGAGCCTGACAAGGGTGGATTTATTGCTTCTTTCGGGCATATTTTAGTCGCTCAATTCCCAGCCCAAAGTTCACCCCCCGATAATGAATCTGTTCTTGCCCAGGTTTTGGCGCTGGGTCTCCAGACCGGGATCGAGCTGCAATATTTTTGGTTGTAAATCAGCGAGCGGCGTGACAGAGTACATGGGGGAGGGGGGCGGTTGTCACGGTGATAGTTGCGGTGGGGGGGAGGAAGTAGTCATAATTGTGCAAAATGCAATGCGGTGCAACTGAAGTTCTATTCTTGGCACATCCTTAGATAGAAAAAAAAGAAACGTTGTTGAGTTTCAGCTAGACATGAACACGTTTTGGGAAAATGCAGTGTGTAGAACGTGATTGGGTTTGGCCATAATTACGAATTCCACAGAAAGGGGGCTGTGTTGTGTGTAGCCCTACTCCCAACTCAGCCGTGCATATTGTGACCTTGAGTTGATTATTCCTAATCTTCAGCCTCATCCCGCTGGCATCCTGCTTAATAGCACATTTGCAGGGCTTAACTAACCTAACTAACCATCAGAAGTTTATTTTTTTAAATGTACACAAAGCCTTGGTCCTCATTTACTTACCGTATACACAGACGTGCCATAGTCTACTGCCGTTGGACGAATGGGGCCCATTGATGTTCAAGGCACGACCCTCGTTTCACCCTCTCCTCCAACAGGAGGAACAACAACAACAACATCAAGTACAAAAAAGAAAAAGAAAAAACTCGCGAATAGCTCGAGGAAAATAAAGCCGAAAACGATCCCCGCATCCAAATCTCCCGGCTTCGATAAAAGCGGCCATCATTATATACATTACGGCCCCGTCAAGGGGAATGGAGCGGTTTAGACGGGGATTTGGCGCGAGCGAAACTCGAAGGCCCGATCTGTCCTCCGGGGAGCTTTTCTTTCTCGCCGCGCGCTTGGCTAGTTTTCGTTTTTCTATTACTTTTTGGACGTCAGGCGAAGAGTTTCGGGCTCCGCGTCGCTCCCCCTCTCTCTGTTTCGCTCACCCTCTCTGAGTAGACCCCCCCGCCCTCCCTTCTGCGCCTCTCCGCTTAGTCCGCCATCACCGTTTTTTACCTTTCCCCCCCCCCCCCAGAGAGAAATCAGTCCTGCTCCTTTTTTGTTTTTCGCACAAGTTCACCCCCCCTCCCCCTCTCCTTCTCATTGTCGTATCAGTCACTACCTCCTCTTTGTTGGAGTTTTTTTTTTTCCACCTTTCCTTTTCTTATCTTTTGTTCTTTCGTTCTGTTCTTCCCCCTCCCTGTGTTGGGCGTACTGCACCCAACCTGTGCCCCCTGCCCACCCCCCCCCCGAAATTGCGCGTCCCGGCCGGGTCATTTCCTGGCGTGCGGACGTTTTAGGCCTGTGACGCTAACGTCGCGCTAACGGCCGCTGAGGTCCGAAATACCTGCTGCTGTTCTCGGTTATTGAGCTCTTGTGCTTCTGCTCTGCCCCCCCCCCCCCACCCCCTCCAGCCCCCCCCAATCTCAGAGCCGCCGCTGCCTCAGCCTCCAAATCCATCTGAGCACGCTCACTGGAGGAATACCAAATGGGGTGTGCAGTCAGTCTCCCTTAGAACCCTGCTGCGGGGGGGGTGGGGGGGGTTATATATTGCATAGGGGGTTTTTGTTCACCACCCTCTCTTTGCCACGTCTCGTTTCGATGGCTTTCCTCTGCCCCTCGCCCTGCACCCTCCCTCATCATAACTTGCTTCGATATGACCCCTCCCTTGCTACGCCAACCCCTGCCTCCCCACATACCCCCCCCCACGCCGCCTCCCCACAGTAATAAAGTCAGGGCCCTGTTCTTTGGCGTTTCTCACGGTTACCGTGCGCTGACCCGCCGGTCGGGCCTCCATTCGTCTCCGGAAATGGAAGGAGAGCGGAAAGCGCGGCCATTTTAGATACCGGCGATAGCCCGGTGGCGGCGTCGTTTCTGCAGCTCCACGGACGAACTCCGTGACATAGCCGAGGATTCTGGGCCGGGGCGGAACCGGGACCTAAAAAATGCTGAGGTCAAGAGGTGTGGTGGGTTGGTGGGGGTGGGGGGGGGGCTGGGGGGGGGGGGGGGGGGGGGGGGGGGGGGAGTAGAGTTAGGGGGGTTAGGCCGCGGTGTGCTCCTTTTTCCCTTTTAATTCGTTCATTTAAATGTAGATGCATTTTAGGTGTGTAAATGCTGAACACGCCTCTCCAGATTAGGCTTAAATTTGATCAGATATTAAGACACCATTCATTCCCCTCCTAAATGAAACTGATGAAACAGAAATTGACGTTCTCACTAAAGAATGAGATTAAATATAGGCTTTGGAAACGGTCGTGAAGAAAACCCTCCAAAAAAAAAACAAAATGAAAATCTCGAGGACATGACCTCGGCGTCTTCGGCGGTAGTTATGGCCCCGTTGCCGGGTGCTTCGGTCGCCGCGGTTACTCCCGCCATAAGCGCGAGGACGCTCGGTCCCCGGCGAGGCGCTACGGTACTTTAAAAAAAAAAAAAAAAAAAAAAAAATTTTTAAAAAGAAAGTTTTTTCCGGCGGAGTTATAAAGAGGGCGCTTGGCTGAAGTTGCCCGCGCTCAGGCTCCCGCCCGGCTCTGATCTGGGCCCGCGCTTTGAAGACGGCGGTTTGATCTGCGCTTTCCGTCCGCTTTCAAAGGCGGCGAGCCGAGCCGCGATCAGCCGGCGCGCGGCGGCTAGCGCATGCAAATGGCGGCCGAACCCCGGTGAACCCCGCGAACCCCGATTCGTATTCTGGCTGGGCCCTGAACCCCTGAGCCTCCGCAGCGCTCACTAAAGAGGGATTTTGGTTTTAACCGCGCAAGCGTTATTTGAGCTGCTTGAAATTCCGTCTTCTCGGGACGTCTGTTAATAAATGCATAATTGATTAGTGTATTCACACACACACACACACACACACTCACACACACACACACACACACACACATACACACACACACACACACACACACAAATACACACACACACACACAAATACACACACACACACACACACACACAAATACACACACACACACGCACACATACACGCGCGCACACACACACACGTACACGTACACTCGCGCACACACACACACACACACACACACATGCACACACACACATACACTCACACACACACACACACACACAAATACACACACACACATACACTCACCCACACACGGCACGGAGCGTTTGGGGCCAGGCGAGCAGCGAGCGTTTGGGGCCAGGCGAGCAGCGAGCGTTTGTGCCGGGCGGACCGCGGCCGGAGAGACGGGCGCTGATGGCCTTCGCCTGGCGTCTGCCCATTACCGCGGTGGTTAAAATTTGACTCTACAGGTCCGCAGTCGGAGAGCGTCAGCGTAACTCAGAAAGGCCCCCGGCCCGCTGTGGAACACCGAGAGACAATAACCAGGGCCTGGCTGCTCCACTGGCCGAGCGACAGGAGAAAGACTGGGGGAGAGAGAGAGAGAGAGAGAGGGAGGGAGAGAGAGAGAGAGAGAGAGAGAAAGGGAGGGAGAAAGGGGGAGTGGGAGAGAGAGAGAGAGAGAGAAGGAGAGGGAGAGAGAGGGAGAGGGGGAGACAGAGAGAGGGAGAGAAAGAGAAGGAGAGGGGGAGAGAGGGAGAGGGGGAGACGGAGAGAGAGGGAGAGGGGAGAGAGAGGGGGAGAGAGAGAAAGAAAGAAAGAAAGAAAGAAAGAAAGAAGGGAGCCAGATATATGGACCAGCCGTAATGACCCTGTGAGTGAGTTGCTGGCCCGGTCCCTTTGTCATGCTGTGGCGTTTGTGCTTTGGGAGCAGAGAGCTGTCCCAGCGGCGGGCGGGGCGGGACATCGCTCAGCGGGCCGGCGGCGGGAGCGCTGGTCCCGCACCTCTAATTTTAAAATCATTCCGTTCGGCTCGTTTTAAAAGCCGGGCCATCCGTCACCGCGGAGACGGCCGCGCACGCACGCACACGACGCTTCACCTGGAGGCCCGCCCCGCGTGGAGCGGACGCCGCGCGCGCGCGTGCGTGTGATGGGGGGGAAGTCGTCGCGCGAAGCCGTGCGCCATCGCAACGCACAGCACGCGGGAACGCGCTCGATGATTCTGCAGCGAAGGAAAGCGTTAACGACATCCCGCTCGGCCTGAAACGTTCAGCCGTCACGCCATCCTTTTCCTCCAAGTGCATACACTTGACATTCATACTGATTTGAATAATAATAATAATAATAATAATAATAATAATAATAATAATAATATAGCGGCTTAATAAGGGAAGGCCAGGAGTTCATATAGCAGTATATCGCACGCATTGAGCGATGTGGCAGTTTACTGAAGCAATAGGCTGCATTCAGATTGGCTCTGGAAAAATGACCAGGCTCATTTGAACAGCATCACATCCATCAGGTGCTGAATATAGCGCTCAGCCCTACTGGGGGGGGGGGGGGGGGGGATGTACTTGGGGGGGGGGGGGGGGGGGAGTAGTGGCATTGAGTACCCAGGGCCCCAAGGTGTGGGGGTGGGGGGGGGGGGGCGGGGGGTGTTCTCAGAAGGCTGGGATAGAAAGTTTGCTTTGGTCTACAGTGTTAAGGGGCCCGCATAGAATGCATAAGCACAAGGCCCAGAATTTTGTGCCACACCCCTACTGATAGCATCAGAGGTGGAGCAGTGGGTGGGAGGGGTTGCAGGTGTGAAAGGGGTTCTCCTGCACTGGCACGGGTTCTCCTGTGGACTCCTGTCTGCAGGGTTCCACAGCAGGGCCCCGTGAGAAGGTTGGATCAGACAGCACACAGTGCCGGGGTCGGACATGGCCAATAAGAAATAATTCAGTTAGACCGGCGGAAGTGTACATGTAGGAAATGCACTCTGTTCATTGATCTCTCTCTCTCACTCTCTCCCTGTCCGTCTGTTTTCTCTCTCACTCTCTCTTTGTCCCTCTCCTCTCTTTCACTCTCTCTCTCTCTGTCCCTCTCCTCTCTCTCACTCTCTTTGTACCTCTCCTGTTTCACACTCCCCCCTTTCTCTCTCACTCTCACGCTCTGTCCCTCTCTCCCCTCTCTCTCTCTATTTCTCACTTTCTCTCTCCCACCCCCTTTGCGGGTTTTTATCCGAATCAGCAGACCACTTTCACCTAGATCCCCTTAAAAAAAAAAAAAAAAAAGGTTTTAATTAAAATCCAGTTCTTTTTTGTGGCTGATTGTCGTACATGAGTCAGCGCAGCATCGCCTGGCAATCACAATGAGTGGAAATGGGCCACAATGGGTGAAATTCGGAGAAGAGCGCCACCCCAAGAGCTATGCTGGGACACTTGGCCCCCCCGTCGGTAGTCTGCATGCCCTCCCTTTGTTTTCAGAGGACACTCCGAGTCACCTGCTCTGGCTCTTCTCCTGTCTGCACATAAAGTAGGGCTTTCTGTCCCCGGGGACCCAGACCATAGACTGTAGAAAGATACGAACAAAGTCACTGTGACATCACCCATTGACTCTCCATGGGCTTGCTGAAAAGGGCTTTGAAGCCTGGGAAGTGTAGTTTTGTGGGCGCCGCCATGTTGTACAAATTGGAGCCAGAGACTGCACAGTTGGGACTTGAAGTCCGGTCGTCCACTGAGCGTGTGAGATACAGTGACTCGGTACTGATGTAAACTGTCCCTGATTCATTCACAAAATATTACCGGCTTGTCCAAATAACACTAGAACTTCACAAGTCAGCATATGGGGAATCATTAGACGAAGAAAAAACACCTATTGCGACTACCTTTTCTTATGGAAAAAAATTATTCACTTCGTATTTTGACCGTATTGCTGCCATTGCCACTGTCAAACGGCTCGCTGAAACACCTATACTGGAGCCAACCACAGTGGCGCTAGTGAGCAACGTCTCTCAACAAGACAAGGAAGTGAGCTTCAGAAACGCAGCCCCGTTTTGGCCGCTTGGCCCAGACCGACTTGTTGCTGTTGCTGTTGTTGCTGTTGCTATTGATGTTGCTGTTGCTTTTGCTGCTGTTGTTGTGCTGTTGTATTTGTTGCTGTTGTTGCTGTTGTTGCTGATATGACTGACCCTTCTGTTCCCTCTCGCCCCCGTCCCCGCTCCTGTTTCAGACGAACACGGACATTTGAAAATCTACCTGCCCAAAAAGCTGCTTGAATGTCTGCCCAAATGTTCCTCCCTGCCCAAGGAGAGGCACCGGTGGAACACCAACGAGGTGAGGTGCCAACCGTGCCAACCGCGCCAACCGCACCAACTGCCAAACTGTGCTGCTTCTGAGTTCACACTGCTATGACTGTTACTTCCTCAAAATGGGGGGTTGGCTGGGCCAACACCGCGCTGTTCATTTTTTTGGGATGGGGGTCTGTGGGGATGGGGGAGCAGATGGGGGTGTATTGAACCTTGGCACAGATGTCAGCCCCCCCCCCCCCTCCCCTTCCCATTTCTTTAGTCTCCTTTGTCAGGTTTAGCTAATTTTCCTATTTCTGCTCTCGTTAGCAAGAATAGGCTGGTTGCACTTTCCTTCCAGAATGTTCTATCCCTCTTAGAGTACACAAGGTCTACGTCTTTAGATCTTTACTTTGAAATTATTATTGGCGAAGGTTATCCTCTTGAAATAAAGGTGTAGTTTAGTGTGCACATTTAAATTGATATTTTGGGGTATTTTTTATTATTAGTAAAAACAGCACTGCAAGGCTTTGTTACTAATATGTGCCTAATTGTTTTGAACATCCGTTGGTACTACTTGTACTGCAAAATCAAAACACCAAGTGTGTTTCCTCTTCCTATTTTCTGCTGTGTATTAGTGGGTGGAACATTTTTATTACCGAAAGTCCTCGATGTAGTGCAGTACCTCTGCAGTGTGATGGAAATATTAGAACTTTATTTCGCTGTAATGAGGTTTAAAGACTGGCCGTCTGCCTGCTTTTCCCGATTGTTTATCTTTAAGAAAACGAATGCCTCTTTGTCTCCTCCAGTTAGCCAGGTGCGGTGGAGTCTTTTCATATATATATTTTTTCGTACGACAGAACACGCTTGTTTTTCTTCTGCGTACAAGGAACAACAAAAAGCGCACAGATTTATACGTCCCCTCAGAGCCCGGAGGCTTTTTAATATTCTATAGTGAACAAACAGCTTCCGAAGAGATAAACACAAACCTTTTAGGCTCTGCGTATTGGAAAATCAGAACTTAAAATTCTGTTTTTATTTGCGTGTCAGAGTGGAGAAAACATCGGAGGCGCATTCGCCCGCCGCTCCCCCTGACCTGTGGGCCAGCCGCTTTAAATTGGTTCATTTCTTTTTCCCGCCGTTCCCTCTTTATCATTTAATGGAAAGGAGTCGGCGTCTCTCCTTGATTTCCTGGTTCTGACGCGCGCGCTCCTGACTAGCGCGTTAGCGGCGCCGTCGCGCGGCTACGCGCTCCTGACTAGCACGTTAGCGGCGCTGTCGCGCGGCTACGCGCTCCTGACTAGCGCGTTAGCGGCGCCGTCGCGCGGCTGCGCGCTCCTGACTAGCGCGTTAGCGGCGCTGTCGCGCGGCTACGCGCTCCTGACTAGCGCGTTAGCGGCGCCGTCGTGCGGCTCGCGTGAGGCCGGCCCGGAGATGGGAACCGAAACATCGTTTAGCCGCTTAAAGCTGGAGGGATTTTTTTTTTTTTTTTTTTTTAGCGATTGCTGTAGCAAACATTTTCTCCGAGGAAATTCATAAGCTATTCATAAGCTATTATGATATATGATAAGCTACGGGATTGCGTTTATTTTTTTAATACAAGCCGATCCCGTTGAATCTTGCGTGTTTTCTTAATGTTTAATTTTTATTCTGCGCATCAAGATAACGAGCCGGTGTGCGTTGGTGGAGGAGGCCGCCCTCGTATTTTTAAACCGAAAGTTCTCGATGGCAAAGAAATTTTGCTTTAATGTTTGAAACTTATTAAAGGGAACGGGGGGGGGGGGGGGGGGGGTAGTAGTAGGTGCGACAATCCCTTTAAGAGGGGGCCGCCATAACTCACCTGTCACTCTCGCGTCAGCTCCAGCTCCTCCGCTGCCACGGCGACCGCGGAGTGACAAATCGCTGAAGCCTCTTTTCTAAAGGTGTATTTATGGATTACGGGCGAGCGCGGGGTTTTCTGATCTCTCAATGTCGGGATGTTTTCTTTATGCGGCGCGGCGGCGGCGGCGACACGCGATTCGTGCGGGGGGAAGAAAGCCGTGCGAGGGAGCAAACGAACGGCGGCGGCGGTGGCGCGATGGCGGTGTCGCGGTGTAGACGTCGCCGTGTGCACTCTTTTTTGTGTTCTGGGAAGCGCGGAGGACCGAAGGTACACGCCCAACGTGTCCTTGGAGTGGGAAGCCGAGAGACTCCGAGTCCCCCCCCCCCCCCCCCCCCCGCCCCGCCCCCGCCCCAGCGAATTCCTTCAGAGGCTCCTTCGAAGTTACGCAAAAAAAAGTTTTCTGGCGAATTCTTAAACCATCTTCTCCTTTTTTTATCAGCTGCGTGGCAAAGGTGCAGGATCCATGTCAAATATTGAGTCAGTGCTGCTGAATTCATTATATAAAAGTCTAATATCACAAAGTCTGATATAAAAAAATAAGCCCAGCCTAGGATAGCTTTTAAGAAACTCTTAAAAACCCACCTCTTCGCAAACGTTATTAACGTCTGTGGTTCCTACAGCACTGTTCCTGGAGATCTACCGTCCTGTAGGTTTTCACTCCAACCCTAACAAAGCTCACCTCATTCCACAGCTAGAGCAGGGCTGCCCAACCCTGTTCCTGGAGATCTACCGTCCTGTAGGTTTTCCGTTCACTCCAACCCTGACACGATAGCAGTAGCAGGGCTGAGTTCCTGGAGATCTACCGTCCTGTAGGTTTTCACTTCAGACGATAGCATTGAGTTCCTGTCTCCCTGCCGCACCCGGTCACCTGCTCAGGTCATCCTGATAAAGTTAAAACCGAAACGGCGCCTTCCAATCGAGCTGGCTACCCAACCTGCTTTTAGCTGCTCTGTGTGTGTGTGTGGCTTTCTGTTTCTGTTTGTGTCTTAACTGCTTTGTTCTGTTATATTTTACGCTTTGTAGTGCTTTGTGTTTTAAGAGAAGTGCATTACAAATAAAATCCATTATTATTGTTGTTATTATTATCATTATTATTAATAATAATAATAATAATAATAATAATAATAATAATAATAATGATGTAATAACAATAAAGATCAGCTAGCACAATTCTAACTCTTGTCACAAGCGTCCCTTTGTGTGACCCAGCCTTAATCAGAGGATTTAAAAAAAAAATTAATTTGTCGCTCGTCTGTATTGATTGCAGTACATTTCCTGACACCAGTGCAGTTTTTCACGCTGTTAGAAATTAATTGCGTTTCCACTCAGGAAAAAGCAGTTATTTCTGCATTCGTCTTAATTGTTAATTGCTGCGGCCGTTCTGATGCTGCTGACAGATTGACCTTGAGCGCAAGTTCTTGTGAAAAGGCTGTTTCTACAGGGAGAGAAAAGAAGCTGCTTGTAGCAAAAGGACGTATTCAACAGGTAGGAACAGCCCGCTACCCGTCCTTAACCGGGAGCAGATATAAAGGGCTTTATGTTCCCGGTGATGTGGTGACTCTTTCCGGAAAGACGCAGCTTCCCACGCCTAACGCAGCTCGACGTTTTCTTTCTGCGTTCACGTTTAGAGAGCGACATTCCAGTACGCGGGGCAGCCGTTAACAGCACCGATAGCAAATCAGTCAGTTGACATTCCGATGTTTTGGAATCAGTCAGTTGACATTCCGATGTCCTGGAATCAGTCAGTTGATATTCCGATGTTTTGGAATCAGTCAGTTGACATTCTGATGTTTTGGAATCAGTCAGTTAATGTTCCGATGTTTTGGAATCAGTTGATATTCTGATGTTTTGGAATCAGTCAGTTGACATTCCGATGTTTTGGAATCAGTCAGTTGACATTCCGATGTCCTGGAATCAGTCAGTTAATATTCTGATGTTTTGGAATCAGTCGGTTGATATTCCGATGTTTTGGAATCAGTCAGTTGATATTCTGATGTTTTGGAATCAGCCGGTTGATATTCCGATGTGGTCGGGGTCACGGATGAGAAGGCGCCAGATTGCGAGTTAGAACGGAGGGACGGTGGCGGAATCGGAATGCGTGGCGGCTTTTCTGTGTGACTGGAACGCGACGCGGCGTCGGTCGGGAGCGCCGTGGCGGACGGCGACGCTGTGGAGCGTGACGGGCGTCCTCCTCCCCTCCTCTGAGAAGAGGTCTGCTTCGCTGGCTCAGACCGGCCCGTTTACGCCAACGGACGAGGTGCGCCAAGGCTCCGCTGGACTTGTGACATCACAAGAGGCTTCAGTCTCACCGCTCGCCTGTCAATCAACCCCCCACTGCCCCACACCCCCATATACCTCCACCCCGCCCGCCAGTCTTCCTGTTGCATGTTTATGAGGAACACTTTACAAGCATTTAGTGGGAAACTCGATAAAACCGATCTGATGAAGGCAGGGGGAGGGCGGGAGTGAGGATGAGGAGGGGAGCGGGAGGAAGGGCGGGGGGGGTCTGTAAGCGGCCCTTTCAGCCGCCCGGTGTGCGTGCGTCGAGCGTTCCGCGCTCCCGTCGCCGAAAGCCAGATTAAAACGGAATCTGGGGCAGCGCTCAACGATTTATTGAGCAGGCGCTGTCACGGCTGTTAATTTTTTTTATGCGCACACAAAGAAAGGTGCACGAACACGACAGAAAGAAAACAAAGACAGCTGTAATACGACGAAGCACATCCCACAGACAGAGTTCTACCAGAGACTGCTCGACACAGCGTCACTGGTACGCACGCGGCGGGCTGGTGCGGTGGTGTAATCTCGCGTGAGATGAGCCGTGCGTGAAGATGCTGGGGAATTTTTGCTTTCCTTTTTTTAAAGGGTTTAAAGTTGGTTTTCCAGCCACTGCTCGGTTGCTCACCTTACAGTTGACCCCCTTCCTTCAATCTGAGCTTCAAATGATTTCCTCTTTTTTTTTTTTTTCTTTTTCTGTGTAAAGTCGAAAGTCAGCTTTTTGAAAATCAACCCCGAGGAAAAACAGTGGAAGTAGCACACAAAGTCAGCGAGTAAGTAAGTCCTCAGATCATCTAATCAAACGCTTTCCCGGGCTTTTATTTTTTATTTTTCCCGGAGAGCCGCGCCCGTCTGCCTCTTTAACGGAGTGGGTTTTCATTTTAAGTTTTCTCCCGACTGCGCTAAGCGTTCGCGCGGCCGTTCTGGGCCGTGTGTGTAGCGCGCTGAGGGCGGGGCGGGCCTGACGGCTGAGGTTCTCATTTCTCCACAGCGTCGTTACATCACAGGCATTTAGCAGACGCTCTTATCCAGAGCGACTTACACAACTTTTACATAGCATTAACACTGCATCCATTTATACAGCTGGATATATACTGAAGCAGTGCAAGGTTAGGTACCTTGCTCTCAAGGGTACAACGGCAGTGTCCTAGCTGGGAATCGAACCTGCGACCTTTGGGTTACAAGAGCAACTCCTGACCCGCGTTGGTGTGCGTTGTGTAGCGTTCCTGAGGAAAACGTGCCGTGCGTTCGCTAGCTGTCCCGTGCGCGGACTCCCTTTCCGTCCCGCCTGAGGAGACGTGGGACGTAGCCGCCGGCACTTAAACATGAAGGTGAGCCCGCAAACAAAAAACCCCCCCCCCCCCCCCCCCCCCCCCCCCATGGGCCCACAGAGCCACGCCCTCACAGACCCAAACCGGCCGGCTCCTCCTGCCGCACGGTCCGGCGCGATGACCTCCATCTCTCCCCCCGGCGCCCCGCCGGTCTGAGATTGCGCTCGCTCTGTCAGGAAGGGGCGTCATGCGGGGGGGGGGGCAGAGTTCTCCTTCATCCTCCTGAAGATCAAACGCATCGCGCTCTCCCTCCGCCGAAGGACCTGGGCTTTGTTCTCGGCTTGAGCGGGAAAGAGAGCGTCGTTAGGGGGCCGTGCGTGGAGACGAGCGTGCGCTCATAACTTTCAGTGCCCCCCCCCCCCCCCCACCGCCTGTTTGTTTTTAATAGAACAGTGTTTAAATACAGCCCTCCTCTCCAGTCCGGGATCCATATTTATTGATCTGCTTGTTTTCTGCTCTTAAGTGTTGTTTACAGTAACCCGGCTCACGGCACGGAGAGGGACAGCACCTGCAGTGTGCGGAGAGGGACAAGCACCTGCAGTGTGAGGAGAGGGACAGCACCTGCAGTGTGCGGAGAGGGACAAGCACCTGCAGTGTGCGGAGAGGGACAGCACCTGCAGTGTGCGGAGAGGGACAAGCACCTGCAGTGTGCGGAGAGGGACAAGCACCTGCAGTGTGCGGAGAGGGACAGCACCTGCAGTGTGCGGAGAGGGACAAGCACCTGCAGTGTGCGGAGAGGGACAGTGTGCGGAGAGGGACAAGCACCTGCAGTGTGCGGAGAGGGACAGCACCTGCAGTGTGCGGAGAGGGACAAGCACCTGCAGTGTGCGGAGAGGGACAGTGTGCGGAGAGGGACAAGCACCTGCAGTGTGCGGAGAGGGACAGCACCTGCAGTGTGTGGAGAGGGACAGAGGGACAGCACCTGCAGTGTGCGGAGAGGGACAGCAGTGCAGTGTGTGGAGAGGGACAGCACCTGCAGTGTGCGGAGAGGGACAGCACCTGCAGTGTGCGGAGAGGGACAGCACCTGCAGTGTGCGGAGAGGGACAAGCACCTGCAGTGTGCGGAGAGGGACAGCACCTGCAGTGTGCGGAGAGGGACAGTGCCTGCAGTGTGCGGAGAGGGACAGTGCCTGCAGTGTGCGGAGAGGGACAGCACCTGCAGTGTGCGGAGAGGGACAGCACCTGCAGTGTGCGGAGAGGGACAGTGCCTGCAGTGTGCGGAGGGCGCTGCACAGTCTCCAGTCCAGCTGCGCAATCTTTAGTCCGGCTGCACAATCTGTAGTCCGCCTGCGCAGTCTCCAGCCTGGCTGCGCAGTCTTTTGTCCAGCGGCGCAGTCTCAGGAATAGGACAGAGCACAGCCAAACTGGCATGATCCCCCGTCATTAATGAGCAGAGGCTGCTTAAACACTTCTGAGGTTCCGGTGGTCTGGGTCACAGGACCCCGGCAGCCCGTGCCTGTCCCGGGCTGAGAGCTGCCCCGCCCCGGGGGGAGAAGGATTGGCCCTGTACGCCCCACGCAAGGCTGGTACAGCCTGCCCCCCCCACCCCCCACCTCCCACCCCCCTCCAGACAGACGGGGAGACAGGATTTTCCCTCTCTGCTGCTGGAGCTGGTGTGTGGCCGGATTTGGCCCGGGGAGGGACGGTGGGGGAGGGGTGGGGGGGGGGGGGGGGGTGTTCCGGGAACGTGGATCGTGGTAATGGAGCTGAAGACGGAAAGTGGGCCTGCGCTCCTGTGCCAGCCTGGCCCGCGCCACTCTAAGTGCTGCCCTGCAGGCACTAGCATTACATCAGCATCAGCATCAGCATCAGCATCAGCCTGGTCTTTCCCACGCCGTGGAGTGGGGGGGGTGGGGAGGGGAGGGGGGGCGCAGGTGCTAGCATTACATCAGCATCACCCTGGTCTTCCCCACTGTGGACGGGGGGGGGGTGGGGGGCGGTGGGGGGTATCCTGCAGTTGCTACGGTTACATCATCCTGGTCTTCCGTACCGCGTAGAGTGGGGGGGGGGGGTGGGGGGGGGTCTGCAGTCACTACGGTTACATCAGCCTGGTCTTCCCCACAGTGTGGAGCAGGTGGGGGGGGGGGGGGGGTGGGCAGGGCGGCTGGGGGGCGATTCTGCAGTCCCTGCGGTTGTCCAGGGCGATTGGGGGGGGGGGGGGGGAGGGGGGCTTCCACAGAAGGAACTGGGCAATATGTGAACCCCCATGTCGGCTATACGCGATTATGGGTATGTGTGTACATGCTGTAAATCAGAAACAAGTTTGCACACACACAAACATACACACATGTACACACACGCACGCACACACACACACACAGAGCAGAAAAGTGATCAAAGCGTCCTCCTCCTCAGGTCTTCAGCACGCAGCAGTGGTTAGTGAGTGAGTCTGAGAGTGATCCGGCAGCCCCCAGGGCTCTGGGGGCATAATTAGGGCTGAGAGCTGCTCTGCGTGATCCTGACGTAAACTGGGGGCAGGTCTGAGGGGGAGGGGCCCCTCTGGTCCATAGCACACAGATTTGGGTGATGATGACATCACTGCTGAGCAGTTCAGCACTGTCAGAGCGTGACTGCCGGTGTCTTCCTCCTGAGAAACGGCCCTCTCAGAGCACCATAAGCCAAGCAGCCGTTAAGCCGAAAAGTGCATCTCTGGGATGTACAAAAAAACACAAAAACAAAAAACAAAATTTAAACTGAGAACTTAAGAGCCGAGAGACGCCAAAAACGAAAACTCCGGCGATGACGACGGCGTCTGGAATACCGATGAAGAAGACACGGGCGGAGATGACTCGCCATTACTATCGCCTTCTTCATTTCTTTTTTTTCCCCTTTCCCTTCTCCCCTCATTGTTTTTCGTAACCCCCCCAGCCCCCCCCCCCCCCCCCCCAGCCTGCCGTTAGCGGTAAGTGTCGGGAGTGAAATCCTTCTCTGGCTGTTTGGGGGAAATGGCCTCTTAGCGCCTCCGTTTCGCTCCTCTGTTCTTTTGTGCGTGTAATGACTGTTTTGAAAGCGGCGGCTGATTGAAGTGGGAGTGCGAAAGGAGTCGTGCTGCCGGCCCGCCGTCGGGCTGCTGGAGGTGCCTGCTCGCTGCCCCCCCCCCCCCCTCCCCAAATCCCCCCCCCCCCCCCACACACCCTCCCCCCCCCCACCCCCCCCCTCCCCCCCTCCCCCTCCCCCTCTCCTTTGAGCTCATTGTCCTCCGAGCTGCGCAGCGCATGTTTCATTTAAACTCCTTTCTGAAGAAGAAGAAGAAGAAGAAGAAGAAGAAGAAGGAAAGAAAAAAAAAGAAAGTCCAAACGCATCGAGCCTGAATTGATTCCCGCACGGTGCTGTCTGCATTTTCATTAGGGGGGGGTAGAGCGAGCTGGGGAGGGGAGGGGGGGGGGGGGGGGGGGGGCAGCTAAATGCTAAATCCCGGGGCCGAGAGGGCGGCGGGCGAAGGGCCGAGGTGCTCGGGGTGTTATCGGGTTTCGGATGGCGCTCCCGCTCCCGCACCTGTGATGTCTTTATTTGGAGATGGCTCAGCGCACGCAGACAGCGTCCGCCAGCCCGGTAAGCAGCGGCCCCTCGGAGACGTCCCGCGCCCCAATCGTTTGTCTAAATGCAATTTGGAGAGATTCTCCAGATAGGACGCGTTGCTAAAACGGTGCGGTTACTGCTTATTGAAAAAGCGTCATTCTAAACCTCCCCCCCCCCAGCCCAAACCGGAGAGGCGTCAGCCGCTCGGCGATGCTCAGCCCCGGCCCGGGACGCCTGATGTGACCCGAGGCTCCGAACAGCAGCTCTTCCTCGCCCCGTTACTCAATCCGTGCGCCGCGGTCAAAAAAACAGTTTGAACCGTCGCGGGCTACATTAGCTTTAGGGCTACATTAGCTTTAGGGCTGCATTAGCTTTAGAGCTACATTAGCTTTAGGGCTACATTAGCTTTAGGGCCGCATTAGCTTTAGGGCTACATTAGCTTTAGGGCTGCGTTAGCTTTAGGGCTGCGTTAGCCTTAGGGCTGCATTAGCTTTAGGGCTACATTAGCTTTAGGGCTGCGTTAGCTTTAGGGCTACATTAGCTTTAGGGCTGCGTTAGCTTTAGGGCTACATTAGCTTTAGGGCTGAGTTAGCTTTAGGGCTAAATTAGCTTTAGGGCTGCATTAGCTTTAGGGCTACATTAGCTTTAGGGCTACATTAGCTTTAGGGCCGCATTAGCTTTAGGGCTACATTAGCTTTAGGGCTGCGTTAGCTTTAGGGCTGCGTTAGCTTTAGGGCTGCGTTAGCCTTAGGGCTGCATTAGCTTTAGGGCTACATTAGCTTTAGGGCTGCGTTAGCTTTAGGGCTACATTAGCTTTAGGGCTGCGTTAGCTTTAGGGCTACATTAGCTTTAGGGCTGATTTAGCTTTAGGGCTAAATTAGCTTTAGGGCTGCATTAGCTTTCGGGCCGCATTAGCTTTAGGGCTACATTAGCTTTAGGGCTGCGTTAGCTTTAGGGCTACATTAGCTTTAGGGCTGAGTTAGCTTTAGGGCTAAATTAGCTTTAGGGCTGCATTAGCTTTCGGGCCGCGTTAGCTTTAGGGCTACATTAGCTTTAGGGCTGCGTTAGCTTTAGGGCTACATTAGCTTTAGGGCTGCGTTTCACGTTCCCGCTTCAAAGCCGAAAGGCCTCGATGTCTGAGATCCGGCTCGGGCCTCGTCTGAAATAACGCTGCACGTCCAGGCGGGACGGTTGTTTGTGTGGAAATCGCAGCCGACTTCACAGAGGTCACCTTGGACAGACGCGAAAGACGAGACTGCAGAGTTACAGTAACGGTCACGTCATGATGTCGTGTGTATTAGTGTTTGATTTAGGTGAATACCTGATCTTAACATGCATGTTCTGGAAATGGTGTCAAAACCTTAACAACTAATAAATTCTTAATCTAATCTTTGCTTGGCTGTATCGGGCATGTGGAAAGCCTCGTATGGTTTGTTGTTTACGCTTTCAGACCCAACTGAAGATGTTCCCTGTGTTATTTTTTTTGAAGTAATTACTGATTTTCAAAACAAAAATCTCACACAATGGCTGAAAATGAGTAACTGTATTTTCTCATATCGTACTATGAGAGCTGAATCTGTGTATTAATGGCGTTTTAGTGAGCTGAAGAGGAGAAGGAAGGCCCTTTCTTTCTGCGCGAAGCGTCTGTTAAAGAGCCCGTAAATTACGAGCCCCCGGGCATCGTGTGCGTGCCAGACCGCTCGAGGGCTGGGGGGGGGGATAAAAGTAAATAAATAAAAGCAGCGTCTCTTCTTCTTGCGTTTTCCGCCGGGCGGGGCCTGTCTCTGACCGCGCTCGGCGCCCCCTCTTGGCTCGCTCCGTCTTTTTTGTTACGGTTTCAGCGCCGGCGCTGCCAGCCTCGTATCGCCCCCTGCGTGGCGTGCCAAGGCGCCGGGTGCCCAGTTTTAATCTTGCCTGGCACGGAGCGGGCTCCTCTGGGCGGGTCGTCTGGCTGCCCTGCCTCTCCTTCCCCCGGATAATCAAAAGAGAGCAGATGTTGCTGAGCTGTCCATTCTGTGGGGGGGGGGGGGGGGGGGAGCGATACGCGGAGCCGTGCCAGCCCTCCCGTACACCAGGGGGCAATGGACCAGGAAGGGGCCCGTTCTGTAATTTACTGGCAAGATCTGTGCAATCAGTCCGTGCAAGCCCCCCTGTACACCAGGGGGCGCTAGAGCAGAAGGCGCCGCTCTAGTCATTTCCAGGCAGGGTCTCTGCAGTCAGGGTGTGCAAGGCCGGTGCGCAGCTGTGCAAGCCTTCCCGTACACCAGGGGGCGCTAGACCAGGATGGGTCCTGCTCTGTCATTTCCAGGCCAGATCTCTGCAATCAGGGCAGGTGGGGCCGGTGCACAGTGCTGTGCGAGGCCTCCTGTACACCAGGGGGCGCTAGACCAGGAGGGTCCCGCTCTGTCATTTCCAGGCCGGATCTCTGCAATCAGGGCAGGTGGGGCCGGTGCACAGTGCTGTGCGAGGCCTCCTGTACACCAGGGGGCGCTAGACCAGGATGGGTCCCGCTCTGTCATTTCCAGGCCGGATCTCTGCAATCAGAGCGCGCTCTGCTGAGTGGTAATGAAACGCTCATGCAGCGCGAGGTTTTCTGCAGAAAGCCAAATGAGCGTCGGCTTAGCAAACGAGCGCTGTTTTGCTTCACCCCGGGCCCTGAAAGGAAAGCAGAGCGCTCATGTTTATGCTGGAATGTGGCAGCGGGGTTGAAGACACAGTTTGAATCCAAATTTAGCTTCAGTTACGTAAACGCCTCGTTTTTTTTTTTTGGTTTTGTTTTTTCTTTCTTTTTTTTTTTTTTTTTTTTGGCAGTGTGGAAACAGTCTCCTAGTTACAGCGTTGCTTGTGCCTGTAATTTTACTGAAACGCAAACTATGAGTTGGACTCAGGTTCTCCATTTAACCGTGACGGAGGGGGAGGGGGGGGGGGGGTGGGGGTGGGGTTGAGCGGTGCAGTTTTTGTTTTCTGTGTGCGCACCGAGCGCTGAATCACCTGCCATCATGAAAGCACCAAGCTGTGGGCTGAGTCTGTGCGTGAGTGTGCATGGAGAGCAGCCCAGGGAGGGGGGGGCTTCAGAGGGCAGGGGGGTTCCCCAGCTGGTCTTTATAGCAGTAAGTTCTCTGCCTGACCAGGTATCAATGGCCTGTCATTGGCCCGTCATTGGCCGGTCAGTGGACAGTCAGCAGCCCATCATTGGCCAGTGAGCTGTCAGTCGGTGGCTGGTCATTGGCCAGTCAGTGGGAAGTCAGCAGCCCATCATTGGCCAGTCAGTGGGCAGTCAGCATACTGTCATTGGCCAGTGAGCGGTCAGTCAGTGACCTGTCATTGGCCTGTTACCAACACGTTATTGGCCGTCAGCAAAAGCAACAGTCAGCTGGCTTGCACGGACGCTAATCTGAGATCTCCCGAAAAAGCAACAAAGATCCCCAAGTGACAGGACAGTCTTTTATATGTATATATGTGATCAAGCAGGGATTTCAAAACGGGGAAATCAAAAAATACCGGCTTGCAAATTTGTGTCAGGAATTAGACGAGGCCAAGACGTGGTTTGTGTTGCAGTTTTATTCTTTTTACCACCTCTAAACAGAAGACAAGCTGAGGCTCTGTTGCTATTTCATCGCGAGTGGCTACGTTTTTGGCGGTTTGAATAGCAGGGACGGGACAAAAGGCCCTCCCTCAGCTGAGGGGACTTCCTGCCCGCTTACAGATCGTTCGCCCCGCACCGCGGATCCCGCCATCTGTACCTGCCGCCTAAAATCGGCACAGGTCTCTTTTTTTTTTTTAAGAAAGCAACAACAGCGATTACTTTCTTTGTCTCTCTGTGTGCACTCGAACCCGTGTTGTTTCCGGCTGGAGGTTTAACCGATCCGAATGAAAAACAGAGTCGCCTGTCGCCTCAGCGCGGAACGGAACGGGACGGCCCCGGGTTCCGCCCGCGGAACCTTCCGGATTCCCGCAGAACCCGCCGCGATGCATCGCCGGGATCAGAGAGCCCTTGTGAGGATTAGAGCGATCGTGATTAGGCTGCTTTAATTCCTCAGGCCCAGGAAGCCAGGTGCTTGATGCTTAAAGATTTATTTCAGTACATTCTCCCTCTCTTGTGGAAACAAATTAAGCAGACCTTTTCAGCCGTCAATACTGGATAGAGTTTTTATTTTTTATTTATTTTTTATTTTATTTATTTTTTTGTGGTAGATGCCAGAGCTGGGAGATTTAGCTAAAATCGAAAAAGCTTCGAACGCCGTTTTTTTTTTTTTTTTTTTTTGATTAAAATGTTTATTTTCATCTGAGAGAGTCTGAACTGTGGCTTCTTCTTCTTCTTCTTTTTCCCTTTTTTTTTTTGTAAACCCCGCGCGTAATTAGAATTACTCTCGATGGCAAATGTTTGTGGAAATGTTCATTAGCTTCTCCGGGGCAATCAGTGGAAACGAAAGGTCACATCGGTTTGTTTTCCGCCGTGCCGTGCGCTGATTCGCGGGATGGCAGCGGGTCCGTGCGCCGAATGCTAACGCCGCGCCGCGCCGCCCTCGCCGCCCTCCCCGGCGTACCGGCGGACCCGTCAGACGCCGCGAGAGGGCCGGACCCAGAGCCTGTGGCGGAGAGACATTTAAAATGCGTTTTTTTCCCCCCTCTCTCGTAGATTTTAAAAAAGTAAATATGCCTCTCTCTCTCTCTCTCTCTCTCTCTCTCTCTCTCTCTCTCTCGCTGTGTCTTAAACGTCCCAGGTTTTTGAGGGTTGCGCTTTGCAGAAAAAAAAAATAAAATTTGCAGTGATGTCACAGTCCTATAAATACACCCCAGCTTCTGCTGCTAAATTCAAAAAAAGTGGTTGCAAAAAAAAAAAAAAAAAAACGTGCGAGAACGCACATTAATTCGTTTTTTGAACTTTAGGGACGGTGATTGGAAATGTAGCCGTGCGGAGGCTTTTATTTTGAATTTGTAGTATTTGCATTTAAATTAAACCGTACTTGCGGCTGAATTTGGTGGCATTATCCTCCTCGGAGAACAGGGGCGGCTGTTTTGGAGGGAGACGGGCGTCCGCTCGGAGATCGCCGCCACGCGCTTCATCTCCTCCCCCCCGAGAAACTTAACCGTGACCTTTCAAAAAGCTTCACATTCTAAATACCTTCGGAAAGTGTTCAGCGGCCCTGAATGTTTTTTGTCCCTGTTCCTCTCTCTCTCTCTCTCTCTCTCTCTCTGTCTGTCTCTCTCTCTCTCTCTCTCTCTCTCTCTCTCTCTCTCTCTCTCTCTCTCTCTCTCTCTCCCCCTCTCTCTCTCTCTCTCTGTCTGTCTGTCTGTCTGTCTGTCTGTCTGTAAGCCCAGCCCAGACAGTGAAGTAATCAGTGTGTTAAGATGGGCCCTCTTCCATGTTGAGGCAAACTGAGCACTGTTATCCGATAATAACCTTATAATAATAATAAGTATGTTCTGCAGTGACGGACAGACGCACAGGGCTTGTTTTGAAATGGTGGTCAGTCATAACATCAGAAATGGGGGGGGGGGGAAGACTTGTCTTTTATGTGTTTTGGCTGCAGATTAACGTGGACTCTTCCAGTGATCTTTATGGGACCATAAAGCTGCTGTGCTTATAAAAATAGCCAGTGAGTGCTCTGCAAAACAAATTTAGTTTGGCAAAGGGAAGCTTGTAATCATGCTATAACAGCACCGGGTTTTTATCCTGTTTCATTTTTTTCCACACGCAGGCAGACACACGCACACGCACACGCACACATACACACACACACACACACGCACACACACGCACACGCACACACACAGACACATACCACGCACACACACTGTCACACACATGCACATGCACACAGATGCAGGCAGACACACACACACACACACACACACACAAACACGCAGGCAGACACACATGCACGCACACACTCTCTCTCACACACACACACACATACCACGCACAGGCACACACACACACGCGCATGCACACAGATGCAGGCAGGCAGACACACACACACACACACACACAAACATGCAGGCAGACACACATGCACGCACACACACACTCTCACACACACACACACACACACACACACACAGGTCTGTTTCCCGGAGTCTGAGCTGACTCTGGGCCTCCCGTGGCTGGCCTACACAGTGCTTACCTGCGGGTCACTCCCGGGCCCGCGCGCTACGAGCCCCTTTCTGTGGTTTACCGCGCCCCTGGCTCCGTCTCCCACAAGCAGGGGTCCTGGGCGCTCGTAGGCGGCCGGGGTGCCTGCTCATAATTGCCTGACCTCTGCCTTAACATGCACAGGTCACCCGGCCCCCCGGAGAGCTCTGAAATTGAACTCAGCTTGCGGGCCTTCGATTTTTATTTCCTTTATTTTTTTTTTTAACCCCCCCCCCCCTCCTCCTCCCTTCATCTTCTTGTCCTCTCCTCCATTCTCTCTCCCCCCCCTCCCCCCCCTCTCTCCCTGTGGAGTGCACTGAGGTGCAAAGTTATTCAAGGATGGAGGAATGGATCTGTCCCCTTTGTATTGAGCTGCTGGGTAAGGCTTTTGTGCCCGTGCGCTGTAATTGAACGTGGCCTTATTTACTAGACAAAAAGACGGAACCCGCCCCCCCCCCCCCCCCCCCCCCCACCCCACCCCTTTTCCTGCTTGAGTAGTTTATGTGCGTGTCTGTGTGTGTGTGTGTGTGTGTGTGTGTGCGTGGCGACGGATGGTTGCCGTGGCGGCGGCGGCGGCTGCCTGATGCTCGCGTGATTGTGTGAGTAAACGCCGGCGTGCTCGCTCCGGTCTGGCGGGCCTTTTCTACGGCGGCGGGACCGTCCTTTTAAAACACGGAGGAGAGACACGCGCTCCCCCCCCCCCCCCCACCCCACCCCACCCCCCCCCGTTACATGGACTCCATCAGCCGCCTCCTTTTGTGCCCTTCGCTAATCCATGCTACTTAAACTCTGTGTGTCGCGCGCTGGGAAACAAGCGTGTGTGTGTGTGTGTGAGGGAGTGTGTGTATCTGTGTGTACACTTGTGTTTGACTGTGTGTGTGTGTGTGTGTGTGTGTGTGGGTCGTGTGTGTGTGTGCGTGTGTGTGCGTGTGTGTATATGTGTGTGTGTGTGTGTGTGTGTGTGCGTGTGTAAAGCAGGCTGGCGAGGGTCAGCGGGCTCTCAGCGTGTGAGATGCGGAGGGCTGGGCCCAGTTAATGATTCAGCCTGAGCGCTGGGTCTCTGCGGGCCCAGTTAGAGCCGAGCGGCCCTCCGGAGGCTGCTGCAGAGCGTAATCTCAGGCCCAGGAACACGGCGCCGCTGCAAGAGGCAATTCCCTCTTTTAATTTGCCTCCGGATCGCGCCGCTGCGGAGAGCTCAGATTAGTGTGGCGCTAGTCTCTCTCTCTCTCTCTCTCTCTCTCTCTCTCTCTCTCTTTTTTTTTTGTTGTCGTTGTCGTCGGCGACGCTCGCGCTCTTATCTTGTCGGAGGTGCGGCTTCACGCGATCTGAAACAAACAACGCTTTTTAAAAAGATATTTTCAGACATCTGTGTTTACGACCCGCCGCCGCCGCCGCTGCTCATCTTTCGCCTTGGTGATGCGACTCGCGTGCCGAACGGACGAGTGCGCCCCGCCCCCTCGCGGGTTTACAAATATAATTATTTATTTAAACGCGCGCGGCGTCCGGCTGCCTCGCGCCCGTCCCCCTCGTGCCGTCCCCCTCGCTATGGCTGATTAATGTCTGCGGGTCCGTTAGAGACGCGCCGTGACTTGACGGAGGTCAGCTGTCCCGCTATAAAATATATAAAAAAAAATAAAAAATATTACGCTTTTAAAAACGTGAGCTGTGTTGCCACGGCGTCGGATTGAGTAGGTCTCACCTTCTGAGTTTTGACTGTTAAACTTGCGGTGACCTATCGAGGATTGGGGGGGGGGGATCTGTTCTACAAAACCCGAAATGGTTTATTTGTATTACAATTTCAAATGAGTTTTCCATTTTATATTGTAGAATGTTTGAAATTAACCTGGAGGTGTACTGTATGTCCTGGGGGAAAAAAATAATAATTAAAAAAACCCCTGATTTTTTTTTTCTCCCAAATTCCACCCTCTAACGTTGTTTCATTGGGGCTGAAGTGCACTGACTGGGTGTAACTGGATTTTTTTGGGGTAAAAACCGCGTATTAAAGTGATGATATTGACAGACCTTCACGGTTCTGTGTTCAGCTGCGGCTGAAAATCATGGTAGCGCAAGAGGACTGCGTTTCTCGCACATAAGCAAGAATTAGAAACGATGTGCGTTACAGAGCCCCGCACGGGTGTGTATCGGGGTGCATTTAAAAAACAAAAGAAATAAATGTGTTGTGTTTGTGCATACTGTGAATGTATATCTGTTTCCTGCGGGTGTTTGCGGTGTTCACCTGAGTCTGCCTGATCAACCGTGCTTTCTCCCTTTCTCCCTGAGAGACAAGGCTGCTTGTGTGGATTTAAAAAAAAAAATCCACACAAGCACACGTGCGTACGCGTGCGTGAACGGACGCGATAACCATCCCTCCGTTTTCGGGGGGGGGCCAAACATGAAAAGAACACGGAGTGCGGCGGGTTAGAACCGCGGTTACTCCAATACGTACAGCGTAACGGCGGGGGGGGGGGGGGGGGGGGGGGGAGAGGGGGGAGAGGGAGAGAGAGAGAGAGAGCAGCGCTCGCTCCGGCGCTTTCTCATAGAAGCTTCTGGAACCCCCCGCGAGAGGGATTTTCTTTTTGGAAGAGGAAGAGGCCCGGGAGCGTCGGCTAATCAGTGCGGGGGGGGGGGGGGGGGGGGGGGGGCACGCGGGGCGCCCCGAAACTCGTCCGTCTCTCAGCCTCTCCCGCTCCCTCGTTCCGGGGGAGGCTTTGATCTTTAAAGGTCCTTGAAAATGAGGAGTGAGTGAGCGAGCGGGAGGGCGAGCGAGCGGGAGGGCGAGCGGGCGGGGCGAACGAGGGGGGGATTCTCCCCGGACCCTCGCTGGATCGCGGCCCACATCGTCCTCCTCCTCCTCTTCCTCCTCCTCCGCGTTTGACGGACAGCTCCTCCCCCTCCGCGTGTGATTGACAGCTCGTCTCCCCGGCGACGGGCTCATCCCGCCTCTATCTGATAACTCCCGCTGTAATTGGCACTCGCTGACCGGGCTGAGGGGGGCGGTGCCGGAAGTCCTCGCGCCCTTGACAGGTGCTTTAAAAAGCACAGGTGCTTTATTTGTCTGTAAATACTTCTCACCTGCGTTTCTCACTCACAAAATAAATAAATAAAATAGATACATGACGCAAATAAGGAGTAATACCTATTGCTTATACAATATGTAAGATATCGTTATTTCATGAATAATGTATAGATGTAGTACTCAGAAAGAGAAATACGAATATAATATTAATATGAAATATGAGAACAGGGAATCACCCTTTAAAAATTTCAAGTTCAGGAGTAAAAAAACAAACAAAAAAAAAACAAGCAGAAATGAAATAGAACAGCGAAACAGCGCAGAGCCGAAACCGGCAGGGTAGAGAGAGGGGGCTTGTGGGTAAGAAGGAGGAAGATCACATGGGCGTGCATGTTGCATTTCATCCGCAGGGTGGTTCATCTTTGTGCACGTTTTTTTAAAAGGAATCTCTTCCTCCACGGCCCACAGGAGCTGACAGACAGACAGACAGACAGACAGGCGCAGAATCTCTGCTGCTCTGTGAGAGGGGGGGGGCCCGGGGCCTCTGATACCGGGAGACCCGGTGGCCATTAGTGGCCCTTTGCCTGGGCCGTGCGTCCCCCGGCGGGGGGCCAAAGGGGGGCCGGGCTGTGCTTTTGGGCTGTGACAGGGACTTTCAGCTAGCTGCACTGTCACCACCGTACGCTGACTCAGACCCAGGAACAGACACGGGGGGGGCAAGGGGGGCGAGCTGTGCTCGGCTAACGAGACCTTGACCCTCTTCTGAATAAGACATCGTCCTCGGGTCCTGGAGAGGCCAGTTTGAGCCGGGGTGGGGGGGGGGGGGGGCCTGTAGCCTGCAGCCTGCAGTCAGTCATTCAAAACATCTTCTGGGGCGGAGAATAATAAATAATAATAAAGAATAATAATATAAAAAGGATGAGGGGGGTTGGTTTGGTTGTAGCGCCCAATGAATTTGGAGCGGGTCGGTGCTGCTTTGAGAGCGGGCGCGCGGAGAGGTGGCTTCATTTTGGGACGGGGTCCTGAATAATGCATGGGCTGCGTTACCATCTGAAGCCTTCCGCCTCTCGCCCCAAAAACCCAGGCACCTGTCTCCATCCCGGTTTCAGAAGCCAGCAGCTAAACCTGCGCGGATGCTTATATTGTGAAGTTACTCACCCCCCCCCCCACAACCCCTCACTCCCTCCCTCACTCACCCTCCCCAAAGAAAAAAGATCTACTTTGATTGACTGAGAGCACAGAATTATAGGATTTTATACATTATTAAAACTTTTTTGGAAAATGTTTCCACATAGGAATGCTCCACATTGTTTTCTTTTAATATAAAATAAATAGGATGTGCTTCCAAAATAACTTTTTTTTTTTTTTTTTTCCTGTGTCGCCTCTCAACCCTTCTCTTGCGTACGGGCCTGAGTCTTTCTCTCCTGTCACTCAAACTAGCCGCGGGAGAAGCTTGGGCGCGACGCGGCGTCCCTTCAGTGCAGTTTCACTGTCCTGCGCGTAGCGCTGTGGCTACTTCACTTAACCATGCTGCCCCGCTATGGGATGGCATGTCGTTATGGCTGATTTGGCCGAACACTACAGCAAAGTGCAATTGCCGGAAAAACAAAGACATTACATTACATTACATTCATTTGGCAGACGCTTTTATCCAAAGCGACGTACAAAAAGTGCATTTCATGGTCATAGACAACTGCTAAACACAGGTTCAGTAAGGTACAATACTTATTTTGTACAGCTATTTTTAGCCAAGAACACAGTTCACACAGTGAACACTATTCTGACCTAAGACCGTATTTATTGTTGTATGCATGATATGTGTCTCCCAGTTTCGGCCGTGAGAGATTTAACCACATCTCACCTGCTGTTCTGTATGCATGCATGTGGACAGAGATTCTGTAACTGGACAGGTGCTGCACTGTATGGAACTGAGCAGTGACTGATGGCAAGGTAATGCGGAGAGAAATGCGTGTGTGTGTGTGTGTGTGTGTGTGTGTATGTTTTGTGTGCGTGTATGTATGTGTGTGTGTGTGCATGCGTGTGTGTGTGCGTGTGTGTGTGTGTGTGTGTGTGCCTGTGTACGTGTGTGTGTGAGTGGGAGTTTGGTTTTGTTCTTTGGCTTAGGTTGGTAAGACAAATGCGCAAATTCTCAGAAAAGTCTTAATTAGAGACCAGAGACCTTTTTTTTTTTTTTTTTTGTACCAGCTGGAATGTTAACTCTTGTATCAGCAGACTGTTTTGAGGTTGATTCAGGCTGTGCGGACTTTTTAGGCAAGATCCTCTCTCTCTCCTCTCTCTCTATCACTCTCTCTCTTTATCAGTTTCTCTATCACTCTCTTTCTCTCTATCACTCTCTGTCTCTCTTTATCACTCTTTCTCTATCTGTTTCTCTCTCGCTCTAAAGCCTAAAAGGTCAAAGTGTCAGTGTGGCGGTAATAGGCCGACCTCCTCCCCATCTCATTAGGCCCCTCCTCCCTTCTGACCCCGCCCCCCCGCTAAACCCCCCCCACCCCCCCCCCCCCCCACCCTGCCCCCCCCCCTGTCCTTTAGCAGAACCTTAGAATGCGCATTAAAATTCCGCAGCGCTTCCTCCCTTTTAAACCTATAGCCTGTGTTTTGGGGGGGGGGGGCAGAGTAACGGGGGGGGGGGGCGGGGTTCGCAGCCACACTGAGCAGTGGGCCGCTCGGTTGCCAGGCATTTCTCAAAGTCATGTTTACATAATTAGCGAGTGTTCTGAGGGGCTCAGCGATTTCAAACAATGAAAAGGTTAGAGCGCTTGCTCATCTGGGCCCTGGGACGGGACCTGCTGCGGGACCGCCCCCTCCCACACCCCCCCCCTCCCCCCCCCATCCCCCCCACCCCCCCACCAAAAAACTTTATATTCCGCACCAGCGCCCCGCGCATCCGAGGCACCGCTCGGATTTAAATAACCTTTTCCACCTGCTGTACCTCCACCGTTTCCTCAATGTGCTATTTGAGGGGGGAGGGGGGGGGGGGGGGGTCGTTTTGTGCACAATCAAACCGTTGATCCGTGACAGCCCAATATATGATATGGCTGAGCTTAGAACACACGCCAGGAGAGATTGTGTGCGTGCGTGCTAGTGTGTGTGTGTGTGTGTCTGTCTGTCTGTGTGTGTGTGTGTGTGTGTGTGTCTGTGTCTGTGTGTGTGTGTGTGCGCGCGCGCACGCACGCGTGTCAAGTGATTCTTCTCTCAGCTGGTCCTCTCTCCTTTTTTCGCCTGTAATTAAAGAGACAGGTAAAAAAAAAAACCTGTTAAATTAGTTGGGGGAAATGGCGTGCTTCTTCCCCATCGGTTTTTTAGCTGCCCGCGGCGGGGCTAATTCGCGAGCCCCCGTGCTGCTGGGTAATGTAGTCTCTCCTCGGCCCAGCGCGCCTGCCGTCGCGTGCGCGCGGGATCGGCGGGGGGGGGGGGCGGGGGGGTCGGTTTTCGGGAGGGGGAGGGGCTTTCTGCGAAGGCGCGGCGTTGTTTTCCGTTAAACGAACGCTCGGCGAAGCGCTCCTCTTAATTACCGCAAATTGACTTTACTTATCAAGTCGGTGCAGCGTGCCGCTCGTTAGGCTAATTCTCCCGCTCCTCACCCGCGCGCTTCCGAGAGGGCGTGTGGTTCTTAAAGGGACAGTTACACAAAAGGGTGTGTTGGTTTTAAAGAGACAGGTAGAGACAAAGGTGGGTTGTTCTTAAAGAGACAGGTAGAGACAAAGGTGGGTTGTTCTTAAAGAGACAGGTACATCAAAGCGTATGTTGTTTTTAAAGAGACAGGTAGAGACAAAGGTGGGTTGTTCTTAAAGAGACAGGTACATGAAAGCGTATGATGTTTTTAGAGAGACAGGTACACAAAAGGGCGTGTTGTTTTTAGAGAGACAGGTACACAAAAAGGCGTGTGGTTTTTAAAGAGACAGGTAGAGACAAAGGGCGTGTTGTTTTTAAAGAGACAGGTACACAAAAGGGTGTGTGGTTTTTTTAAAGAGACAGTTGCACAAAAGGGCGTGTTGTTTTTAGAGAGACAGGTACACAAAAGGGCGTGTTGTTTTTAAAGAGACAGGCACACAAAAGGGCGTGTTGTTTTTAGAGAGACAGGTACACAAAAGGGCGTGTTGTTTTTAAAGAGACAGGCACACAAAAGGGCGTGTTGTTTTTAAAGAGACAGGCACACAAAAGGGCGTGTTGTTTTTAAAGAGACAGGCACACAAAAGGGCGTGTTGTTTTTAAAGAGACAGGCACACAAAAGGGCGTGTTGTTTTTAAAGAGACAGGCACACAAAAGGGCGTGTGGTTTTTTAAAGAGACAGGCACACAAAAGGGTGTGTTGTTTTTAAAGAGACAGGTACACAAAAGGGTGTGTTGTTTTTAAAGAGACAGGTACACAAAAGGGTGTGTGGTTTTTTAAAGAGACAGGTACACAAAAGGGCGTGTGGTTTTTTAAAGAGACAGGCACACAAAAGGGCGTGTTGTTTTTAAAGAGACAGGCACACAAAAGGACGTGTGGTTTTTTAAAGAGACAGGCACACAAAAGGGCGTGTGGTTTTTTAAAGAGACAGGTACACAAAAGGGCGTGTTGTTTTTAAAGAGACAGGCGCACAAAAGGGCGTGTTGTTTTTAAAGAGACAGGCGCACAAAAGGGCGTGTTGTTTTTAAAGAGACAGGCGCACAAAAGGGCGTGTTGTTTTTAAAGAGACAGGCACACAGAAGGGTGTGTTGTTTTTAAAGAGACAGGCACACAGAAGGGTGTGTTGTTTTTAAAGAGACAGGCACACAGAAGGGTGTGTTGTTTTTAAAGAGACAGGCACACAAAAGGGTGTGTTGTTTTTTAAAGAGACAGGTGCACAGATGGGTGTGTTGTTTTTTAAAGAGACAGGTGCACAGATGGGTGTGTTGTTTTTTAAAGAGACAGGTGCACAGATGGGTGTGTTGTTTTTTAAAGAGACAGGTGCACAGATGGGTGTAATGAGACGGGTGGTTCCTTGCAAAGAGGGGTACAGAAACACACAAGTTTTAGCCCGACCAAGTTTTTAGCCATAGAAATTCTTCTTTTTTTTTCTTTTCTTTTCTTTTCTTGGTGTGAAGCGACGAAAACCGATTGGCCGCTTGCCACCGCTGTCAGAAAGGCTTTGCAGCCGATCGGGCGACAGCGCGATTCGCTAAGACACGGAGCAGTCGAGCATTCGGGGAACACTGCGGCTGCCCGGGTCCAGTATCGTGGGTGTGGAACACTGTGTGGCCGCCCGTGCGTCCTGCAGTGTATGTGTATGTGTGTGTGTGTGTGTGTGTGTGTGCCTGCCTGTGTGTGTGTGTGTGTGTGTGTGTGTGTGTGCTGCATGCGTGTGTGTGTGTGCGTGCGTGCGCATGTGCGTTCTGTGTGTGTGTGCATCTGGGTCAGACCTAGCAGAAACTCTGTTCTTGACAAGCGGCAAGCGTGTTTTCGATCCAAGTTCTTGTAATTTTATTGCCGTTTTATTAAACTGAGGGAGTCCCGTGGAGGAGGAACACTGGTAGTGTTTTAGCGAAAGATCTTTCCCAAATGTTGGAGCGGGAGTGCAGATATAAAATAGAATTTCTTCATTCAGGTTTTCGAAAAATAAAAGCTCTACCTACCACCAGAGGTACAGGTGTTGTGTAACAGTTAGTGAACTGAGCTTGTAACTAAAACAGGGGTGTCCAATCTTACCCGAAAAGGGCTGTTGTGGGTGCAGGTTTTTTGTTTAGCCCAGCACTAAGACACCTGATTCTACTTGATTGAAGACCGTGATTTAGTTAATTAGTTGAATGAGGTGTCGTAGCATTGGGCTAAAAGAAAAACCTTTACCCTTCACCAGCCCCTTTTCGGATAAGATTGGACACCCCTGGCCCGAACTGAAAGTTAGCATGTTTTCAAAACCCTGACCCTTGCTCTAGTTCCCAGACGGGACTCCCGTCGCCGTGCCCTTGGTCCGGGGCACTTAACCTTAATGGCCCCGGTGCCAATCTCCGGCTGTATAAACGAGCGCCATTAAAGGACGTCGGCTCCGGCGCCGTCGCCGGTCCGGGATGAGGTCATCCGCTGAGGAGATAAACAAACGGTGATGTCCGTAAACGACAAACGAGTCCGGACTCCTCTGCACCGTTGGGCGCGTAGCGCGGTGTCTGTCCCGGTAAAATGTGCTCAGACCGCAGTCCCTGATACGTCACGGTCGTTACGGCGTATCAGCGCGCTGACGGAGTGACCGGTCGTGCCGCGCGTGGGCCTCTTCGGACCGCGGGAAAGAAGAAAAAGCGTCGAACGTGTTTGCGTTTGTGTTTGTGTTTTGTGTGGCGTATTCCTGGAAGGGGTGCGAGGTGGGAGATGATCTCCGCTTTCTGTCGGGAAGTTTCGGTCTCGCTGTGAATACGATCACGCGATGACACGCGCACAGCTAACCGCGGAATGGGATGGGGGGGGGGGGGGGGGGGGTGTTGCTGGAGACTCGTACATGGCTGGGCGCAGCGAGCTCCTCGGTGTGACCTTGTGGGGACCGGCAAGGTCAGACCCAAAATACTGGCAAGGCTACACCCAAAATACGCGAATACCTACAGCTGGGTGGATCTGGGAGCTGTCCTAATGAACCGACCCCCCCCCCCCCCCCCCCCACACCCCACTGCTGAAGTTTACAGTGTCGATTTCTCTCCCGTGTCCATTACTGCACGTCATTTGCTTTTTTCTGATAGACAGCCTCTCGGAAGGAAACGGACAGGACTCACCGTTACTCATAATCCACACACGCGGCTCAGAGTTTACCGAAGCAGCTCGTGTTGACTGTCCTGCTTTGGTGTTCAGCAGGTTGGGCCAGCTTTGAATCCCACAGAGCTTCAAGGTCTGGGTCCAGTTCTGAAAGAAAAACTGCCACGCGATTCCCTTTTTAGCTTACCAGCTTCATACCTCTCCTTGTTTGTGTGTTTGTTTTAGTCCGTAATGGGACTCCCCCCCCCCCCCCCCCCCCCCCCCCCCCCCCCAGTGACCGGGAAGGGACTCCACTCCCCTTTATTTTTGGGTTATTACAGCTGGATTTGATCAATTTCATTTGGTGTCCAGTGCCAGGAGAGAGCGGCCGACTCTCCCCCCCTCCCCCCCCGCCCCGCTCTTAAATCAGCGGGATGGGGTAGGGCAGGGTGGGACCCCTGCCAGACTGTTCACTCCCGTGCTTATTTTAATCCTCGGGTCCCGAACCTCCGCCGGCTGGGGTCCCCTGCAGCAGTGAACTCCCTCAAATGAACACGAGAGCTGGGCTGGGCTGGGCTGGGCTGGGCTGGGCTGGGCTGGGCTGGGCAGGGCTGGGCAGGGCAGGGCAGGGCTGGGCTGGGCTGGGCTTGGCTGGGCTGGCTGCAGAGCTCAGCTTGCATTCATCTACAAGAGTAAACTACAGAATTTTAACAGGGCTCGCTGACACATTCATCACTCTTCGTTTTTTTTGGGGGTTTTTTAATATAGCATTTTGTAAACATTTGTAACAGGGGATCTACGCTACTCCCATTTTAGGAGCACTTGCTTCTGAGAATTGAAGTGTGCCAACTGGCAAAAATAATTTAGAAGCAACATCTACTAATTGGGGTTACTACTAAATCTTTCAACATCAGAGCACATGTGCTCCTTGGAAAAGATGTTAGCATCAAGCCTACAGTCTATACTCTTTTGTGTATTTAGTAAAATTTATTCTGAGTAATATTATTCAGTAGTAATTTTTCAGAGAGGGTTTTCTGGTCAGTGTTCATGGAAGCTCTGTGATGTGTGTGTGTGTGTCATACAGCAGGAGGGGAGTAGGCTTTCCAGTAACCCAGTGTGTAGTTATGTCCTGTAACCCAGTGTGTATTTATGTTTTGAGACCCAGTGCGTAGTTATGTTTTGAGACCCAGTGTGTAGTTATGTTTTGAGACCCAGTGCCTAGTTATGTTTTGAGACCCAGTGCGTAGTTATGTTTTGAGACCCAGTGTGTAGTTATGTTTTGAGACCCAGTGCGTAGTTATGTTTTGAGACCCAGTGTGTAGTTATGTCCAGTAACCAGTGCGTAGTTATGTCCTCTGACCCAGTGTGTAGTTATGTTTTGAGGCCCAGTGCGTAGTTATGTTTTGAGGCCCAGTGCGTAGTTATGTCCTCAGCAGAGACAGTCTAATTAGCTCGCTTGTGTCCTTGCTGGCCGGGGACAGTGCTGGCAGTGGGACGAGGGCTGTTTTTTGGGCTTGTCTTTGTCCTGTGTGTTCCCGGGGTGTCTTCCAGCACCCCCTTATTTGCCCAGTGTCGGTTTCGTTCCTCTGCCGGGGTGTGCCAGCTGCGCGAAACAAGTCTGCACATCTCCGCGCTGGAACACGGGTTCGAGTGAGAGAGAGGCCAGGGCACAGGCCCCAGGCCCCCAAACCTCAAACCACAAAACCGCCGTCCAAAAAAATTCCCTCGCCCTCGGCCCCAAAGCGGGACTCCTGAGAAGAGAGCGCTGTTGCGCCCCTGTGTGCTGACGAAAGCAGGGCCCGTCTCTGGACTCCGAAACAAACAAACAAACACACAAACACCTGGAACCCTTCTGCAGAAAGAAGTCTGTGTTAGCGGGGCCGCGTAATGATGCGTAGCGGCTTTTCAACTAACTCTTGTGTAAACACCTGCCCCGAGTGGTGATGTATTATTTATTCGTTTGAAAATAATCCATATCGCGTATTTCCCCTCGGCGTATTATTATTATTTTTTTTTGTACAGTAATGGACAAATTAAGAAGCATTAGTTATGTTTGCCCCCCCCCCCCCCCCCTTCCTCCCCCCCAGCTGTGCCTTTTGTCCGGTCTCATGAAGATAATTGCCGATGAGGCTTGCTCCAGCTTAACCCTTTAAGGTGTGAGATCATAAATACGTGATTAGAACGTTCTGAACCGAACATTCTAATGCTGATGTCACAGTCACTGCTGGGAACTGAAGGCGTGGAGTTCTAGAACACTTCTAGAATTTTAAAAGAAAAAAAAAACGTTCCAAAAACTCTACTCTTCAAAGAGTGTTCCACGCAATCGATACAGCAGTGTCCTTTGATGCGGTCCGTGTGGTCATCCTTATTATACCCCCCGTAGATGTAATAGATGAAGCCTGGAAATGTTCTTGGACCGTGTCATGTGATGCCAAAGCACTGCTCTGGGGTATGCAGTCTGTGGTTACAGGGTTTTGACCGTTTTTTGACTGTACCTCTGGTGGTAGGAGTGACTTTTTTTTGTCATTTTGCTCTTAATTGTGATGATGATATATTCCAGCGGCGAACGGCAACAATTTGGAGGTGGGGCGTGGCAGAACTGAGAGCGAGTGACTTCCGTCTCTTCGCCGTCGCCTTGTGTATTATTCATCTCCGTATCGGATGGCACCTGAATCAGGGGGCACCTCACAGACATCGCGGTTTACGCCTGTAAATTTCACATCTGTCTGCCGGGCGGCCGATACTGGCTGAAAAAATGCTAATTCCTGCCGGAGGGTGTGAGAGCAGCGCTGCTCGCCAGATTCCGCCCTGAGACCGTTAGCATACGGATCCACCCCCCCCCCCCCGGCAGCTCACTGCAGCCTCCTTCAGTCTGCCCCCCCCCCCCGCCCCCCCGCCCAGCTCACTGCAGCCTCCTTCAGTCTGCCCCCCCCCCCCTTACCCCCCCTTCCTGAGGGAGGGGGGCGTGAGGTGCTGTACGGCGAATGACATTGCCTGAAATCAGCCGGCGTGGATATGCGCCCTCACGCACCGCTCCGGTTGACCGCCGGGTCCGGATCGTAATTCGTGCCCCCAGCTCCCCCCCCCCCGGGTTGCGGCTCTGCGGTAAGACCCCGCAGCGGGTCGGCCTGGGGGGCGGTCCGGGCGAAAGCACGTGCGGAACGTGGCGCGGCGTGTTTGGCTTAAGCGGTTGGTTTAGGGAACGCTGCGGCACGCTGCTGCAACGCGCTGCGGGGGGGGTTGGGGTGGGGGGGGCGCACGCTGGAGCCGAATCTCAGTCCGCTCAGAGACACCAGTTTTGGCGAGCGACCGCTGGAGCCACTCAGGACGGCTCCAAGCCTTTTCAGTGGCTTTATTCCGCTGCCATAGGCCTGCGTGGGGGGGGGGGGGGGCACAGCCATCTAAATAACACCCTGCCCCCCCCCATTTACCTCAGCTGAACCGAAACACACCCTATTGTGAAAGCCCACTTTGGTTGCTCAGGCCTGCCTAGTTCTGTGCTGGCCCAGCTGGAGTACATGAGCGCTTTTGCTCTACTCGCTGAGCAGCATGTCTTCAGCAGTGTTCGTATCGTTCAGAAAAGGGCAAAAACACTTCTACAGACCAGCGCCTATCCATGTGACGTACCTCACTCCCAAACACTTCTGGGTGAGCTGAGTGAAGCGCCTGCCTGTTTTAGGGCACCTTTCACCACACGGGCCACCCCCCGAAATAAAGGCCCTAAAAAATGCCCTAAAAAAGTACCGGAAAACACTAACAAAGCTTGCTGTCTATCCTGTGCTCCGGGGGCAGAACCATATTCCCCCCACGCCCCTTACAGCCTGACTAAAACATAAAACTTTTTCAGATTATTCTAATTTTTAAAAATGTAATCTCGCAGATGTGCGATGCGCCCGTCCCTCTCCGCGCAGTTACCCCCCGTCCCGCGCCCTCTCCCTCTCCCCCCCCCCCCCCCCCCCCCCCCCGCGTTCCAAACGCCGCTCAGCTGCACCGAATTAGCACGTTTTCCCCACACACTGGCCGCAGCTGCACGGAAACGAGCTGGGGGTGACAGGGCAGCCGCTCGCTCCGTAAACACCACCCCCCCGCCCGCCCGGTCGCCTCCTCGCTCCTCAAACAGGTGCCGTGCCCCGAAGGGCGGCTGGAATCGGCGTGTTTACCCGTGCGAGGGAACGCCGCGCGCGCGCGATGGCTCCAAATCACGCCTCCTCCGCGCAGCGAGGCTTTTTTCCGTGAGCGTTTCGCCCATCGCTCGTCTTCGGGCTTTTAGGAAACGTGGAGAAATTGGATTCGCGAGGAGAGATATCTTCCTGTTTGTTAACCGCCGCTTTGTTTTGGATGCGAGGCGTCTTCCCGTGATGACACTTAAACCGCTAATTTGCCGGGAAACGTTTTATTGCGTAGAAAACGTTCGTCGTTTTACGGTGTTTCCGTTTAACAAGTCGAAGCTGTCAGTCGTGATCTGTAGAGGCGGCGTAAAAAATATTCCGGTTTGTTTCCGAAATAAAGATGGACTTCTCGTGCCATCAATGGCAGATACTGCTTTTCTCAGGATATCCCATTGCAGGTATTTTCATTATAGGAATCATGACCATATTTAGATTTGTTTTGCTTCCAGCTGAAAACGGTGCCTTCCCAGTCCCCCCTTCATCACCCCCCCCCCCCCCCCCCCCCCCCCCTCCGGAATCAGCTGGTCCCTGAGGCCCCTGATCTGGCACCCCTGATTTAAATGCTGTAGGTGTCCAGCCACGGCCGAGGGTGAGGAGTTGTGTGGACGGAAGGAATATTCCGTGACCCCCCACCCCCCCGCCGCGTCCCACCCCGCCCCCCCCCCCACATCTCCCAACCGCGCGGCTCAGACATGATGTCCGGTGGCAGATAGCGTGGCTGATTTTTACATTAGCGCTTCCTTCAGCGGGCCGAGGGGGGGGTCAGGCGGTGGGGGGGGGGGGGGGGGGGGCGTTCTGGAGACCGTGCTGTAAATAATGGATGCCCTGGGGTGAGAAACGAACACAGATAACCTTCAAGACAGCTGTGGATCAGCGAATCCGCGTTAGAAGATAGGATTTGGGAGAAACCCAGAGAAGCGTGTTAATAAAAAGCAATCTAATACAGAGAGCGTGAGACTATATATATATATATATATATATATATAGAACAGCGCACTGATAAGGTAGGATGGAAGTCATCGCTCATAATGCTTCCGTATGCCAAAGCTGATAGTCATCATGTGACCTCTCTCTCTTTCTCTCTCTCTCTCTCTCTCTGTTTGTTCTCCATGTCTACAGGCTTCTCTGGCTATCATGTTTTTTTCCTTTTCTTTTGCTTTGGCTTTGTTGTTGTTGTTGTTGTTGTCGTTTGTGTTTTGCCTGCCGAGCGAAACGCCAGCCGAGCGCGTTACGCACTCCCACGCTCTCTGCGCTTTCTGTGTTTCCCGCACGCTCTTTTTCGCGTCTCCTCGGTAATGTCGTCCCCTTCATAGGGCCACGTGACCGCCTCGCGAAAATTAGCATTTCTCTCACGCGCGCTTCTGCTCCGCGCCGATACGGCGAGCCTTCCGGAAGGTTCTGGGTTGTACGCGCCCTCCCCAGCGACGGCGTGCGAGCGCGGATTCAAAGCTGAGGGGGGAGGGAGGAGACAGTTGAGGCTGAAATTTAACCGACGCATATGTATCGTGTGTAATCTAGGCGATACAGCTGCTGAGTAATGCGTGAGTCACCGAACGCAGCGGGAGGGGAGAATGGGGAAGTCACTCAAAAAAAGCGGAAGCCTTTCAGAGGGTGTGCTGCTTCTGCGGCAGGCGACCCGAAAAGCCGACAGAGGTTCGGCGCGACGGGGGCGCCTCTGGCTAACGTACGGCGGGATTCAGGAAGTTTAGCGGAAGGAGGAAAAGGGCGTTCCGCCGTTTCCCATCTGCCCGTGCGCAGGGACCGAGCCGTTGGCTGAAACATTCGGGTTTTCTTGATGTAGCCACCAGCTTTTCTTCTCTCTCTCTTTCTATCTTTTTTGGAGTGGGGGAGTGAGTAGGGGTGGGTTTGTAAATAGGGGGCTGGATAGGTTTTAAGGTAGTTGTGGAAAATGTCAAAAAAGGAGCATCGAAAGTCAAAGTCTCTCTCTCTCTCTTTCTCTACCTCTCTCTACCGCTCTCTCTCTCTCTCTACCTCCCTCTCTCTCTCTCTCTCTCTCTCTCTCGTGCCCGTTGTTAAGAGAATGCAGTGTCACCTGTCTCAAGCTCTACCAGCTGAAATTTGGCACAAATAATTAATTCTGGGAGAGAACGGGTTACCCTAAAAAACCAGACACCTTCCCGTACCTCCACAACTCCCCCCCCCCCCACCCCCCCCAGCCCCAGCCCCCCCCCCCAAAAAAAAGATGAATAAACATTCCGTGTGAAGTGAAAAATGAAGGGGCTTGACAAATGAAAATAATGAAATGAAAAGGAAGTGGCTGTTCTGGGCGCTTGTTCTACACCAGCAGCACTGGCTGCTGCATTAATGTGGCTCTGGCTTCGGAGGAATCCGGGTGTAATAACTCAGAAAATAGAGTAATTAGCAGAAGCAGCTGTAGCACAATGACCCCTATTCATCAAAGCGATTTACTCCTGGGTACAGTTTGAAGCCTTTTTTTTTTTAACCGTAGGGGAATACTCACCGGCCATGTTTTTTAGGAGAGAAAAGAAAGTTGGGGGTTGCAGGTTTTTTTTTTTTTTTTTTTTTCCCCCGACTTGCTCGGGAGGCGGTGGCTGGGTGGGGTGGGGGGGGGGGGGTGGGATTGGAGGGGTGGGATTTGGGGGGGGGGGGGTGGGTGCGGGATTTTGTGGTGTGGGGTGTGGGATTGGGGTGGGGGGGTGGTGGGATTGAGTGGGGGGGGGTTGGGGGGGGGGGCAGTAATGACACGGGTGGGGCAGCGGGCGGCAGGTCCTGGGTCAGCTGGCGGGTTTATAACTGAAGAGCGTAATTGTCTATGAAACGAGAAGACCAGGCAAACGGAAGAGAGACGAAAGGTTGCCGGAGAGGCAGAGGCGGTGCAGGCACGTTTACGGGGGGGGGGGGGGGGGGCACGTTAATCCTTGAGGGCTTTGGGCTGAGAAATCCGAGGTTTAAGATGGTTTAGGGGTGTAAAGCGGCGGGGTGGAGGAGAGCGGGATTCGGGCTCCACGGCGGAGGTGCGGGACGCTCCCTGTCCCTGGGGAGGAGCGCTGAAATGGAGCTGTGCTGTGCGGCTGCGGTGCGGTCTGCCGTTCGCAGGTCCTCCCGGCTGATAAGGGGGGACACAGCGTGCATTCAGGTCCCGCCTCGTTCAGAGGGACTCAGAGAGGAGCGTCCAGTTCCCCTTATCACTCCTTTTTTTTTAACCACCGGTTTATTTCTGTTAGTGTTGTTTTTTTTTTTTTTCGATCGAGCGACAGGACGTGGTTCACCCAGAGCAAGGTGTCTTTGCCTTTGTCTTTGCAGTCCCCTTCAGGGGGGAAACGGCCAAATTCAGATTGACTTCAGAAAAGCGCGGGGGGGGGGGGGGGGGGGGAGCGGTGGGGAGGGAGGGAGGGGGGGAGGGAAGGGGGGGGAGTTTGTAAACGGAGAGATAAGGTTCCTATCTGCCTCAATCATCCCTCGGCCTCGATTGGAAAATCGATGGCCCTTGATGACAGCTTGCTTTCGCGCCTTCGGCGGTTGAAAGTGCAGCGGTAACGACGCCGCCCGCAGGATCGGCTCCTTAAACGGAGCTGATCCCCCCCCCCCCTTACCGCGTATCGCGTCCAGGCATTTAACGCGAGCCTCTCTGTCCGGTTAAACTTTTAAAGGAACCTTCGTGCTTTTCGTCTTTTCCTCTTTTCGTTCGCGGTGGGTTTTTTGCCGCTCTTGCTCTCGGATTCGTCTGCGACAAGAGCCGTCGTTCGTCTCGCGGGTCCCGGGCTCTTGGGCGTAACCAGAGAACACGACGTTTCTATTCGTCTCTCTTTTTGTCTTTTATATCCCCCAACAGTCTCGAAATCCAGACGAAAGTACGCTGCCGTAGGCGTACCCGCCGCGGAAACTTTAAGATGTCGCGGGACTGCGGTGTGTTTGTTTAGACGATTCGTCTGGCCTCCCGGTGTTGGGGTTGGGGGTCAGGGAGATGAAGGAGATGGGCCTCCCCCCTGACACCGGCGGCTGCTTGTCCCGCTTTAGTCAGGGTCTAGCTCTCGTATTCCACGGCCCCTTCGCCCCCCCCACCCCCCCCACCCCCCCAGTGCCGTCTGAAGGATGCGGTGTGCAAACAGGTATTCTGTATTGTGGGACGACACGTTTGGGGAAAATTGGATTCCGGAAAGGTCACACTGACCTTTACAATAGCCTTTACAATAAAAATAAATAAATAAATAAAAAATAAAAAAGAGAGAAAGAAGAAGAAAAAAAAGCACAAAAACTGTTTTTTAAAACTGTTTTATGTGTTTTTGTTTTAGCACGTTGAAACTATCTGCAATTGTAGGGATCTGTGACAAAGGTAGTTATAAACAACCACCAATGTGGTCATATTAAAAAATAAATAAAAAAACCAGGAGGCTTTTGTTTTGTCTGAAACGGTGGCGTAGGTTGTCATTGCTTCGTAAATCACTGATGATGTCCTTGTAAAATGCAGAAGCTGAGCAGTAATTTGATATTCAGATCTTTTGTGCAGTTTGAAGAGAGAGGAGTTGAAAGGTAAGCGGGTAAGAATTCGCTGGGTTACCTTAACGACCAGAAGCCGTGGTTGTCGTGAGTCACAGGCTGCGTACAAGAGTGAATGGGCAGGATTTTGACATAGCCGTTACATTTTTACATTTTAGCCAATTAGCAGGCATTCCTGTTCAGAGCGTCGAGCACAGATTAGGCCGAAATCTTTTTCAACCAGTCATACAGCTGCATATTTCCCTGAAGTAATTCAGGTTAAAGTACCTTGCTTGACAAGGGTACATTACATTACATTACATTACAGGCATTTAGCAGACGCTCTTATCCAGAGCGACTTACACAACGTTTACATAGCATTTTACATTGTATCCATTTATACAGCTGGGTATATACTGAAGCAATTTCGGTTAAGTACCTTGCTCAAGGGTACAGTGGCAGTGTCCTACCCGGGAATCGAACCTACGACCTTTCGGTTACAAGCCCAGTTCCTTACCCACTAGGCTACACTCCGTCCTATACAACAGGTTACAACAGGATTGTCCCACCTGGGCATCGAAACATCCAACCTGCCGCCCCGCTGAATGTATTTTTCCCCGTTTCCTCTCTTTGGCCAATTTCGGCAGGGTTGGGCATCCAGACCAGGACATTAATTGTCTAAAACAGCCTTAGTTAAATCGCGTCTAGCTCACGGTCGTGAAGCAGGAAATTTTTCCTGGACTGGGTGTTGTGACGTTGTGATGTATTGATGATGGTCGTGCTCAGTGGCCAGCTTCTTGCCCAACATTGTGGCAGGGGCCACTGCCTTTGACCAAACGATAAGCAATCGATAATGACAAAACGATTCAAATTTAAATTATTTCAAGTTTTAAAATGGTGACCGAAGAAAAGGAAAGACAGAAGGGCAGATGTACCTCTACACTGCATCCGCTCTCCTCTCTCTCCTCTGCTCTCTCCTCTGTTCTCTGCTCTCTCTCTCACCTCTCCTCTCTCTTCTCTATCCTCTCTCTCTCCTCTCAGAGTCTTTACCATATGTGCATATTTATCTGGCCTTGCCCTCGTTCAGCTGGGTTTTTCCGGTCAGATAAGCCGCCTCTGAATATGGATAAAAACTAGCGGGTCGCGGTCGGGAGCCTGCCGTTAACTAACACTGCACACACACACACACACACACACACACACACACGCTCGCACGCGTGCGGCGCGGAGCGCACACAATGTGAAATTCACATTTATGCGTCCCCTTATACGTACGCCAAGCCGTGCCAGGGAACTGTGAGCAGTATTTTAATTAAGTGTTTCATTTGGAGTGGCGATAATGAGTTGGCAGTGATCTCTGGGAGCCGCGGGAAGGGGAATGAATTGCCGGCTCTGCCCTTCCCCCGCGCGAGCATATATATTATCTATTGATTGCAATTCAAACAGCGAGATGACAACTGTTAATCAGTGCCAAGGTATTAGAGATTGGTATCTTTAAATGGAAATGTCAAGAAGGAGCCCGGGCTAACTTTAATAGCTTAACTTATGCATCTGTCATGAGGGCCAAGATGAAAGACGAAAGGGCTTGTCTCTCTCTCTCTCTCTCTCTCTCTCTCTCTCACTCTCACTTTCTCACACTCTCTCTCTCACACTTTGTGTCATACTTTCTCTGTCTCTCACACACACACACACACACTCTCTCTCTCTCTCTCACACGCTCTCACTCTCTTACACACACACACTCACTCACTCTCTCTCTCTCTCACACGCTCTCACTCTCTTACACACTCTCACTCTCTCACACACTCTCTCTCGCTCTCTTACTCTCCCTCTCTCAAACTTTCCCCCTCTCTCTCTCTCACACACACTCTCTCTCTCTCTGGCGCAAGTTTGTAATGCGAGGGCGAAGTTGTGCGTGACGCTCTCTTGTCGTTGATGCGAAGCTGAGGCAGTGGGACATGATGGGTGGAGTATTATATGGAGGTGGGATGACAGTCCCTCTTCATTTGTCCCTTGATACTCTTCTTATGTACCTTATTTACCACATATTTCAGAGTACTCTGAAGTTTTATCCGAAACCCTATTGAAATATATTGGAAAGACCTGACGTCAGCCATGTTAATAAACATGCAACGTTTGACCAGACATATTGCTCTATGTTCCTCATATCAGCCTGTAGATAAATTTTAACTATTTAAATTTTAAGAAATAATTTTTTCCCCTGAAGTGCTCTACCCCCTTTTGAAATGGGTGGGGGTGGGGGTTGGGGGGGGGGGTGAATACTTTAGCATTTTCTGGTTACCTACATGTTGTAAAATCCCACAGATGTGTAGACCTTTAATTCAGCTGTGATGCTAGAGAGGACTGTGAACACATGCACATCATAAATAAATAAAAAAGGCCAAATTGGCTAAGTGACATTTGAAATCCTTTTGGGGAATAGAGAAATGATAAAAAAAGGAGATTGGTGGGGGGTGAATACTTTTTCAGTCTGCCGTATATGTACCCAGCCACAGCAGTGACTGTGAGACAAAAGGAAGGAGTTAGCATATTGGTAGTGGTGCAGGGGGCACAGGAGCTGTTCTGTGGCATCCAAAAGTATTCCGTCTCCAGTCTTTTGCCAGAAATTTGCAGGGTTTAGGGCTTTCCGTCTCCTTCTCTTCTTCAACAGATGGAACATCTGCCAGCTGTTTAAAAAAAAAAAAAAAAAAAAAAGAAAGGAAAAAAAATACGGCGAAATGATAAATATCGCCGAGGCGCGAGCAATTCGCCAGAACGATTCGCTTTAGAAAAGCCAATACCCTCTCGTCACAACAAGTGCATTATTAAAAAGGAGTCAAACAATGACACGAAAGTCAATTTCTGTCGCACCGCTAGGCGCTACGTGCCCCTTGTGTCCCCGGTCGGCCGATTTTTCGAAAGCGTGTGTGGGGGTGTGGGCTTCGCGGCGGAGGTGTTTGTCGGCTGCGGTTGTTGAATGGGAAGTAGCGGCTTATCTCTGTGGGGTCGCATCAATCAAAACGGCAACGTTTTTTTTTTTTTTCTTTCCCCCCCTTTTTTTTTCCGCTGCGCCGTAAAGCTCGGTTTCCTGTCGCGCCTGCAGGACTCGATTAGCAGTTTTTAGCGCCCGCGTTCGGCTCCCCCGTCGTGCGAAACGAACGAACCGGCTGCTTTAAATCAGCGTTTGTTTACGAAAAAAAAAAAAGAAAAAATAAATAAATAAAGAAAAAAAAAGAAAAAGAAACAGCGACTGAAGAAACCGTCGGTGTGTCTCAGACAGAGGCACGGGCCCCTGAGGGACCCGGGCGAACCTTTCGGATTCCTGCTCGGATGACCGGACGCCCCCCCCCCCTTGTGAATATTCATGAGCTCGGTGCGCGCGGCGCCTCCTCCCGCGAGATGGCGGGCGGTGATCGAGGCGGCTGTTGGAGCGTGTCACCCCGAGCGCCGCTCGCTGTCGATGAACACGGCGGGTGAGAGATCCGCTCGCTCCTCCGTGCGTCGAGTGGCGACGCGTCGCCGAGGCCTTTGGATTTCCAGGAAATCGTTTGCCGCGTCGGTTGGAAACGGCCGGCCTGTGAGAACGCTCTGTCTGGGGTTTTTTTTTTTTGTGGTTCGCTGAAACGGTCCTGCACTTTTTGGCTTGGGACTCTATGGCTACCCTGTGCCCTCTGGACCGCACCACCCCCCCCCCCTCTCCCGCCAGACATTGTATTAGATAATGGACCACATCACAATGTGGTTTCTTTGAAGTTCAACATTCAATTAATTCTGTCAGTTACAAGCATTTTTTCACTCATCACGCTTAATTGTATAAGTGACTCTGGTTTAGCCAGCAGCACCTTAGTTCACTTCCTGTATGTCATTTCCTCTAGCACTAATAGTAGAATGGCATATTTTTTTGGCACAGTTCCTTCCCATCTTATTGTGCTTTTTTCTAGTTTCTGTATAAGGCTGTGAGTCTATAACAGAGGTCCTCAATCTTATCCAGAAAGGGCCGGTGTGGGTGCAGGCTTTCATTCCAACCAACCTGATTTCACTAATCAAGGTCCTTAGCAAAGACTCTAGTGTTTGATTAGTAGAATCAGGTGGGTAACTGCTTTGAAGGAACAAAAGCCTGCACCCACACCGGCCCTTTCTGGATAAGATTGAGGACCCCTGGTCTGTAAGTTTTCGTGTCCTTGGTTCACAAAGCCACTTTCTAGTAAAGGGAAATTAAATGTTTTGTTGAAGCGACACACTTTTTAATCAGCGGATTTAGTTTCAGAGTGCAGCTCTGGCGTTAGCACAGGCGGCTAACGTGAGCCGCTGAACGAGTTAACTGCTCGTTACGACGTGAGGCGAAAATCGAAATCTAATCAGAAAACGACGCAGGCCCCACGGGACGGTTATTTTTTTGAAGTAAAATTACACGTCTTAAAAAAGTATGAAGTAGTCGGTTTGAAGTTTGAAATGGAATGCAAATTGCCGGAAAAGGTCTTGCTCCCCTTGTTTTTCTTTTCGACGGTTCGAATGAAATAATTAGATGGGGCACGTCTGAAGGTAAGTGATCTAAAGAGTTGTGTTACGTGTGAGGTGAAAGAGGTTTTTATATTCATAAATGGCTTTTTCGTGTTGTTATTATCTTCTTGTATCTTAAGTCCCCCTTAGCATAAGGGTGTCTAAGTGAGAACGGTTATTTCAAGAGTGCGTTCACATGGGGGAAAAAATTAAAATGCGGGTCCAAAAAAAATTAACGACGTTTTACCCTCTGAAACCCTCGCAATGAATCTTATTTACTCTTCGAGCTGAAGTACGATATTTGCTTTGTGGATTTTCGAAATTCAAACGTACGATTTCAAACACGAAAGCACTTAAAGATCAAGTGTGCGAAACTGTCTCGGTTCCCTTCTTAACCAAACCCAGGGGGTGGTTCATGTTTGTTGCTGAGGAAGGTGGCTGTGATTTAAGGACTGTGGCTGTCGTAGGTTTTACATGAAAGGCTGGATGTCAGCTCTGCAGAAGTGTATCCGTTGTGTCGGTGCCTCTCGCTGCTAGCTAGCGCGCGAAGCTAGCCCGTTAGCACGTGGCCCTGTTTCCCGTATCAAAGCGAAGCAGAGCCTTGCCACCGGGCAGCCCGGGTCCCTGTGTGCCACAGGAGCCGTGCGCTTCGGCTGCTGCCCCTGGAACGACATCACAGCGAAGCTCGTTACCGGTCCTTTGTTGTTTTATTATTATGTTTTTTTTTTGTTGTCGTGGGGGTGGAGACGCTACCTTAGCCCGTTAGCACCACCTGCTTCAAAGGAGGCGTAGGGCTGTGCGTTCTGTTCGCGTGTTCGTGACTCTGTTTGTTTCCAGTCACGAGGGTGACGGTCTCGTGTCCCGCAGTTTGGGGAGGGCGGGGGTGTAGGGACTCAGTTTGGGCCTGGCAGGGCTCTTTCCCCAACCCCCCCCCCCCCCCCCCCCCCCCCTTAATAAGGTATGGAGCTCACACACAGGGTTGCCTTATGGTTGGGGGGGGGGGGGGGGGGGGGGGGGGGGGGGGGGTGGTAGGATTAGGATGATTCCAACGGCCCTGACCACTTCCTGGGCCCCTCAAAAAAATGTGTGCAGCAATTATGCAGGGATGGCGTAGGCTGGGGTGGTGGGGCCCAACGTGAGATCCCTTCATGGGGCCCAAAATGCCTGCCGTTCCCCCCCCCCCGGCTCACAGACGCCCCTAAAAGCTGCCGAATTCAGAGCCGAGCCGGGCTGGGGGGGGGGGGGTCACAGTCTCGTAATCGCGGCTGGCGTTCCCCCGGTCAGCGGCCCTTCCTGTTGTTCGCGGAGACCGCCGGCGAGGTGACCATTTCAAAGAGTTCTTGCGGCGGCGGCGGCTGCGCACTATGAATATTTATGACCGGGGCAGAGACCAGGGAGGCGTTTTGTCCCCGAGTGATTGGCTGTTATAACTGTTCTACGCGTATCCATAGTGATTAGAATCAGGGCCCTAACTAGTAACATCTCCCTGGTGATGAATATTCATGAGCAGCTGCCCTGCCGGAACTCCTCCTGCTTCTGCGGCGGCAGGGACAGAACTTAGCGGTGTAATAATACCCAGAGTCATCTTTCCTCTTACTGCTGATCAACTGTCTCTGGTGAGGTGAAGTCACACCGCGCGCGTGTGTGTGTGTGTGTGCGTGTGTGTGTGTGTGCGCGTGTGCGTGTGTGTGTATGTGTGCGTGCACATTTGTGTGTGTGTGTATGCTTGTGTGTGTGTGTGAGAGCACGTGTGTGCGTGTTTGCGTATGTGTGTTTGCGCTTTTGTGTGTGTATGCGTGCGCGTGTGTGTGTGCG
>CM045895.1:33527491-33532491 GCA_025169545.1 Anguilla japonica | reverse complement strand
TGTTAGAGAAGTCAAAAGGACCCGTCTGCGTGTGAAACGGGTTTTTATTTAAAGGTGCTGTGAAAAGATGGGTCGTTTTGACTGAATGGCTCCTTTCTCCCTTACAAACCGAAATGTTTTTTTTTTTTCCCCACGTAGCTGAATGCTAAGCGCTAAAATATTAAATGAAACAATAACGGTCTGATGGCACTGCCTCAGAGCGGACTGTCAGTCTGCGAGGACTCCCATTAAGGAGGACATTCCGAGGTCATGTGACTAGATGTGTAGGCTGCAGAAAATCTAGTCGAGTTTTTTTTTTTCCTTCTCCCAAGTAGCCCCTCTTTGACTGAGGACGTTGGTTATCTACAGCGACTCTTTTAAGTGTTAAGTGCAACCCTCACCACCCACCCCCCCCCCCCCCCCCACAACCCCTACACCCCCCCCCCCCCCCCCCCCCCCAGACGGTTCCCCAGTGTAATCGGTCAACTGCGTATCGAAAAGCCTCCTCAGCTACCTGGCTAATTAAATATCCAGAGCACTTAACCGAGTCTAAGATTACACTAATTCCTCCCTGACAGGCTGTGGCAGGAGAGTGCGTGCCGGTTTGGGTTATTTTCGCGGGGGGAAATCTCCAGAGTGTTTTAGCGGGTTTTCCTTTCAAGCTGAGTTAAAGGGGGTGTTATGCAGTTTGGGCAGCGCCCGCGGTTCTGTGTGACCCCGTGAGGGGGAGACCGGACCCCCTTTTATGCAGATTGGGCTGCTCCATCGCCCTCGCCCTCGCCCCGTTCCTCTCCTGCTCTGTAACGATGCTGGTGGGGGGGGAGGGGGCGTTTGGTTTCTCCCTCCCGGCTGGAATGTGGGGGGGGGCGCCGGGGCGTCCCAGTTTGGGAGGAGAGGGGGTGCAGCCTGACCTCCGGTAGGGGGTTACTGAGAGGTCAAAGGTGAGAGGGCGATGGGTATTGTCGGCCTGTAATCAGATGGTCTAAAAGCCTCCTCAGGCAGTATCTCACGCTGCTGTGCCATGATCAGACCTGTCGTGTGAAAAGGGGGGGGGGGGGGGGGGCGGGGGGGGGGGGGGGGGGGGGGGTGTAGAAACATCAAATGGCTTTTAAGACGGGCGATCCCCCGGCCCTAAGTGCCACTCCTCAAGGGCGTCACTCTCCGGTCAGAGTGACATCCGGAAAAAGAACAAAAAAAAATCGCACGGCGTTCCTCAGATCCGTGCCCACGACAGCGGAAGACTGAAGATGGAGGGCGATTTATAAAAAAAAAAAAACGTTAAAAAAAAAACGGCCCTTCTGCGCTCGAGGTGACAGGTTCCGCCCGCTAATGGCGCCGCTGTTGCCGTGACGATGCCGCGGTGCCCTGTTCTAATCCCCGGCCCGATCGGCACAAAAGCTGTGATGGGGCTCGTTATCTCACATTTATCCCCCCCCCCCCCCCCCTTGGCCGGGGACACGCTGAGCTCTTTGGGTAGTTTAGCTCCTCTGGAAAGGCACGGATGACTCAGCCGAGGCCAGAGCCGCTCCCATCGGCGGCGACGCCCGGGAGAGGGCCTTGTTGCGCTGCGTGTGACCTGTGGCGACGCCTGGGGACCGAGCGTTGGCTACAAGTGTAACGGCAGCTTCCGCGGGAACTTGACTGAAGGCGATTTACTTGCCAACTGTGTCCGTTTCAACAAACAAAAAAAAAACCCTTTTCATCTTTTGGTCTCTGACGTCCCTGTGCCTCAGAGAGGATTCTCCCGCTCGTGACTGGAACGCGGACAGAGACTCGTGAGGGTAGAAGGTGATTCACGCAGTTTAAGCGATGAGTGACGCGAGAAAAAATCAGAAACCGCGCTCGAGGATTCGTTGTTGCTTTCATGTCCTCCGCCTTAACGCCGTTCGGAGAGCTGATGCTCCAGCAGAATTGTGTGTGGGACTCGGGGGTCCGTGGTGATGCTTGGACAGAATTGTGTGTGGGACTGGGGGGTCCGTGGTGATGCTTGAACAGAATTGTGTGCGGGACTGGGGGGTCCGTGGTGATGCTCCAGCAGAATTGTGTGCGGGACTGGGGGGTCCTGTGGTGATGCTCCAGCAGAATTGTGTGCGGGACTGGGGGGTCCGTGGTGATGCTCCAGCAGAATTGGGTGTGGGACTGGGGTGATCTCATGTCTCATCTCTGGACCCCCCCGTGTTATCAGAGGGTTCCCTGAGGCGTGGCGCTCGTGACGCTCACGGCCGTGACCTCTGACCCTCTTCCATATTCACCCCGCGCGCGCCGACGCGTGTGCACTGGAGGGGGACGTCCTCTCCTCGACCCCGTGAACCGTGCGACACGGCGCTGGGAAACGGAGCATCCGCTGCGGGCCCCCCACGCTCCCCCCCCCCCCTCACCCCCCGCCCCCCCGTCAGATAGGACATGGCGCCAGTATCCCAGCATGCTTGTCATCGAGGCTCCCCCTGGCCCTGACCGCCTCGACCCTCTCTGCAGCTCTCTTAAATTCGGGCCGCGGGATTGGCCGGGGTCCCGTAGGCCGTTCGTTCCCCTCCCCGAGTCTTAAAGATTCTTAATGGCGGCTTTCTCCACCGCCTATTAAATTCATAGAGGCTCTCTCTATCGCCGAAAAGTACCAGTCTCCGGCTCCCCCCCCCCCCACCCCCCCCCCCCCCCGCCAGCCAAGGCTAGCAAACACTTTTAATTACCAGACTCCCCCAAGGATGGTCTTACGGTCAAAATAATGATTTAAAGAAGTGGAAGGAGGAGGAGGAGGAGAGAGAGGAAAAATAAATCTGGACTTGCTGTTTCAATTGCGTCGTTTTTGTGGTAATAGGTATTGATGAGCTTTTTCGGAGGGCGCGTTCTTTCCCCCTGCGGAGGGGTAATTGCGCCCTCCGTCGTCGCCGCGGCTCGAACCCGCCGGAGCGAAAAAACGATTCGCCCGCCCGCGCCGCGCCCGCGAGCGCACCTGGCTGAGCGTGCGCGTGGCGTCTGATCTGCAGTCAGGGTGCGTTAAAGTCCCTCCAATAAAATCGAAGGGGGGGGGGGGGTGGGGGGGGGGGGGGGAGGGGGTGCAGGTGGGGCGTGAGGGGGGGGGGGGCTTTGAGAAACAATCAAACGACGAGAAGACCCCGTGGCTGGAGAGTGACTCCTGAAAAGGAGACTTGCAAATGAATCCGCCAAATGTTATTGTGCTCGCTCTTTTGAAGGCCCGCATCTCGTTCGCAATTTGCATATCCCGCTGCAAAGTCATTTGTCTTTGAAGATTGGAGCGGCTGTAATGGATTGGTGATTTCTCCTCTTTCTCTCCGTGTCTCTCCATCTGTCCGTCTGTCTCGCTCTCACACACACACACACACACACACACACACACACACCTAGGCACGTATCAAAGGACAGGGACACTCATTCTGGCCTGTGTTGGAGGATTAGAGTCCCTGTTCAGCAGTGGTGACACACTAATATTAACAGGTCTGAAATGGAGCGGATCGGATGGCTTTGCTTAGAAAGCTGTTTTAAGTCAGGAGTAGAGAGACAGCTTGGTTTTCCAAAGGGAAGGCCTTAGGAATGCAGAGAGATAGAGAGACAGACAGAGAGAGAGAGCGAGAGACACTGGCAGACAGACACAGATAGATATAGACAGACAGACAGATACAGACAGATTCAGACAGACAGATAGAGAGAGAGAGAGATAGATGGAAAGACAGACGGAGAGAGAATGAGAAAGAAAGGTATGGTGCTAGCACATCCCTTAGCAATTCGATCACGTTAGCAGACGGATGGTAGGATTGTTCCTGTTTCACACTGGTGTCCCGGCATGTGAAGGTGGAATACTTACCAGTTATCTGTGTTGGGTGTGTGTTATTGCCATGGCAATAGTGATGTCATAAAGGCTGTGCCTGCATAGCACACCCCTCAGTAGTTCGATCGTGGTGGCAGATGGAGGGAAGAACTGTTCCCGTTTCACACTGGTGTCCCCGAACGTGAAGGCGGAATTCCGTGGAGGTATTCCGCCTTTGTTGGGTGTGTGTTATCGCCATGGCGATAGCGATGTCATAAAGGCTGTTCCTGCAGAGCTGAAAAGTAAATCAGATATGAAGTTCCTCTGGACGACGTCCCCAGGTGCGTTCTGGGTAGACGTTGAAAACCGCTGCGAGACATTGCAGCCGACAGCGCGTCTAATTAATCGCCCCTCGTTTAATTTTATTCTTATTTACAGCCGAGCGGGTTATCGCAGTCCCCGAATATGTTTTCGGGTTTAGCGCGCTGGAGTCGAAGCGAGCTTCCTCCTCCTCGTCGGGCTGCGCAGGTCTCTGCTGGACGAGGCGTAGAACAATAGATTGGTTTTATTAGCGTTTCGCGCGCGGAAAGGAAACCGTTGCAATTATTGGCCCGAGTGCTTGTAATTATTTTACGGCCATTCATCTTTAGTGTCCATTAAAGTGCCTGGCATTTGCATAGGGGAACTCTTACGTTCTGCAGCGGGCCCTGCCGCAGCCGATAGCCTTCCCAGGACCTCGCAAACACAGCCTTTTATTGCGGATCTGCTTTTTATTTTTATTTTATTTTTAACGTCGTATGAAAGTCTCTCTTTAAAAGCGCGCCGTGGGTGTAGATTTCGTTTAGGGCGTAGCTGTTAGCTGTTCTCGTCGTGTCCCTTCGCCAGCTCGCGTGGAGCGAAAGAGGGCGTGAGCTGCAGGGAGGTTCCTTAATATTGGGGGGGTGAGTTCGTTTGCGTTCTGGGTTAGTAAACAATAGCTAGAGCTGGAATCCCCCGTCCAGTGGGTAAAAGAATCAGAACAGCAGTGTGTGTGTGTCTGTGTCTCTCTGTGTCTGCCTGTGTGTCTGTGTGTCTGTCTGTGTGTGTGGGTATGTGTGTGTCTGTGTGTGTGTGTGTGTGTGTGTGTGTGTGTGGTGTGTGTGTGTGTGTCTGTGTGTGTTTGTGTGTGTGGGTGTGTGTGTGTCTGTCTGTCTGTGTGTGTGTGTGTGTGTGTGTGTTTTGTAAGAGTGTGTGTGTCTGTGTGAGTGTACGTGTTTGT
>CM045895.1:33507491-33522491 GCA_025169545.1 Anguilla japonica | reverse complement strand
CACGGCCGCCTTCAAGGGCCCCGTTAGTGAGCGCCCATTAGCCCTGGACCCAGACCCCCCCCCCGGCCCCCCCACACTGAGAAGGGCCCGAGTGACTGCTCTCTCTGAACAAGGCCGCTGAGACAGCAGGGTGGGGTGGGGGGGGGGGGGGGGGGGGGGGGGGGGGGGGGGGCACTCCTTATCCTTGCCACCCGTCCTGTAAGAGCACAGGGACACCCCTCTGTGTGTTTGGGGGCTGTCCCATAGAGCACAGGGACACCCCTCTGTGTGTTTGGGGGCTGTCCCGTAGAGCACAGAGACACCCCTCTGTGTGTTTTGGGACCTGTCCTGTAAGAGCACAGGGACACCCCTCTGTGTGTTTGGGGACCTGTCCCGTAGAGCACAGTGACACCCCTCTGTGTGTTTGGGGGCTGTCCCGTAGAGCACAGGGACACCCCTCTGTGTGTTTGGGGGCCTGTCCCGTAGAGCACAGAGACACCCCTCTGTGTGTTTGGGGGCTGTCCCGTAGAGCACAGGGACACCCCGCTGTGTGTTTGGGGGCCTGTCCCGTAGAGCACAGGGACACCCCTCTGTGTGTTTGGGGGCTGTCCCGTAGAGCACAGGGACACCCCTCTGTGTGTTTGGGGGCTGTCCCATAGAGCTCAGAGACACCCCTCTGTGTGTTTGGGGCCCAGGGAGCCCTCTGACAGGCTGTGGCCCTGGAGACGCGGGGGGAGGGCTGGGGGGGAAGGGGGCGCAGTGATTTAGGAATGCAGACGGTGCGCTCGGGACGCTGGCGGCTGTAGCTCTGGGGGTCCTGCCCTCTGGTGTGATAATCTGAGACGGGCCGCCCTCCTGTCTGATACCGGCCTGCCCTCAAATGGAACCTGTCACCCGGACTCTGTCTGCCTCCGCGGAGGGCAGGGGTCTGGAGCGTGTTCCCCATCTTTACAGGAGGGGTTTGACCCCCCCCTCCCCAAGCCACACACCCCCCAGTCTGACTGAGATTGGTGAGGGGAGTGATCGAGTGGTTAGATGGGGTCAGTAGCATGCTGGAGTGCACAGGATGGCTTCCGTATTCTCATCGAGTTTAAGTGCGTGAATAAGGCTGCTGTGTGTGTGTGTGTGTTTACGGTTAGTGTGTGTGTGTGTGTGTGTGTGTGTTTATGGTGTGAGTGTGTGTGTTTGTTGTGTGTGTGTGTGTGTGTGTGTTTATGGTGAGTGTGTGTATAGCAGTCTGTGAGTGAGCGCTGTGTTTATGGTGTGTGTGTGTGTTTATGGTCAGTGTGTGTGTGTGTGTGTGTTTATGGTGTGAGCGCTGTGTTTGTGGTGTGTGTGTGTGTGTGTGTGTGTGTGTGTTTATGGTCAGTGTGTGTGTGTGTGTGTTTATGGTGTGTGTGTGAGTGTGTGTGTTTATGGTGTGTGTGTGTGTGTGTATAGCAGCCTGTGAGTGTGTGTGTGTGTTTATGGTGTGTGTGTTTATGGTGAGTGTGTGTGTGTGTGTTTATGGTGAGTGTGTGTGTGTGTGTGTTTATGGTGAATGTGTGTGTGTGTGTTTATGGTCAGTGTGTGTGTGTGTGTTTATGGTCAGTGTGTGTGTGTGTGTGTTTATGGTGAGTGTGTGTGTGTGTGTGTTTATGGTGAGTGTGTGTGTGTGTGTTTATGGTGAGTGTGTGTGTGTGTGTTTATGGTGAGTGTGTGTGTGTGTGTGTTTATGGTGAGTGTGTGTGTGTGTGTGTGTTTATGGTCAGTGTGTGTGTGTGTGTGTTTATGGTGTGTGTGTGTGTGTGTTTATGGTGAGTGTGTGTGTGTGTGTGTGTTTATGGTCAGTGTGTGTGTGTGGTGTGTGTTTATGGTCAGTGTGTGTGTGTGTGTGTTTATGTGTCAGTGTGTGTGTTTATGGTGTGTGTGTGTGTGTGTGTGAGTGTGTGTGTTTATGGTGTGTGTGTGTGTGTGTGTGTGTTTATGGTCAGTGTGTGCGTGTGTGTGTGTGTTTATGGTCAGTGTGTGTGTTTATGGTGTGTGAGTGTGTGTGTGTGTGTTTATGGTGTGTGTGTGTGTGTGTGTGTGTGTTTATGGTCAGTGTGTGTGTGTGTTTATGGTCAGTGTGTGTGTGTGTGTGTGTTTATGGTCAGTGTGTGTGTGTGTGTGTGTGTGTGTTTATGGTCAGTGTGTGTGTGTATAGCAGTGTGAGTGAGCGCTGTGTAAAGCTCCCCTCAGAGAGCTGTGTTCCTGAGGCGGTGTCATTAACACCCTGTGAGTAAGGCTCCTTTTACCGCTCCGCTCGCCCTTTATTTTATTTTATTTATTTTTTCTGCCTTCTGATTGATCGCCGTCGCGTGGGCTCCATGACCCCCCCCCCCCCCCCCCCCCCCCCCCCCCCCCCCGTCACGGTCAGAGCTCCAGAGCGCAGCTTAGGAATGCAAACGATCGTCTCGACACCTGAGAACCGACCCCCCCCCCCCCCCACACACACACGTCCCGGGCTTAACGTGTTTCCGTGGAGACCCTGCTCCCGGGTCCCGCTCTGAGGTCCCGCTTCCCTCCAAGAAAAAAACACGAATAACCAGGAGGGGGGTAGGCGGGTTCCTGTGAGCGGCCGGTGCGTCGCTGCTGGAGAAACGAGCGGCTGTTCCCTCCCGCTGGCCTGCGTCCGACTCGCGAACGACGACGCGTTAAAAAAGGGCGCGTCGCAGCCGAACGAGCCCGCCGAATATTAAATATTAATTTTCCACAGAGAGCCCGTTTTGCGTGCGCTCGTTTCGTCCCTCCGAGGTGCTCCGAGCGGCCAGCGCCGCTGGAGTCTGGAGCGCATCGAAGGCGGCCGCTCGCCTCTCCCCAGAGCGCGCGGCGCGTTCGGAGGCGCCGGTCACGTTCGATCAGCCAATCGTGCGAGGACGCAGCCCGGGATCCTTCTGACAAGACGATCCTTCAGATTAAAAAAGACTGTGGGTTTTTTTTTTTTTCGCCCCTGAAAATAACTGTTCGTTCTTCTGGATTAAAAAAAAAAAAAAGATCACAGGCTCAAAATTTTTATTTTTTATCTTTTATCTTTTATTCCCCCCCCCTCCTCAAATCCCGTGCACTCCCCCACAAGGGGTGAACATGCTGCATCTTTAATCCCCTGCCCCCTTTCTGATCCCCCCCCCCCCCCCTTTTTGACCCCCCCCCCCCCCCCCCCAATTTCTGACCCTGTTTTGTTAACGGCAGCGGTCCGCTTCGCCGTCTTGATGCCATGCCACTCGATTAAAAGAACATTTCTTTCTTCGAGACGCAAGCCGTCTCCTCCGGTTGCCGTGGCAGCGGCGCTAAAAGACGTAGGGCTACCCGGAGAGGTGTAATTGAAAGGGCTCTCGCCATGTGAGAACGCACACGAGGAGGGGCCCAAACTTTCGGACCGAATCGACGTGGTCCGCCGTGCCTCTTTCAGCGAAAATTAAAAAGGAGGCAAGTCACACGGGACCCTCCCTACCCCCCCCCCCCCCCCCCCCCCCCCCCCCCCAAAATTAATACTCCTGTCCTAATAGGCCTCACGTTTCCATCCTCGTTCGGGGTGGGCCCCAGTGACACACGGATTACTTTTAAACGCTTCGTTATCGTACCTTCAGGCCCGCTTCTCGCCGCTGATTTAATTAAACACCGGCGCGGCTTCACTTTTGCGATGTTGACGCTGTTTAGTGACCGAGGCGTAGCTTGCAGGGTACCTCCCTGGGCCGGCAGTCCCAGCATGCAATGCACCAAGGCATTACGAGCTGCATGCAGAGGCAGTCCCAGCATGCAAGGCTCCAAGGCATTACGAGCTGCATGCAGAGGCAGTCCCAGCATGCAAGGCTCCAAGGCATTACGAGCTGCATGCAGAGGCAGTCCCAGCATGCAAGGCACCAAGGCATTACGAGTGGCATTCAGAGGCTGTCTCAACATGGTGTCACCCAGGCATTACGAGTGGCATGCAGAGGCAGTCCCAGCATGCAAGGCGCCAAGGCATTACGAGCTGCATTCAGAGGCAGTCTCAGCATGTAGCCTAGAAGACATTACAAGCTGCATTCAGAGGCAGTTCCAGCATGCTGTCGCCAAGGCATTACGAGCTGCATTCAGAGGCAGTCCCAGCTTGTAGCCTAGAAGGCATTACGAGCTGCACTCAGAGTAATAGAACCAGCGTCGAGTCCTCAGTTCAGTCCTCTTCCGTTTTGCCTGCTGCTGTTGCGCTCGTGTCTGTCATCATCGCCTCAGGCAGTGAATATCCGTCACTTCTGCCCCCGTGTCAGAGAATGCCGCTGGAGCAGAGGATGATGGGAGAGAGGGGGGGGGGGGGTGGGGCGGGGAGCGAGTCCCGCGGCGGGTCCTCCCGCCGCGAAGCCGCCACCCGCGCGCTTCCAATCAGCAGGCCGTTGTCACGGTGACCTATGGACTGATGGATGGCCTGGGAACCTCCGGAGAGAGAGCGGGGGGGAAAAAAATGCAACGAAATATAAATAACTATTTTTTTATTTTTCCCCCGTCGATGCGCGGACGGTTGGGGGGGGGGGCGGGAGGTTTCCACGCGGCGGCAGCAGCGGGAGGTCGTGTGTTCGGAACCCCGGAGGTCGATCGATGGATCAGCGTCGGGCCCTCGGCCAGCTGAGCGTTCCGACGCAGGGCTTTTTCATTGGTCCGCTGCGCTCACGTGTCAGAGCGCCCCGGAACGCTCGCCACGACGACGCCCGCGGAATCGCGGGGACATTTGAAAGCTCATAAAATAGTCATGTGCAATCTCCCCGCCACGGGGGCCCCCCCCCCCCGTGCTGAACGGTAACAACTCCGCCTCCCAACTTCTGACATTTGGCGGCAGGTAATCAGGGCCAAGGCGGCCCGCTCTGAATGCAGAACAGAACAGCCGGCCTGCCCGGCTTCGCCCCTCCGTCACCCTCCCCCTCCCCCTCAACCACCCCCCCAAACGGGAGCGAGGTGGGCCGTCATGTGTCTCTGTCTGTGAATGCAGTCATCAGGTTAGGCGCGTGCAGGAGAGGGGCGCTGCGGATGGAAGTCTGGGTGCCCCTGGGGTTTGGGCACCAGAGATAGGGGGACGGGACGGGCCCATATTGGGGTGGGGGGGCTGCTGACCACCGGGTGTGGAGAATCCAGGAGGCAGGCGGGAATGAAACGGACCAATCGGGTGTGGCCACGTCCGCCTCGTCGTCCCCCTGGCGCCATATTGATTTCCCTCTCCTCTCCCGGTGTACTCCCGAGGAGCCGGATCATTTAAAGGGCACGTTTTTAAAGATCGTCGAAAATAACAACGGCGAGGTCGCAGCCGCGGCCTAAACAGAGTGCTGCAAACACACTTTCGCTGGAAAGCGCCGGTCAAAATCGGGCACTAAACAGGTTGTCGAAGGTGTTAAACCATGGTGATGTCACCAACGTAGCAACGGCCCTGGCAACCAGGGATATTTTATACACAAAGCATGCAGCTACTGCGTGTCGGCTGTGGGCAGCTATCTGCATGAAATGCCTTTACTTTGCTGTGTTTAAATGTATACATCGTATGAGAGAATATTATTTAAGCTGAGTATTATGGACTGACGATTATTATAGTAGATGTTATAATACAGTATAGCATAGTATAGTAGTTTATTTTTCATTGAGGTCAGTAATAAAAACATTAATATAATTTATTTGCAGTCAATGTTATATTTTTTATTAGTGACAGTACTGATTGTGGCACTACTGTAATTATGTCCGTTGCTTAAAATTACTTGACTGTACACACACTAGTTTTTAAAGAAAAGGCCCAGTGTGCATTATGTTTGTCAGACGGAATACGAAATATTGGGTAAATATGTGTTTTAAAATAATGGCAGAAAGCTGTTATTTTTCCTGCGTTTTTCGTCACGACCGTTAAAAGTGGCGCGTAGCGTGAGTCCCACGCCCGTCATCCGACGCGTTAAAAATGCCGCGGCGGGGCGGAGTGCTTTCGCCTTCTTTTTCCGACAGACGTCCCGGCGTGACCTTTAAGGGGGGGGGCGGCCCGGGACCACAGTGACCGTGCGTGTGTGTGTTAGCCTGGCGCTAAGCCCTCTGGAGCGGCCCCCCTGGATCCAGGGCTGCTGAAAACGCGGGTCCTTCTGGGCCCAGCGGCCGAGGCGGCTCTGCGTCGAAATGCAAATCTAGCGTTTAAAATCGAGCGCGTGAAACTGATCGGAAGGCGTTCGGACGCGCGGGAATGTCGTTCATCACGAGCGCGGGGGGGGCCTAGCGGCGCTGGAGCCGCGTAGCGGGGGGAAGACGTCCGCACGGCGCCGGAGTCGCTCGCAGCTCGCCGGGGTGCGGCTCGGCGGCCGTCCGCTCGATCGCCCGGCAGGGAAAGAGAGCTCGCCGTCACCTCCAGCACGCGACGCCGCCGCCGTGGGGCGTTAAAAAAATTTCCTGACCTTTAACCGAATCTGTGGGAAAAATCGTGTTTTCCATAAAAAGCATCCGTGTGTTAGTCTTGCTCCTGCGCAGTGTGGATCTCACACCAGCCTTCCTTCTGGAATCTTTTGGATTCAAAAGCTCAATTAAAAGGCGATGCAGAGTGGAGTTTAGGAATTAGCTGATCATCTGGTTTGATGTTTCCCTCGCCCCCGAGGTTTGGGCGGAGGGTTCGTGGGGGTGGGGGGGGGGTGGCAGAGTGGAAGATGGGCGGCTGCCCAATTGCGGCGGGTGCAGTCAGGCCCGTATAAAACCTCATTACAGGGGTGTCATGGAAAATGTGTGCACTTTCTGCTCCATCTAGCAGCAATTTTGCTGGATAAGCACCGCACTCATTTGCTCGATTCGCCCCTCTCGTTTTGGAGGGGGGGGGGCAGGGGGGGGTGGCCCTGCAAACAGGAACTGGTCGCTCCGCTTGGACCTCGAAGCCAAAATCCACCCCCCTCCCCTCTCCCCTCTCCCCTCCCATTCGGCCCAACACCTGCTGTGAGCTGGTACGGGTCGCGTTGGGGTTTGGGGGGGGTGGTTGGGAAGGGGGGTTTGGGGAGTGATACCGTCCCTCTGTGAGATGGGAGGCTTCTGGGCCCAGGCTTCAGTTTGCTGTTTAATGGATCCCCCTAATTGCCTTTTTATTATGTGCAGACAGGCCGCCTCAGCCCCCCCCCCGCCCCCCCCCCGTAAATGCCAGGTCTCCTGGAGGTTGCTGTCTCTCAGCTGTCTCTCCTGCAGAACTCCTTACATCTCCGTGCCTTTCCCAGGGTAAAAAAAAGAAAAGAACTCCAGGAAGGGAACGCCGGGAATTTTATTATTATTATTTTTTATCATTCCCGCCGTTAGACCCGCGACGGCAGGCTCCCGCTCGCCACGACGGTCCGCCTTTCCGGAAGGGTCCGTTTCCCGCGCCCCCGGTGCTGAGCCGGGTCGTTCATTAAAAGCGAAACGGAAAATGGCTCGGCTGCAAATACCGCGCGTTCGCCAAAATCCCGCCTGGTCCAGCTGCCCCCGCCCCCCCCCCCCTCGGTGCCCGGCCTCAGCGGCGTACGGTAACATCGTAAATTTCGCGACCGCGGAAAAAATGGCGGCGCGTCGACCTGCGGCGACTGGCAGTCCGAACGCCGCCGGCCGTCACGAACAAAATAACAAAAAACAAAAGCAGCAGCTGAAGCGCTGAGACGCTGGGGGGGGGGGGGGGGTGGGGGGTGGGGGGTGGGGGGGGGGGGGTGGGGGTGGGGGGGGGGATAGCTTGAATAATAAACATGGCGGTAAAAGCCAGACGCGCAGAAGCGGAGCGGGGAAAGGTCAGCGGGAGCCGCGGCCGTGGTTACGGGCGCCGGCGGAAAATTGGCCAACACCCCGCTCATTAAACCGGCAGACAAACCGCCCCCCCCCCGTCCCCCCCCGTCCCGCCGCTTCCGCCAGCCGGGCCGCATATTAATCTTGGCGGCGGAGGAGGAAGGCCCGCCTTTTTTTGTTTGGTGGACTGGGGTTGTTTGGTTTGTTGTGCACGTACCCCACCCCACACACCCCCCCCCCGACACACACATACACACCCCCCACCCCCCCTCATAGCTTTGTGGACCAGGTTCTTTAGTTTGTTGTGCACGTACTTCACACACACACACACACACACTCACTCACACACCCCCCTAGCATCGACTCTTCCATTCCGCGGTTTCCGAGGGTCTGCCCCCCACTGGGGGGGGCAAAACCCAAATTGGACCGCGAGATGAAAAAGTTGGCGCACATAGAAGGCAGAGAGACCCCCCCCCCCTGCTAAAGGACCCCCTAACAGTCAGCACCCTGCTAATTACAGGAAGTCGTTTCCACACGAGGGCTCTGCCTTAATGAGTCTGTTCTGCATTCCGTGCGGTGTACAGCTCTGGTGTGGTGTGACTGACCCCTGTACCGAGTCTTTACACAGTTAGGTGAGTCTGCCAGCGATCCTGCATATCCAGTCGATCCAAGTCTCTGCAGTGCTGCCCTTCAGTTTTTTTTTTGGGGGGGGGGGCGGCAGTGAGGTGTAATGGATAAGGAAATGGTCTTGTAACCTAAAGGTCACAGGTTCGATTCCCAGGTAGGACAACTGCCGTTGTACCCTTGAGCAAGGTACTGAACCTGAATTGCTTCAGTATATATCCAGCTGTATACATGCTGTGTAAAAAGTTTGTAAGTCACTCTGGATGAGAGCGTCTGCTAAATGGCTGTAATGTCGTGTAATTTTTTGTAAGAAAATTCCCAAAATATACAACATTTCCATAGTTACGTGAGGAAGCTTATCACCTATAAGCTTCATATTGCATTCACACTGGGTTAATTGTTCGTTTATTCTTCTACCTGACACAGAATTGTGACTCATGGTACATATTACATTACATTACATTACAGGCATTTAGCAGACGCCCTTATCCAGAGCGACGTACAACAAGTGCATCAGCTCAAGGTTCTATAGGTTCTTTTCATTGATAGCCATTCCCGCTCAAAGCCAGACTCGGAAAGGGCTGGTTCCTATTGGTCGCGCAGCCGTTGCTAAGCGCCCATCCTGTGACGCAACTGGGCTCGTTACCGAAGTATGACTTTGTTCACACGGTCGTCGGCTTGGCAGGGGGAACAGATCTGCCGACTCGGTTGTCGGAAAGGAAAGTGCTCTGGAGTTGGCCGGGAACGCGAGACGGTGAGGTCATCCGCATCGTGCCAAGCGTGCGCACGTGACCGCCTTCGACGGAACGCGGCAAATTAGCGAAGAGGGGTTAAGTGATGGGAGCACATCAGCATTTGATGCAGTAAATGGGCTCCGTCTTAGATTGAGAGACTGGTTTCAGCGGGACGCTGGCAGCCAATCAGGCGTGAAGCGCACAGTCTGAAGCCTTTCCGTGAAGCTCGGCCCGACTGCCAGCCCATCGCATGGGAAGCCAACACGCATTCTGAACATAAACCGCTAAAAAAAGTACATCTCAGCTACCTTGCTTACATTTTTTTTTTCATTTGGGTAAAATGCTTCAGAAATAGCTCAGCTGTCAAACAACAGCTCCTCTGACTAAATCTGCTTGTATGTTCTTAACTGAACATTCTACTGCTGATGTAACAGTCACTACTTGTAAATGAAATGCGATGGAGTTCTAGAAAACTGGCTTAGGTTTTTGAAATCAAACCGACTCTTCAAAGGGATAAACTAGCTGTGTCCCGGGAGTAGAGAACGCGGTGCACTCCCCTTGTGCCTAAATTAGTAGAGAGGGACCTCTATGCCCCAACAGTTGGGTGGTGGAGTGCTGGAGAAGGACCCCTCTGCCCCATCTGGAGGTGGGGGAGTGTTAGAGAAGGACCCCCCGCGGTCGTGCTGGCTGAGGTTAGGCACCAGTCGCACTTGGGGTCCAGCCCTTTTGCTCGTTTGGGCCGGTGTGGAAGCCCACGTGTCAGTGCTGAATGAGAACTTCCCCGTCTGTGGCTGAGATGGGCCCATTGTCAGTCCTTTCCCTCACAGTTAATCACAAGCCCGCGTATTGTGCCACTTACTCCAGGGATCCGCTGTAATTGGGTCCTTGGAAGAGGGCTGGAGAAGCCGAAGCACCAGATTGCTGTTTGTTTATAACTTTTTTCCGTGTGTATTAGTGACGTGCCGGGACTTCTCAAAACAGACCCGGGCTCGTCTCTCTGCTCGCCAGACCTAATTAGTCATTTATTCTCAACATATGCCTTCGCAGTGGCCTCATCCAGCAAGCCCTGATTAACTTGTCTAATTAGCGTGCGCGGGTTCACGCCCGCCCCTGTGCTGTCCTGTGGTGGTGCTGTAGGTGCTGGAGGAGGAACTGCGGCTAATTCGCATTCCAGGAAAAGCAAGCGATGGATTTCATACATGAGCGACTCCTGCCAAGCCAAGTGTGTGTGTGTGTGTGTGGTGTGTCAGGGACCTGGGTTCCTTTCCAAAATATTGTAAAAAAAAAAAAAAATACTTGTTGGGGTTGGGGTGGGAGGGGGGTGGGTTGAAATCAATAAATCAAATGTAATGAAAAGTACAGAAAAGCTGTTGAAGTGCCTGAACATTTTTACACTTTTTTTTTGTTGAGTTCTACAGCGCCTATAACTCCCCTTCCCCCCCCCCCCCCGTTCCCAGGCACTCAATCTCCGATGGAACGTCTGGAGGAAAACTCTATCAACTTTTTCGGGTCGCGGCTTCCTGTAATTTGATTGGCGCAGGGGATTTTGCGATAAGGGGCCTGGGTTAGCTTGGGGCGGGGATTTTATTTCACCGCACTCATCCCCCGAGTCTCTGCGCTCAACGCTCCGCTTGAAGTTTACTTTCCATACCGATCTTCCTCACCACTTGGCCGCAACTAGCAGCACACTGTTGGGTGCTCGTAATAACTTTTTTCTTTGCTATGTGGCGATTTCAGACAGTATTGTTAAGTCTGCTGTTAAACAAAAGGACAGGTTCGCGGTATTCATTGCATCCCCGAAGCCGCTTTCAGTGCCTTTGTTTGAAAACCTGCCATTTTGAATTTAGATGCAGATGTTTTGCCAGCTCGCTGATGAGATCTGGGAGAAGGTGAATCGATCTGAAGGTCTGAAGTCCGCGTTCTGGCGTCAGATCTGGACCCTGCCGGTGGCGGATGTGGCTGACCGCCATCCGGGGGGCGACGCACAGTTGGCTCTGGCATCGATGGGGATGGGAGGGTTTCATTCGGCTGAGAATACTGGCCCGCATTGCTCGCTGACGCCCCCTTCTGGTCGATCGGGCGCCTGCGAGTTCACCTGTTGAGCTGCACGTCAACTTACGTACTTTCGTGTCTGTGTGAGCCTGCTCTCCCAACTCTGGAGGTGTGAGAAGCTGCGGAAACATCACGTGCTTCGACCGGGAATTCCTGATTTGGAGAGGGAAAAGGATTGGAGGAAATTGAAGGAAAGATCGAGGAGGGAAGAAAAAAAAGGTTTAGTCTCTGCGGTTTTTTCAAATCAATTATGCCCTTCCTTGTTCTATCAGGCAGTAATAAGCGAAGTGTCGAGAAGTAAAGGCCTTATCAGCTGCATATGCCTGTCGAAAAGCTGACATAGATATCGCTAATGGGCAGTGTCACATTGTTTTTGGATCACAGGAGACGCTTATGTCTAATGAAACAGTTCAGCTCAGTTTTTTTGCAGTCTCCAGCATTTCGCCCGTTTTTTTTTTTTTTTTTTTTGTCTGGCTTGATCGCAGACGCCCAGCGATTCAGCGGTAAGCCACAATTAATGACGTGGTTAGCCGCCATTATTACTTTTTTTAGCTAGCTAAGTAATCCTACTGGCTTTTTGTTTTCTGGCGAAACATGCATTATGGTATCCGGGAGATTATTTATCCCGGCAGGAGTGGCCGGTGTGTTACAGTACTTAACGAGCGCCACCAGAGAGCGTTCCGGCTTGGAATCGATGCCCGCGATCGCAGGTCTTAGCTAGCCGAGCTCGTGATTTATCAGCGGTAGTAACAGACCGTTGATTTATTACTAAACGCGTCCACACAAAAAAAACTAGTGTGGTGACCCCACGCTGTGAGGAGAGTTGGTTATTGGCTCGTAGCTATGAGTTCGGGCTCGAGCTGATCCAGCGTCCGCTTTCTCCTTCCTGGATCTCCGTTCGTCCGGAGGCTGCTGATGTCATCGGCGTGAGATGCGCCGTTTCCCCCCCCCCAAAATGGCGCTCGCGCTCCTCGAAGTACCGGCTGGGAAGCAGAGGTTTTAATACACGTCTTAATGACCCTATTTTTCTAAACCCAATATCTGTTATCTCATTTTATGTCTGTTGTGTGTGTTAAGTGTCGACCGCTACACGGTATTATATGTAATGTGTGCATCGCCGGCTTGCCCTGTGAGAAATTGGCCCCGTGGTGATAAATAAAGTGAGGCATCGTGTCTTAGCGTACACCAGCGTGGGTTTTGCCGTGTGGAAAATAAGAGCTGTTGGATCGGATGTGATTGTATCAGAGTGCTCGTGCTAGCTCAGCACTTCCTGTTTGGGGTTCCAATTCACAGAGTAAGCCCCCCCTCCCCCCCCAAAAAAAAAAAACAAAAAGACACAATTCACAGATTCCATTTAAACAGTCTAAACTGTGTGTGGGCGGGGGGGGGGGGGGGGGGTTAAAAAGTGAAAGGCCCCTTGGTTATTTTCGTGCAGAGCTTCCCAGACTTTGATCGGACCGCTAGATATACTTTAATTAAATCTAAATTGAGTTCCACCCCTGGCCCGTCAATAACGGCAACCCTGTTTTTTTTAAAGATTAGGGCTGAATTAATTGAGATGGACAACCGCCTCCAAACGCGGGGGTGTTGATAAGGACAAACTCGGGACGGGGAGGGTTGTCGAGCCAGAGGGGGGGGGGGCGCGACGTTAGGAACGATGGGACATATTTTTAGGAGGGCCGAGGACAAAGCAAACACGCGGTATTTAAATGAAACGGTCTGAGGGGAAGTCGCCGCCGTTACTCTTGTGCGCTGCATTAAACTTAAACGCGCGATCGATACCCACTCTGCCCCCGCGCTCTATCAACCCTCCTCCGATTGGCTTTCCGACACCGTCATTTTAATTATGGCGACGGCGACGGTGATGATGACGGCGATGACGAGGACGACGATGAAGATAATGAGATTTTTAGTTTAAGTTTTTTTAGATGAATTCTCTTCGGCGGACAGCTTAAGCCTGTCATCAGTTTAAACGCAGCGGGGTGTTTACAGAGTGGAGCGCCGTGCCTGGACGGGTCTTTTTTTAGCTGTTTTATGTCCTCCCCGGCCGTGGTGGAATGCAGTCTGGGCCTCTTCCAGGGCGATGCACATTTTACACACAGAAAAAAGCGGTTCCTCTCCTCTCCTCTCCTCTCCGCCCCTCTCCTCTCCTCTCCTCTCCTCCCCTCTCCTCTCCGCCCCTCTCCTCTCCTCTCCTCTCCTCTCCTCTCCTCCCCTCTCCTCTCCTCTCCTCTCCTCTCCTCTCCCGCCCCTCTCCTCTCCTCTCCTCCCCCTCCTCTCCTCTCCTCTCCTCTCCTCCCTCCCCTCCCCTCTCCTCCCCTCTCCTCTCCTCTCCTCTCCTCTCCTCTCCTCTCCTCTCCTCTCCTCTCCTCTCCGCTTCGGACAGCGGACCGTTCAGCTGGTTGATCGTTTTTTTGTGTGCCCCCGTCGAGGGGCGTTTCTTTAAGCCGAAAGGAAAGGAACCCCCCCCCCCCCCATGTTCTTCCGCTCGGGACATCCCGCGCATCCTGTCACAAAGTCGGGCGGGCGGGCGGGAGCGCTGGTCAGTCCGCCGTTTCGCTCTATCGTAATGTGCTTAAACGTTTGTCGCATTTGAGCATAATCGCGTGTGAATATATCTTTCCATCTGGCAATGGGCGGGAAAAAAAACCCGCCTCTCTCTCAACAGCAGCAGCACACACATAAAAAAAGGGATTAGGGGTTTGTTTGTTTGTTTGTGTTGTTGGGAGTTGGCGGGATTCTGCCCGTGGGGTTGTGTCGGAGCTGATAAGCTCTCTCTCTCTCTCTCGCCGGCGTCCCCCCCCCCCCCCCCCCACGCCGCCGTCTGCGGGCGGAGTCTGCCGCCGTTTCCCTCGCCGTGTCCCCGCGTGAGCGAGGCTCTCTCGGGTGGACCGCGAACCCCAGGCGGGCGGGCAGACGCCCCTCCCTCCCTCCCTCCCCCCCTCCCTCCCTCCGCGCGCGGGATGGCTGTCTGGCTGGAGGAACGCGGCGGCGGCCGCTCTTAAGCCGCTCTCACCCGCCACTTCCTGCAGCGCAGCGGCGATCCTGCCGTAATCTAACGGCGTGCGCGATTTCAGCCCCACGCGTTCGGCCGCTGGGTAATCGTCCCGCTATCCTCGGGGGGAGGGGGGGAGCTCTGAGTAACCTTGCGGTGCTTCGCCTTGGCGCACGGTCCAACCGAAATGAAATGCCCCCCCTTCGGGGGCGAGGGGGGACCGGTGCCAAAACCGAAACGCCTTACTTCAGGGGCAGAGTGACCCGGGGCTTTTTTTTTTTTTTTTTGTTTTGCGAAAGGCCCCGATTAAAAATGGATGGCGTCCCGTTTCACTCTCAGATGGAGCACACAGGGGAAGTGGGTGGAGGAGAAGGGGGGGACATTATTTATGTGGCCTGTGGTTTCCCACAGACAAAACCTCATTTCCTCTATCAGTGGGACAGAACGGAGGGGGGAACGGAGCGATTGTGTCCTGACCCGCTATGGCGCCCGGGGGGTGGCTGTCAGTCCGCTTAAGGTCAGGGGGAAAAATGGGGTTCCTGTCGCCATGGCCACAGCGGGAGCTCCGCCCCCCATCGTCCCAATCTGCCTGCTCTCGGGCCGGCCTCTAGGGGGCGACGTGGCGGGGGGGGGGGGGGGAGTGTGACTAATCTGTCTGCGGTTGAGTGATCTGTGGATCCATTCCTCAAGACATCGTTTCGGGGGGTGACTTTAAAAAGACGGCGAATAAACGGCGTGGAGAAACGGCATTTGAAAGGTGCGTCGGCGTGGAAACGATTCTCAATTACTGTTAATAATTAATAAAGCTGCGCACACAAAAAAAATACAGATAGGTGTAAGCCCTGCCCGCTGAAAGAGTCAGTGAACACAATCACA
>CM045895.1:33477491-33502491 GCA_025169545.1 Anguilla japonica | reverse complement strand
CCTTGATGCCCCACGTCCCCCCCATCCCCCATCCCCCCCATCCCCCCCGTCCCCTTGTCCCCCTCCGTCCCCCAAATGTAATTTCCACACGCTGCGCCACCGCTCCCTAAAAATAAAAAATGGACTTGGGGGACCTTCTCAGAAATAAGCAGGCTGGTTGAGGAGAGGGAGGGGGGCGCCGGCGTCCCAGCATGCCGTCTGCTTGTGAGCGTGGCGCGTGACAGTCCGGACGCGCGGCGCTCGCGAGGAGAACGCGCGCGATGGCCGTCCTTCCACCGGGTCACGACGCACATGCCAGGCACGCCATCACACGCCAGCCTGCCTCCAGCCTCCTCTTCCTCCTCCTCTTCCTCCTCCGGCGAAGGCAGTTTTTCGAGGAGCCGTACTTCGGGGAAGGGTAATTTTCCTCCGGCGATATCACAGTAAAACGATATTGCTGAGGAATCGTTAGCGCAGCTCGTCGCCCCTTGTGTTGCAAGGCAGGCAAGAAGAAAAATAAAAAATAAAAAAGATAAAATAAAAAAAAACTTTTTAATTGCAGATCGGAATGTGAGCGTTTAAGCTCGCATTAAGGGGTTCGTGGGAGCTTCTGTGTCTGTCTATTAGACGATCCTCGGAGCATTATATTTGTGTCTGTCTGGAAATGAGAGATGAGTAGCAGTAGCGGCGGCGGCGGCGGCGGTGCTGTTGTGAGAAGCGACTGTTTGGGGGGGGGGGGGGGGGGGGGGGGATGTTGTCTGCGTGAGCCAGAATGCCTCCGGAATGGTGCTTTAGCGTCGGCTAACGCTAACGCGTGCTCCCTGCCGCACAAGAGCGCAAACCTCCCTCAGACTGAAACATTACATTACATTACAGGCATTTGGCAGACACTCTTATCCAGAGCGACGTACAACAAAGTGTATAACCATAACCAGGAGCAACGAAAATCATTTTATGACGAAAACCCTAGAGAGAAGTACCGGTCCAAGTGCAGGGAACAACCGCATAGATCAACTTGGACCCTGAAGGTTAAACTGATCAACACTAACACGACGAGAACGGCAACAACGCGGTCTATGGGAAAAATACGAGCAGTAGTTAAGACAGTTGATGCACCTAAGTCACCTACGAAACAGCTGCCTAGTTACAACCCTAAGCTCACAGTCATTTACAGGGGGGTAGGGAGGGATGGGGAACAACCGTGAGACGACATCAGCTGCCTGACGGTGACGGAACAAGCCCGCTCTTGGGTTTGGGTTAATGTTGGTTTATTGCGTGTTTATGCTCTGAGCTCGGCTTCACCATCGTCAAACAGAGCTGCTTCAGCTGGGATCGGCAGGCTGACTGGCACGCTTTCCTCTTGCTATCCCTCTCTCCCTCTCTCTCTCTCTCTCTCTCTGTCTGTTCCTCTCTCTCCCTCTCTCCATTTCTCTTTATTTGTCTGTGTCTCATTTTTCTCCCTCACTTCCTCTCTCCCCCTCTGTCTGTGTGTGTGTCTTCCTCGCTGTCTCTCTCTGTGTCTCTCTTTCTTTATCTGTCTCTCTTTTTCTCTCTCTTTTCTCAGATTTGTTTTTCCTCAGTGGTTCCTAACTTGAATTGCCGAGGATTAAAGTAGCCTATTTACCAGTCAGAGTTGGGCCCGAGGTGTTGGGTATAGGATGTGGGGTTGGAGTGCAGGGTTTGGGGGTGTGTGGTTTTGGCAGGTTTAAGCACACAAGCCCGTGCTCTCAGCCTCTCTCCTCCAGCATCCCTGTGCTCTGTGCAGGCAGGGAAGGGTGATTCCAGGGACACATGCAGCGATTGGCTCTGGCTCCTCTCTCTCTCTCTCCGCTCCCTCTCTCTCTCTCTCCCCTCCTGCTCTCTCTCTCTCTCCCTCTCTCTCTCTCTCTCTCTCTCTCCGCTCCCGCTCTCTCTCTCTCCGCTCTCTCCGCTCTCTCTCTCTCTCTCTCTCCGCTCTCTCTCTCTCTCTCTCCGCTCTTCCCTCTGTGAGCCGTATCCCGGCCTGCCTCCGCTGGATAGGCCGTCTTTAAATAACCCCGTGAGTCAAACAGGAGCTGGAGGAGCCGTGATTCACCCTCTCCGCTCGCCCACTAATCACCGTGCGGAACACCGCGGTCCCCCCCCCCCCCCCCCCCCCCCCCGTCCCGTCCCGTCCCGCCCGCCCGCCCACGGCCCGCCCTTACGTAAGAGGCGTCCCTCGCCGTGCAGTGGGGTGGGAGGGGGGTGGTGCAGGGCACCCGCCGCGGATCCCGCCGGCAGCGGACGGCCTGTCTGTTTCCGGATCGTCCCGCTCGGCTCCCCCCCCCCCCCCCCCGCTCACAGCGCGCCGTGTCGCCACGGGAACGGTCGTATCGAGCCGCCATTTTCAGCTTTTTCTCTGCCCCATGAAAGCCATGCGTGAAAAACCGCATAACCGCCTTTTCAGGACAAGAGTTACTAGTGGCTTGCAGGCAGCACGCGAGCAGCCAATGAGGGTTTAGATAGCAGGACAGTGGCCAATGAGGGCTCAGGTAGCAGGGCAGTGGCCAATGACGGCTCAGCAGCAAAGTGCCCAATGAGGGCTCGGATAACAAGGCAGTGGCCAATGAGGGCTCAGATAGCAGGGCAGTGGCCAATGAGGGCTCAGATAGCAGGGCAGTGGCCAATGAGGGCTCAGATAGCAGGGCAGTGGCCAATGAGGGCTCAGGTAGCAGGGCAGTGGCCAATGAGGGCTCCGATAGCAGGGAAGTGGCCATGGTGTCAGTACTTCAGTCTTATCTGTCAGAGCCAATGAGGGGCAAGGGAGCGTGGGGGTGAGTGGGTGGGGGTGGGGGTGGTCAGCAGGGCTGCAGTCTTTAGAGAGGCCCCCTCCCTGCTCCCTACTATAACTTCCTTACCTGCTGAAATACTGCTGAACTTCACTTTTCCTATATGACCCAAATTAAATTCTGTACAAAAAAAAAGAAAACACATAATTTTCACTGGATGGTGCCTAGGTGGGCTAAAGCCAGCAAGAATTTAAATAGTTTTGAATTAAAAAAACAAAAAACAAAGTTCAGCTGAATTCTGAGAAAACTTTAAGGAGCTATTTCGGAATATATAAACTTAACCTCCAACTCTTTTTTTTGCTGAGGTTGTGAACGGCGAGGGGGAAAGTTGGGGCGCTGCATTTTAAATGAGTGTTTGTGTTGTTGATGCTGGAGATGATTTTTGCCATCTGTTCCCCTCGGCTGGATTTGCGTCCATTTCCTTTTCAGCTCGGTGTCGTGTCAAAGCCTAATTACCCTCGATGTTAAGTGGCTCAGTCTTTGTAGTAGACAGTGGTGGGGGAGATATACATGTAGACAAAAGGGGGTGTGCTCCTATGGTTAAAAGGAGCAACAGCGCCCCCTACATGCTCGATTTAGGACCCTTTTTTTTCGCCGGAGTCGCAGCTAGTTCCAGTGACAACCAGCAGGAGGCAGCGTGTAGCATTGTGGGGTCACCCTGTGTACGGCCCGCAAGGCTGAAACGAAGATAAGTCGAGGGTCAAATGTGCTACGTCAAACGTGCGACGTCAGAGATAGCGAAGGACGCGTGGGATAGGAAACACTCCGTCGCCGGTCGATGCTTCCGGTTCGTTCCGTCTCGTAGAATTAACTGGCATCAGGAGGCGGAAAGCTCTTATCCGTCCTCAACGCAGGACCGGGCTGGCGTACGGGTAGGCGGTCCGATCTTTCCGTGGGAGACCGGTCCGCATTGTGCCGCACACAGCCCCCCCCCCGCAACTCCCCGAGCCGGAGAATTTAAAACCCTGCACCTCTCGTTCGTTCTCTCCCACGGACATATATCCCGCCATCGGCAGGTCCTCCAAGCGCGCGAGGAGCCCACTCACAGGCGGGGGGGGGGGGGATAAATCATCCGCCGGTGAGAACATCGGCCTGCCGAAAGTCCCGGCCCAGGAGCCCCCGCTCCACCGGCTCCCGCCAAACGGGAATAATAACATCGGAGCTCGGGATGAGTTAGCGGGAGACGGAGCGCTCGGAACGCCGGCCGGGAACGCCGACGCGTTTCGTAAAAAGCCGGATTTAAATTTTTTATCGGAATTGTACTCGTGGCATGAAGCTGACTGCGTCAACAAGAGTGTGTGTGTGTGTGTGTGTGTGTGTGTGGTTACTGAGCCAATCAGAATGAGCATTAGAACGGGCTCTCGGGTGGCTAATTTCCGCTCAAACGTTGGTTCTTCTTACAGGGATGCACCTGCTGGTCTGGAATGAATTCCGAGCCACCCTTGGGCTGATGCGTCAGTGTCACCCAGGGAGGGGGTGGATCAGAGGGCGGGATGTTAGCTGAATGACATGCTAGCGTGTGTGTTTTAGGCTGGGGACGTCAGGTAATGGGGCTAACCTTCAGAGGAGATGTTAAGCCGGGGTCCTTAACTGACATTAAGTCATTAAGATCCCGTGTGATGCGGTAGACAGGACAGACTCCGCCCGCCATTTATCCCAGGGGGCTGATGGGAAACAGCTTCTTGTCAAGCTCTCCTTGGCTTCTGGTTGACAGCAGGGATCTGAAGGCACTTCAATAGAATTCAAGGAACTTTCATTACAAATGGGGTGGGGTCAGTGGTGTGTGTCTGATGTGGAGGGTTTCATGAATGGGGTGTGTGGTGGGCCTCGGAACTCGCCCAAACTACCTCCCCCCCCCCTTCCCCCCTACCGTACGTCCTTTTAAGTATGTACTCCCTCATCTGCTTGGCTTGATGGAGGTTTAGTTTTTTACGAAGCTCAAGTAAGAGAAGTCGAAGCTCTCTCTCGCTCTTACTCCCTCCCTCCCTCCCTCCCTCCTTCCCCCTCTCTCTATATCTCTCTCTCTCTCTCGCTCACTCAGGCGTGTTGCATTCTGGGACGCCCTGCGTTCATCGCTTACGCGTTTCCGAAAATAACACAACCGGCGCAATCAAAGGGCCAACTCTAATTCTCTGATTAAGTCACGAGTGAAGGGGGGGGGGGGGGGGGGGGGGCTTATGCGCTGTGGGGCGAGGCGTTTTAAACTTGGACCACAACCCCCTCCTCCCTACCCCCTGTCTCCCTGTCCCCCGTCCCCCTAACCTGCAATCGCTCAGCGATGTAGGGTAAAAAAAAAAGTGTTGGGGAAGAAAAAGTCACTTCACTTCCCCCCCCCCCCCCCCCCCCCCCTTTCACTCGTGACTTAATCAGAGAATTAGAGCCGGCCCTTTAATTGCGCCGGTTGTATTATTTCCCCCCCCCCCCCAGTAACAGCCCTGGGCGTGTGTCCTGGATCCGGAGCTCGTGCCTCACGCACACGACTCCGCACAGCGCTGAACTCCCATTGGAGGAGGTCAGGGTCACCCATCTCCTCTTTTGGCGGGATTGCACCGCGTCCGGCACGACTTCCTGTGCGGCGCGGAGCGACGTTCCGTTTTTTTTTTTGGGTTGGGTTTTTTTGGGTCCCCCCCCCCCCCCCCCCCCCCCTTTCCTCAGAGTGACTTTGCCTTCCGAGCGCCCGGGGAGGGACGCCTTGGAAGAACGAACGGCGTCTGCTGTCTAGAATGAGACCCTGGAAGGCGGAATCCGTTACCGCGACCAACCCCGCTAGGCCCTGCATCCATAAACGGGGCGTAGCGACAGAGGGGACGAGCCCCCCCCCCCCCCCCCCCCCCCCCTTGCGCGCGGACGCGCGTGACTCCGGAGTCGAGCCGCAGAAGCGTCGCGACGCTACCTCCCTTCACGCCGTTAGAATCGCCCTCAACTGGGGCTTTCTTTTTTTTTTTACATTTTATTTTATCCGCTTTGTTCATTAGAGTTCTAAAAGAATAATTAACAAGGCCTTAAAGTGGCTTTTATGGTTCACCTGCTGTCCTCAATAACATTTTTGTGATTGCGCTGCAGAATCGGTGGGAAGCATCGACGCTAACGTCTGGCACCGAAAAGTGCTATGAGATTAGTTTCACACTTCAGATAGAGCGATATGAATCCAACTCCCCCCCCCCCCCCCCCCCCCCCCGAAACCTCAGAGTTTGTCCTCAGAATGCTTTGCTGGACTTTGTATCCGATTACATTTCGGTTCACACACACACCCCCTCCCCACGCGTGCGCACAGTCGCTCTCACACACACACACACACTCACACACACACACACACACACACACACACACACACACACACACTCACACACACACACGCTCTCTCACACACACACACACACATACACACACAGGCTCTCACACACACACACACACACACATAGAGGCAAACACACACACTTACACACACACACACACATACACACACAGGCTCTCACACACACACACACACACATAGAGGCAAACACACACACACACACATGCACACTCACACACACACAGACACACTCTCTCTCACACAGACACACACACACTCACTCACACACACACACACACACACACACACACTCGGGGATGATGGATTGGTCCGGTCTCCGTCTTTGGTAGGGTTGTGTGAGCGTTTCTAAGCAGAAACGGGGCTGAAATGAAAATCAGGAAGCAGAACGTCGCGGGTGTGCGGAGACTGCCAGAGCCTCCACATTCTGTCCCCTGTAATGGACACGTCAACACCTCAGCGGCCGGCATCGCGAAACGCTGCGGCCATTCAGAGAGGGCTTCCCGTTCCGTAGAAAACAGCTGTTCAAAACGTAACTGACATTCTGTCTGTTGACAAAGCCTAAAATCGCAGAATAAGGTGACTGATTTATTGATTTATTTTATTTCTTTTGCTTGTGGGGTGGGCGGTTGAACCTCGTGTGTGTGCCACAGGTAAAAAACACCCATGAGGGGGGTGGGGGGGGGTGGGGGGGGGGGGGGGGGGACGGTCACGTGTAATCACCGCCTGTGTTTGTCGAAACAGTTTCCAATTAAAAGTTCACGCGAATATATTAATAAATAAGGGACGTTCTCGTTCTCTCGCCGGGTGAAGTGACATGTGAAAAGCGGGGTGGGGGGGACGGGGACGGGGGGGGGGTAATATAATCATCAGACAGGCAAACAAACAGTCGCGCTGCCGGCGGATCGGGGAGCGCGGCGGCGGCGGGCGAGGGGTAGCGGGACGGCGGTATTAGCGCTGTCACTCACCCCCGCCGCCTCTGTCATTCCGGCTCGCTCTGACGCGACCGCGCGCCCCCCTGCCCCCCGCCCCCCGCCCCCCGCCCCCGCCCCGCCCTGCCACAGTCGGGGGGGGTGGGGGGGGCTTATCTACAAGAGATGCCGCGCTCAGAGACAAATGAACTGGCAGGGAGATGGAGGGTGCAGGGGGAGGGGGGCGAAGGGGGGGTTTGCGAGGGCTGGCGGGGGTGTCACACCTGCAGACAGACCTTTCAGAAGCTAAAATATGTGAACAAACAGGGCCGGGCGCTCTGTTGACTCAGGCTAATGGGCTGTGAGTGCGCTGTGGCAGCCCCTGTCACAATGCAGACACGCGCACACTGGACAGGAGGTGTGTCTCCTGTGCTCCCTGCGTGTGTGTGTGTGTGTGTGTGGGTGTGTGTGTGTGCATGTGTGTGTGCACGTGTGTGTGTGAGTGTGTGTGTGTGCATGTGTGCCTGCGTGTGAGAGTGTGCGTGTGCATGTGTGCGTGCGTGCTTGCACGTGTATGCGTGTGTGTGTGTGTGTTTGTGTGTCTGCATGCATGCGTGTGTGTGTGAGTGTGTGTGTGTGCATGCGTGCTTGTGTTTGTGGGTTGTGTGCATGTTTGTGTGTGTGTGTGTGTGTGTGCGTGTGTGTGTGTGTGTGTGTGTGTGTGTGTGTGTGTGCGCGCCTGAGTGCGATGTGTCCTCCTGGCCTCTTGGGTCAGGTCAAGCTGAAGTTCACACACAGGAAGTGTCTGTCGGTGACAGTGCTGCACACAGGCATCAGCCCAGTGAAAAATAAGACAGGCCGGAGGTGTACCTGCTAGATCTCAAACATGCTGATGGGCCCTCCTGTCAGGATCTGGCCTGCAGAGGTCACCTGTCACCCCCATCCCCATCCTCATATACCATCAGCCTGGCGGCCATTCCATCACCCCTACTGGAGAACCAGGAGTTCAGTCTCTCTACTGCAGTAGTGCCCCATAAATGCTAGATGTATGTAGGGCCTGCCATGGTGTACCAAAACTACTGTACTAAGACTTCTATAGAGTAGCATTATACCCTAATTGATATACTGCACTACAGTAGTAGTATGCTATAGTAATACTATACTATCGTAGCACTGTTCAGTGTAGTAGTATTATACAGACTGTTTGACTGTAACTGCTGTACAGTTTCTATACTTTACCGTGACTGCCTGTATCTGCTATACACTGACTGCTGTGCTATACCATGATTACCTATAACTGCTATACACTGAGTGCTGTACTCTACCATGATTATTAGAGATTGTTTGCAGTTTTATCATGTTATTACTATTATGCAATAGCTACTATACCATTACTGGTAAAGACATATATCCTCTGTTTCGTTATGACTCCAATCAGAGCACAGCCACAGTGTGTCAGTCATCGCTGTAGCCCCGCCCCCCCCGTAGTTGCATGAGATGCCTTCAGCCTCACGGTCGCTCTCAGAGCTGCCTGCTGTCACCGCGGCGTTACCGCTACCGTGCGCTCTGTCCTTCCGCAGAGCAAGGTCACCGCTAGCACCGCACGCTCGCTCTCTCTCTCTCTCTCTCTCTCTCCCTCTCTCTCCTCTCTCTCTCTCTCTCTCTCTCTCTCTCTCCCTCCCTCCCTCTCTGGGGGGGCTCGCTATATGAGCGTCAGTGTGCGCACAGGGACCGGCCCTCGCGCAGAGCGTAGCGGCTAAGTGCGGCTAGCGGCGCCTGCCCTGCCCTCAGCAGGCCCTTCCTGTAGCGCACGCTAGGCTAGCCCCTGGGACTGAACACGGCTTTTCGCTTAGATGAGCGGTATCTTAGCGCTGGCCTGGGGGGGGGGTGGGGGGGCGGGGGGGGGGGGGGGGGGAATCACGCTTGCTGTCCCAGGAGGGGAGGGGTTTCTTGCTGATGTGTCACCCGTGCTGGAGCCCGTAATGGAAACGCAGTGAAGTCTGTAGCTGGGGTCAGCCCCCCCCACCCAAAAAAACCTCTTAACCCCAGCGTCATGGCAACGGATGGCCATTTTGCTGTCCGGGTCACCTTGTTGTACCATGGCCTGCTGAGTGGGGAATCCTGAATCCACAGAGGGGTCTTTGTTACTGGAACGAAGCACCAGGCCGAGATTTGAGATTCTTTTTTTTTTTTTTTTTCCTATATATTTTTTTTTTACAGAGGAAAAATAAAAAAAGGAGAGAGAAAGGCTGAGGTTTTAGAATGATGAATATTGTTCCCCTACTGCAGGTATCTGTGGGGGGGTTGGGACGGGACGGGACGGGGGGGGGGGGGGGGGGGGTTTGGATGAGTAAACAGGAGCGCAGTCCAAGTCGTGATGTGGAAAAATAAATCTGAACAAACGGGGTGGTAGAGAGGGAGGCTCCGGAGTTTACTCTCGTCTTCCCCACATATTTAAGCCTGCTCCTTCTCCTTCTCCTTCTCCTTCTTCTCCTTCTTCCCCACATATTTAAGCCTGCTCCTTCTCCTTCTTCTCCTTCTTCCCCACATATTTAAGCCTGCTCTCCTTCTCCTTCTTCCTTCTTCCTCTTTCTTCCCACATATTTAAGCCTGCTCCTTCTCCTTCTCCTTCTCCTTCTTCTCCTTCTTCCCCACATATTTAAGCCTGCTCCTTCTCCTTCTCCTTCTCCTTCTTCCCCACATATTTAAGCCTGCTCCTTCTCCTTCTCCTTCTCCTTCTTCCCCACATATTTAAGCCTGCTCCTTCTCCTTCTCCTTCTCCTTCTTCTCCTTCTTCCCCACATATTTAAGCCTGCTCCTTCTCCTTCTCCTTCTCCTTCTTCTCCTTCTTCCCCACATAGTTAAGCCTGCTCCTTCTCTTTCTCCTTCTCCTTCTTCTCCTTCTTCCCCACATATTTAAGCCTGCTCCTTCTCCTTCTTCCCCACATATTTAAGCCTGCTCCTTCTCTTTCTCCTTCTCCTTCTTCCCCACATATTTAATCCTGCTCCCTCTCTTTCTCCTCCTTCTTCCCCACATATTTAAGCCTGCTCCTTCTCCTTCTCCTTCTCCTTCTTCCCCACATATTTAAGCCTGCTCCTTCTCCTTTCTCCTTCTCCTTCTTCCCCACATATTTAAGCCTGCTCCTTCTCTTTCTCCTTCTCCTTCTTCTTCTCCGCCGCGCAAGTTTAGCCTCTTTCTCCGGCAAATGGATTATCTGAATTCATAATATTAAGAGCAAACCAATTACGGCGGCTTTAATATCATTTGCTCTTCATATTTAAGAAAAAAAAACTTGAAACGATGGGGGAGAAACACCGTACTGCTGCGGCCCGGCCTGCCCCCTGTCGCACATTTTTCCCGCTCGTTTTTCCCGCTCGTTTTTCCCGCTCGTTTTTTCCGCGCATAGCTAATTTGAGCGAGCCCTTGCGCGTGACAGGCGGCGTGCCGCGCTCGTCTGGAGCCCGCCGCCGCCGCGCTGCTTAGCGCGGCTAGCTCTTTCGTGCCGGCGACGCGGCGCTGCTTAGCGCGGCTAGCTCTTTCGTGCCGCCGCCGCGGCGCTGCTTAGCGCGGCTAGCTCTTTCGTGCCGGCGACGCGGCGCTGCTTAGCGCGGCTAGCTCTTTCGTGCCGGCGACGCGGCGCTGCTTAGCGCGGCTAGCTCTTTCGTGCCGGCGACGCGGCGCTGCTTAGCGCGGCTAGCTCTTTCGTGCCGGCGACGCGGCGCAGACGTTTATTACCACAGCGCGCCGTCAGGATAACTCCCCGTTTTTTAATGCTGCTCGGGGCTTAACTGCTGACATTTATTTTTGTTTTACAAGACCCGGCGCCTCGCGCCGCTGCTCGCGATGCAGAATCTGTGAAAATCGGGGAAGGTTTGTAAGTGGCGCGCGAGCTGAGCGGCGAGCCGAGGACGCTTCTCTACGCGCGCGGTTTGCCGCCGCGTGGCTCGTAAGACCCGCGGCCGATCTCTTTTTTGCAAGTTTGTCTTTGGGTGGGAGCCGTAGGCTGATAGGCGTGTTAAAAAACGGCTTCAGAAATCGCCGGGCGGCCCTAACGATGTGCACCTGCGGGGGCGGGGCCGTCAAACGAAGGGGAGTGGAGCCGCTGACGGTGTGTGTGTGGACGTATCAGGGGCTTTGCGCACTGAGATCAGATTCTGTTCCCGTCAAATCCCTTGAGCGTGTGTGTGTGTGTGTGTTTGTGTGCGTGTGTGTGTGTGTGTGTGTGTATGTGTGTGCGCGTGTGTGTGTGTGTGTGTGTGTATGTATCTGTGTGTGTGTGTGTGTGTGTGTGTATGCGTCTGTGTGTATGTGTGTGTGCGCGTGTGCATGTGTGTATGTATCTGTGTGTGTGTGTGTGTTTTCTAAAAGTTTGTGCCCTGAAGTTTGGCCACAGGCGCACTTCTATTTCCAGTGCTCCAGGTTGTGCTCTTGTGGGACCTCCTAGACCGTGAGCGACACGCGGAACTAAAAGAGTTGTCGGACCCCAGGGACGCAGAGGTGGGGGGGGGGGGGGGGGGGGGGGAGACAGGAACAGAGGAGGAATCTGTAGGGGAGAGAGATCAGAGTGCTGTCAGAATCCATATTCCGGAACTGTCAGCCTCTTTGGGAATATTACCCCCAACCCCCCGCTTTCCAGTCCCCCCCCCCCACCCCCCTCACACCACTTAATTGGGCAAGGTCACGGAGGCAGTGACTCTGTCAGCCGGAGTGGGAGAAGACGGCCGAGCGGATCGATGGCCGGGAGCCTCCAGCCGACGGGCAGGGGTGCGAATCGGAGCGTGGCCAGCCAGCAACAGATGCAGTCAAAATGGCCGCCGATGAACGCCGCCGGCGAAGACTAACGCGGACGGAAGCGCGCGGGAGCAGCCAACTGGCACGGCTGCTCCCAGAGACCAAAGTTTCTCTCGGCTTCCTCTAAAAAGTGTGCGGGGAGTTTAGAAGCAGAAAGAGCCCATGTCTTTGGGGGTGGGGGGGGGGCTGGGGGGTGGGTGGGTGGGGGGGGGGGGGGGGGAGGCGGGGGGGGGGGGGGGGGGGGTGCTGCTCGAACCTCCCGGGGGTGCGGAGGGTAACTCGATGAGAGGGAGAAACGGAAATCAAAGGAAAAAGTTTAAGAGAAGAATGGCCCTTTTTTTGGGGGCGTCGTCGCGTCCCTGTGAGGTGGCGGGTCGCGGCGGGACGCGGTTGTGAGAGACGTGGCGTCCCGCTCCTCGGTCGGCCCCCCCCCCCCCCACAGCAGCCCCGCCGCCCCCCCCCCCCCCCCCCCCCCCCCCCCCCCCCGTTAAAGCGAAGAGCGGGCTGCGCTTCAGAAACACAGGTGCCTCAGAGACGCAGCCTAAGCAGTCTCGCTTCTCCCCACTTTCCTCTGTTCTTCCCATCAGCATTCCCCTCGTCTCTCTCCCTCCCTCCCTCCCCCAGAATGCTCTGGTAAAACGTCTTAATGAATGGAGTGGGTAGAGCCCCGTCCCCGTCAGAGGGAGGTTCAGGGGAGCGCGTCCTCACTCCCAACCCCGGGGACCGAGCTCTCCGTTTCACCAGGTGGGGCATGGCGGGAGCCCAGACTGGTCTTGGGACCTTAGGTGGCAATGCAGTCATGACGGGGACACATAGGGGTGCAAATCTCCTTTCAGCCCCCCCCCCCCCCCCCTTGTTGTAGGACTGTTGTAGTCGCTCTCAGGGTCAGCCATTTAGCCTTTAAGGTGTGAGGTCACAAATATGCGATTAGAGTGTTCTTGACTGAACGTTCTGATGCTGATGTAACAATCACTGCTGGCAATTGAAAGCGACTGAGTTTTAGAACACTGACTTAGAATTCAGAAGAAAAAAAAAAAACACATTCCAGAAAACGTAAAAGACCACTTGTTGCCATGAAGAGATGATTGCACTCTGATGAAGATTTGGGGGGGGGGGGGGGGGGGGGGAGTCACTAGCCACTAGCCAACACTTTTCTTATCAGAGCTTCTGCTGCCAGACATTTGGCTAAACTCTGAAAACCACGAGCACTCGCTGATGTTGAGGAACTTTCCCTTTTGGTGCTGTGTTTGTGTTCGTCTCTCTCTCTCATCAGCTGAGGCGAGATGCTCCGGCAGGCTCCGGTCTGATCTGACGCAGGCTTTCATTACCTCGTTAGTGCATTTCCCCATGACAAACAGGCCGTCTTCCCTTCAGAATCACGGATGCTGCGCTTCTAATTTGTGCCTTTTCTCTGAAAAAAAAAACCCCAAAAAACATTAATTTACACGGAAGAGGGAAAACCCGAAAAAAAAAAAAAACGAGGGCGGGCCAGGAATCTCACTTCTTTAAAGGGCACCTTGGCTTCTTCCGCGAAAAATGAAAAACCCCAGGAAAGTGTTTTGGTGGGACGTATTGTCCCGAGCCTTATAATAAATCAGCTCGGTAAAGGCCATCTGCTTGCCTGGCGTGCGTGGCCACCCTCGAACCCAACGCCTTCCGCGGGCTCCGCATTCTCATGCATATTAAACCCTTTCGGGGGACTTTTTAGTGATGATTTAAATCTCCCAGTGATATTTAAACACAATGCTACAGTGAGGTAGCGATCGTTTTTTTTTTTTTTTTTTTTTTGTAAAAAGAGCTTTAACTGTTTAACGGTTTGTTCTGTCCTGCTGAACCCATTCGCTGATTAGGGACAGGGGTGTGTCGGAGGTGCGCCGTTCCGGTTTGGGTCAGAGCCAGAGGGCAACGGAACTTAGTGCAAAAAACTTTCTAAAAATAAAATATTTCATTACAGTTTAGCAGACGCTCTTGTCCAGAGCGACATACACAACATTTTCACACAGCATTTACATTGCATCCATTTATACAGCTGGATATATGCTGAAGCAATGCAGGTTAAGTGCCTTTGCACAAAAGGTACAACAGCAGTATCCTATCGAGAATTGAACCTGCAACCTTAGGTTAGGAGCCCAGGTCCTTACCCATTGTGCTACGCTGATTACACCACACTACAAATCATGCCCCCCCCCCCCTTAGCCTCCGATAGGTTCTTTTCATGTCTGTTTTCGGGAGCTGAGGGAGAGATCAAAGGGGAGGTTTTAGCGGCGCTGGCTGCGCCCCTCGTAACGAGCCGCCTCTCTCTCAGATCCGCAGCGAGTCTCTCAGATCCGCGGAGTTCCTGCCGCCTCTGCGCCGGACAGGTACAGGCAGGCGGGCTGCGAGACGCAGGCCAGCCAACGCGCGATGCGGCATGCGCTGGCAGCGCCCTTAAAGAGCCCAGAGACGTGGTGCGTGTGCTGTTCTGTGTGTGTGTGTGTGTGTGTGTGTGGATGTGTGTGGTGTCTGTGTGTGTTTGCATGTGTGTGTGTGTGTGGTGTCTGTGTGTGTGTGTGTGTGTGTATGTGGTGTGCATGCATGTGTGCGTGTGCGTGTGTGTGTATGTGCGTGCATGCGCACATCTGTGGATGTGTGATATATTTGGACTACATCTGCAAAGAAGTTTGTTATTTTTATTTTCTTTAAACAATTGAGTAACAACAGAGATAAACTGCAACAGTGTAACTGAAGTTTACGGTTGACGGTGAGGTAGCTGCCTGTCTTTTCATCGGCACGCGTGTACACGCTCACGCTCAACACACACACACACACACGCACGCACGCACGCACGCACGCACACACACACGCTCGCGCGCATGCTCACCGCACACACACACACACACACACGCTCACCGCACACACACACACACACACGCTCAACACACACACACACACACATGCTCACCACACACACACACACACACACACACACACACGCAGTGGCCCCCGGGCAGAATTTAAACGCTCGTCTGAAAAACTGACGCATCTCATACGAGGAAGCGAGGCCCGTCCCACGATGCTTTGTGTCTGAAAAGGAAAAAAAAAAAGTCGAACCAGCGGAGGAGCAGATAATAGGCTCGCCGTAGCTTCACACCAGAGAGTGTGTCCACACGGGGGGCAAGGGGGCTGTTTTTTTTAAAAAAAATAATTTTATTTTATTTCATACATTGCAAAGGCTTGCCAGACATGGCAATGACATCCTTTTGTTCTCTTCTCTTCTTCTTCTTCTTCTTCTTCTTCTTCCCCCGCCTTTCGCTGGTATCAGCGGACCACGTCAGGGGGGACCGGCGCTGCCTCCGAGCTCTTCATTTATCTTTATTTTCTCCTTCGTTCATTTGCTGTCTCGTCGATGGAGTCGATGCTCCGCGTCACGCCGCCGGTGCGTTGCCGTGGTTTCTTCTGTTGCCGGGGCGGCCCCTTGGAAGGCTCGAGTCAGCTTCGTCTGACGGAGAAATTAAGTGAAATTAAATGAAATAAAGTGATTTGTCCCGTCGCGGCAAATGGCTGCACCTTCAATTAGAGACCAAAGAATCATTTCCATTAGAATTTTTACAATTAGCCCCCCCCCCCCCCCCCCCCCCCCCTCCCCCCCCCCCCCCACCCCCCCCCCCCCCCCCCCCCCCCCCCCCCCCCCCCCCCCCCCCCCCCCCCCCCCCCCCCCCCCCCCCCCCCCCCCCCCCCCCCCCCCAATAATGAAATGCTCTTCTGTCTGCTTATTTACTAAGCTGCGCTGGAATTAGATTTCGTTGCTGAGAACTACCTAATGACGGAGACAAGTCCGCTGGGCTGCGTAGCGCAGAGCACACCGTGCTGCGCGCGTCCCCCCTCCGTCCTCCCTCTCTCTCCTGCATTTAAAATCCCTCCCTCCTTCCCCCCTCCCTCCCCCCCTTTCTTCCTCTCCCCTTCCTCTTCTTCTTTTCAGAATCCCTCTTCCTCAGTCGAGCTCATCCCGGTCCCGCACTATCCTCCCCCCACTTCTGCCTGCCGTCTGTCTCTTCCATGCACATATTCTGCAAACAAAGATTAGTGACCCATGTTCGAATGTCCGTCCCCTTAATTAATTCAAATGAGCATAAAAATATGTATGAACAAATAATGACTCTCCCTGCCTCCCCCTCCCTCTTTCTCCCCCTTTCTCCTTCTCTCTCTCTCTCTCTCTCTGACTGACCTTCAATCATATCCTTGGCTGATTCTTGAAAGATAGATAGATACCGGACACAAAAAATAAGGAACTCTTTTCATTCTACCCCACGGACATAAACAAAAAGGGTCCACCTCTCTGTTTCTTTCTTTTTTTTTTTTGTTAAACAAATCAAGCAGCTCCTTGAAAAAAAACTTTCTTCATAATGATTGTTCTCACTTAAAAGGGTTGTTGCCTTTTAAGGAAGAACCTGCTCACAATAAATCACTTGCTTGAGAACATCACCTTTCACAAGAAGCCGGGAAACTGTCTGTGCAGATTTTTCAAAATATGGCAAATAATGCCAATAAATCATCCCTGAATTCAAAGGCATCCGTGTAAAATTCAGCTAAGGCTGATTAATTTTCTGACAGCCCGTACCAAATCTCCCTAAAGATGTCTATGCTGAGGTAGCACAAAGTTAATTTTTGTGTTGCAGCCTAATGATTTGGTGCCGGCCTAAAACAGGGCTGCTTCGTTGCAGCTTAACCCGAAGTGGGGCGGTAGGAAAGAATATCAATTATGCGAAGCAGTCGCCGTTTCCTGATTGTTTCCCAGGTCGTGCAACAGCCTGTCTAATTTAAGTGCTGTTTGTAATTTATTTATTTATTTATTTATTTACAAATCAACGCTAATTGCATGTTTGTTTTCGCGTGATTGCAGTAATAGCAATTAATCCCTCGGCGTTCGCGTCTTGGCTCCCCCCCCCCCGCCCAAGTCGCGGTTCCGTTCTAGAGCGGAGAACCTGGGCTTTGAAAAGGGGGCGTGTACGCTGATTAGGGGCGCGCTCGAAAATTCTGTGGAATCGCGCACTGCCTCGTGACCTTGACGCGGTGAGCAGGGAAGGTTGTCGCTCGTGCAGTGGTGTTGGAGAGAACAGCGCGAGCCTATGGCTACTCTTATCCACTCTCGGAGTTTCGGGCTTCACGAGCAGCGCGCCGCAGCACGGGCGCTGGTTGCTGATCAGTAAGCGCCCTCTTCTCTAGGCTCACTTATCGGTCTCGTTTCTGTGCACTTCCTGTCGATGCTGAGAATCCAGTTGAAACGTATGTTAGCGCAGGCTTTATTCAGGTCCCGTCTTATTCAAAACGCTGCAGATGTATCGTGAGATAAATAGTTCAACTTTTTATGCTGACTGCCTGCACACAGTGGTGACCCGTGGAATTTTGGGAGCAGGGTATTTGAAGGAATATAAGAATTGCTACTTTGTAGAAAGAAGAGGTTTTTTTCACAATAATAATAGTGGCACAAATATTTCTAATAGTGCGCACACATGTCTCTGCATAATGTAAAGGACCATTGTAGCTCGTGTAACAAGATCAAAGCACGTACGTCATTTTTGACTCTTAGCTATAGAACCTACTTTCAGAATTGTCTCTATAGCAACGTTCTGTCATTAACAACGCTGGTTATGTCGATAGTGGCACATACCGGCAGATGTACATGGTATAAATATATATTACTCGGTCTTCTTTCGTTGAAAGGCAAGCTGGAGAATTTTATTTAAAATAGATTCAAATTATCACCCCGGGGAGTAAAATCAAAGGAACGATGAAAGATTTTATGTAAAATAATGTTTTCAGAAGGCACGGATGACTCGTATTGATGTACCGCTATTACGAATACAGATATTAGTTAGGTTGGCCTTCTCGGAAAAACGGTCATCGTTTAATTCATATTCAGAGTGGATAATAACATGCTTTCTTCACAGCTTCTTCTCATTTTTCATTTTTCATCCAGTTCTTGTAAGATTAATAGGCTAGTGGAAATTATGGTTAGCGTAAGCCTTTGAACATTTGTGTTCATTTGTGCCGTCGAACCACAACAGCTGACTGAAGTAGCCTACTGAACGCTGGGAATTCATGGTCTGACGTACTTGGCTGTCTGTTTTAACTGTCATGTTGTGACAGTTTTTATGGGAAAACTTTTTTTGTTTGTGCTGTCTTGGCCCGGACACCTTTGTATGAGAGATTTGATAAAATAAAGGTTAATAAATGAATAAAACTACCCGCCAAACATTTAGTCACTTCATAACATATCGTTTATTTGGCAGAAGCTTTTATCCAAAGAGATGCACAATAAGTGCATACCAAAGGTCATTGGAACAACTACAAAACACAGGCCCGATAAAGTACAATACTCATTTTGTACAGTTAGTCATAGCCATGAAAAAAATTGATTCTCTCATGCCAAATGCATGCTCATCCCTGTGTTTACCCGACAGCGTGTTGTTTAGCGAATTGGTAACTGCGGCTGCTCCAGTTAGCGGAATAACAGGGGTTTTCCTTCCCTTCCTCCCTCACTCCCGCACTTTGGTTAAATTCTGCCGGCAAGCTGTCATTTTGCTCAACCATCGTGTCACCTGTGGGGCGTGGTCAGCGCTCTCATCGTGTTGACCAATGGAATCGTTCGGAACGTTCGTCACACCTAGGGGGCGTGGTTTGCGCTAAACTGGTTTGGGGGGGGGAAAGACGCCTCCTGCACGGGACGGACGGATATTCCTTCCTAGTGATGGGCGAAAATGAACGAACGAATCTTTTCGAACGACTCTTTTTAGCATCCGGTATGTACCGGGTCCGCCTGTCGAACGTCCGAGTGCTCGTGAATCGGACTCTCCCTGCATTTTTCCACTCAAAACTGCTGCCTGCTGCGGGAGGTGCAGCACTCCGAGCATAGCAAGCGGAACAACCAATGAACGAGCGCGATCGAATGAACCGTTCTCTAGAACTATAGGACGTCTGCTACTTGCCCCTCAAAAAGAACGACAAATCGAGTTGTCGAACTGTAGCATCGTGTACTAGCCTACATACGGATGCAGATTGAATGTATTAGAATGAATATTTAATCTTTCGTCACGGAGGAACCGAGGAACGTGCCACTATAACGGAGCGTCACGGAGAAACCGAGGCCATTTTTTAGAAAAAGTATCAAAACTCGAGAGGTTCGAAAGGTTCGATACGTTTGCACGTATCGACTCGAAGGAAACCGGCGCCGTGAAAAGAATCGGTCCGCCCACCACTGTTCCTTCCGGCTGGTGATAGCGCATTACCGTGTTACCCTCGGCTGCCAGGCGGAAACACGTTGGGGGGGGGGGGCCTGGGGATGCAAATATGTAAATACCAGTTATGGGATGGATAGGCCCCGTGAATCACCCTACATTGTGTGGGTTAATTGGGGAAGGATATGTGGGGTAATTAGAAGGACGTCTTTTTTTTTTTTTCCCACCAAAAGGCATACTTTTTATTTAGCGTTTTGCTTTACAAATCAGCAGAGTTTAATGGAGCTGAGGGCCTGTGGGGTGGGGGGTTTTTGGGGGGGGGGGGGGGGGGGAGCGTTTGGTGTCTGTCTAGCTAGATCACCTGCCAAAAAAAAAAAAAAAAAAAAAAAAAAAAAAAAAAACTGGACACCGAACATGAATATCCTTTATTTAGCAGTGCCCTGCAGAGTACACACAATTAAAATGACTTATCGGTGCCATAACGTTATGAATATTACAAAGCCCTTAATCAAATATGCATATCTGTGGAAGCTCTTGGAACGGCCGTCCCTGGGTGAGCACGGCGTTGGTGTTTCGCTGGTAAAATATGCAAGCTTCCAGTGCCGAGACTGAAATGCTATCCTCATTAATGCTCACGGCCTGAGCTGCAACATTAAACAGCCCGGCGTCGCGGTGCTTTCCTCGCTTAAAGAAACTCTAAATCCCATGATGCAGCAGCTATTTAAATAATAGAGTATGCTTTTGGAAAGAAGAGAAAAAAAAAACGCAATTAGCATGCATGTCTACATCCAATTAAAATAACAGCAAACAGGACAAGGCTAATAAAACAATTAAATGCAGGCAGTCAGATTTCACACTTCATTCAGCTTAATGAAAACTCAGTGGCCATAGAATGTTTTCGCTTTGGTTGATGGGAGGGGGTCGTAGAGATGTGTAGTTTTAAACATGCTACATTTAGACTTATTATTATTACATTCAACCCGTTCATCCCTGTCGTCTCTTCCATACTGTCACGTGGAATAATTCCTTAGCTGTAGCTGCTGTGTAAAGATCTGTAATCTGTTGCCAATCTGTCGAGTCATACTTTCTTTTGTTGCAATACAAATCGTTTGTTCGCTACGTTAACTTCGGACTTATTGATTATTAATGGGCCTCTGTGCCTTCTTGGTGATGCTGCAGTTTCGTTGTGTTTTTGAGTTACGCTGACGTCCTCCGCTTCTGTGAGTCGCCGTGAATGAGAGAGTCAGCTCGTCAGGGGATTGTGATGTCACGCGATGTCACGTGACCCGTGGGAAGAAGAGGAATGATGGAAACGGAAGCCAGCCCCACGCGTTGCGTGAGACATCTCTAAACGCATCAGGACGTCCGATGACCGAAGATAGCCTCGCGCGATGACTCATCAGATGATCTCTCTGGCGCTTGTGCCGGGTTCCCGCGGTAACGGCAGCCGGGGGGGGGGGGGCTGTGCGGCGCAAGCTAAGCCAATCGTTCTTCAATTAGGATTCGCTCTCTTAAGCGCGCAGACAATAGGCAGATTTCAGATGAATCGATGTGCCTGCAGGCCATGCATTACAGTGCGTGTGGCAGCATTGCAGCCCGCCGCCCCCCCGCTGGGGGGGGGGCGGAAGTGATCGCGGGGTGGGGGGGTGGGGGGAGGGGGAGCGATCGCAGACTGGGTTGCGGTGGGGTGGGGGGGGGGGGGGGTGGGGGGGGGTTGCAGACGCAATGGTGGACCGGTGAACCAATCGCCACTGAGGTATAGATAATAATACTGAACCATTTAAAATGTCTTAGAAAAAAAAACTTTCAGGTTTTTTAACTTGAATTGTGTGGCCCCAGGGTGGTTCTGACTGTGGCCCAGAATGACTGCCTGAGTCTTTATGCTAGTAGATGGCTCTGGGGTGTGTGGGTTTTGTCTGCGAAAGGTAGGCAATGGGACAGAGCAGGACAATGGACAGGGGGTAGATGTGAAAAATATTATCACCTGGGGATATAGGCATATGGCTGCCATTTTGGTTTTACTGGTTACACCAGGCCAGCCAGTGGAGGATGGGCTCCCCTTCTGCAGCCGGATTCCTCCTGGGATTTCTTCCCACTGGCAAGTTTTGTTCCTCGCCAACATTTGAGTCTTATTCTTCCCACTGGGGAGTTTTTTTTTTTTTTCCTTTTACCTCAATTGCTGGCTTTTTGGGTTTTTCGGGCCTGTTTTTTTTTTTGCTCAACCCTTTCTTTTTCCATTTCCACTGTAAAGCGTCTCTGTGTGACAGTGTCTCTGTATGAAGCGCTGTACGAATAAAAATGGAGTTCAGCTGGAATTGAGCTGCTTCGGGAGATGAGCTCAGAGAAGGCTAGCAGAGTTCCCCCTGCACTGTGGGCAGAATATTTGAAAGGGGGGGGGGGGGTCGCGGCTCGATGGCCACTTGGCCTTTTCGTTAAGAGATCTCCTCTGTCAGCCCCAGCCCCTCCCTCCTGGGCGAATAAGAGCATTTTCAGCCTCTTGGAAGTTCAGCATTGTGTGAACGATGACGCTGGCACTGGCTGCTTACAAAATGTATGGGTGTTGTTTTGGGACGTATGAATTTAATTAAAAAAAATTTTTTTTTTTTTTTGGGGGGGGGGGGGGGGGGGTGTGGATTTCACAGGAACTTAGGCTGTGTGTCGTCGATCACTCGTGTCAATCACCTGTGCTGAGTGGTGATTTTGGGATAATTTCCCAGTTTGTTCGCTGGCAGATCTCGCTCTCGCTCGCCCTGGGGGCTCCATCGATTGAGGCTCAGCTGTGAAATAACAGCGCTAATCTGGGGCCTAATGAGACCCTTCAGCTCTCTCTCTCTGCAGTATCAGGCTTAACATGAGCGAACATGCAGAGTTTGCTGTCGGTGTTTTTCTTTTTTTTTCCCTGCCAACATGGCTTCACATTTGGGTGAACATGATTGCTTTTTTTTTTTTTTCATCGTCGTCGTCGCAAATTTCCAACACTAATGGCCTGTAAATGAAAGCGAGGGTTGGGCTCGTTTTCGGAGAAAGAGCCGGATAAGAGTACGATCTGCATCGTTTGAGGACGCGATGGTTTTGACGTGCTGCTGGCTCTGTGTCGCCCCCTCTTCGGCGTCGGATCGTTCCGGAATGCAGAGTCATGGCGATGTGCGGCGCGGCGTGGCGGAGCGCCTGCCTGACCCCGGCCAGGAGAGAACACCCATAAGCCCCTGCGTTCGTACAGCGAAGAGCCCAGAGCGGGCCCGGAGAGTTCCAGCACACTGGCCTGTGGGCGTAGGGCAAACCCCCGCCAAACTGGGCTGATAGACTCGCATTAACTTACCCATGAATTCCCCCCCAGTTAGAGAAAAGCCCCCCACCCAAACTGTCACCAGGAGGTTTGGCGGTACGGCTTGGCGGAAGCCACTTCTCCACAGGGAGAAGGTGATGGCGGAGGGTAAGGGCCAAGAGTTGGGGGGATTCTGGGAAGGAGAGTACAGGTGGAAGAGTCATTGCCCAATCCAGTAACTGCCCCTCTAAACTTCCCTAATTATGCACCCTCAATCAGGAGATTTACCCCCCCTCAACACCCCTATTCCCTGGGAAGGCAGAGGAAGGCAAATGAGCATGTGCAGTCGACTCCTCCAACACCTGCGTCAGCTGCGCAGAGAGACTGCGGGCGATGCGCGTTCCCGCCATCAGAGGGAAGGCGTGCGTGCTATCGGGCGAAACTAGCCTGTTCCAGCACCTCCCCCTAATCTGATATCGCTGCTGAATGTTTTATTTTTACCCCCTCCTCCAAAAAAAAAAAAAAAACCGCGCTTGGCGTCCATCACTGTCTTGAATCCAGCCCGCTAACTGCGCCAATTGGGGCACCCGACACAAGAATCCAATTTTCCAGCCTCTTAAATAAATGAGAAGCGTTTTTTTTTCTTTTTTTTCCCTTCGGCGTCCCGGCACCGGCGAGTTCGTTTCTCGGCTGACGAACGCCAAGGCCCCCCCCCCAGCCCCACCCCAACCCCCCCCCCCCCCCCCCCGTGTGCGCGGTCCGCACGACCTCCCGCGGGGGGAAGGGAACTCGGAAGTCCGAGGGACCGAGTCTATTAGCGGCCGACCCGCCGGACCGTAAATCCCGCTCTGAGAGTCTGTCAGACGCGCTCACAAGTCCCCTCGTGGCTGTTTATGCCGAAGCCGCTCTGCAGATCCCAGACGGTGTTTTAGGAGTTCTCCAGCGGAACTCGCGATCCGGTAAGCCAGCGCCTGACATCGCCTTCATCCCTAAAAAAAAAAAAAAAAAAAGGAGGGGTTTCCATTCATATTTTAACACGCCTGCGCCTTCGGATACCGGCGTGATACTGTCAGCCCAAACTCGCAGTATTTCTCCACTTCTAACGCCACGGATTACTCTTACTCTTTACAAGTGCTTTTGTTTTGCCCACCTCCCCTTGTCCATGTAGAGGCCATTGAAGGACTGACAATATCAAGTGAAATTAGTGACTGCTTTGCGTTGTCGCTTCCTGATAAGCCCAGTTTGGTATTACATCCCATTATCTGTTTGTCTAGCTGAAGCCCTTATTCGGGGTTACTTACACTGGTGATATTTCACATCCACCCATTACTATTGCTGCTTATTTACTGAAGTAATTAACACGATGTGCTTTAGTCAAGGGGACACAAAATAGTTTCGTATCCAGGAGTCGAGCCTGCAGCCTCCGCGCTGTGAGTCTTCCTCACCCATACTCTGCCTCGCAGTTCTCCTGAGACTGGAGTGTGTTCATTTAAAACTGTTTTGCTTTTGATTCACTCCCTGATTTTTCTTCCGTTCTACCGTGTATCCCAGGTTGCCAGGGTCTTTTTTCTTTTCGCTCTTCCTTTTTTTTGTGTGACAATAGCGTTTGCTCACTTGAAGGGTCGAACCTGAGTTTGGTGGCAGTGTATCTCCTGTGATAACAGCGTGAAATTACCCCCCCCCCCCCCCCCCCCGCCCCCCCCCCCCCCCCCCCCCCCCCCCCCCCCCCGCCCGCCGCTCCTCCTGGTGACGAGGGGCCGTTGGCGGGGAGCTAATCTGCTCCCTTTGTGTGCCGCTTCGGGGAGTAGCGGAGATCTGTCGGCTAAATTGAATGGATATCCCGCCGCGTCAGGTGACTGCCCCCCCCCCCCCCCCCCCCCCCCCCCCCCCCCCCCCCACCGCCGCCGGCTTTTTTTATCGGCACGTCTCCCCGGCTACTTACCGCCGCGTGGCCATTTGGGCGTGAAGAGGCCTGTCGCGGCCCAGCTCAGCGGCCCCCAGCGGCCCTGTCCGTCTGTCTGTCTGTCTGTCTGTCGCGCGGGTTAGTGTGGCTCGGGCCAGGGGCGCGGACAATCCAGGGTCAGAACGTTAAAAGTCCTCCCCAGGATTTTGTTTCAATCGATCAGTCAATCGCCTGGATTTGCTAATTAGCTCAGTTCCTCAGCCGGGAGGCAGAGCTGATCAGTGAGATCAGCTGGCTGAGTCACACGGGTGGAAGAAACGCGGCTGGCAGGACTGTGACTTTCTGACCCCTGGACTTTCTACGGCCGACTGAGGGTGAACTGGCCAGCAGAGGGCGCTGTCTGGAACGGCAGAGTCCCTGGGGGCGGAGCTGGTGCAGGATTGGGGGGGCGGAGTCAGGGGTGGAGTTCAGTGTATCGGAGGCACAGGCAAAGTGGGTGGCCCCGCCCCAGCCGGGAGGGGGGGGGGGGGGCTGGGGGGGGCACAGCGCAAGGGCCTGCGGGATGGGGGGGGGCGAGCGGGTGGAGCCGAAGAACACAGCGTGCCTCTAGAGACTCAGCGGAGGACGGTCCGTGCAGCGAGGGGCGCGTGCGTCTCCTCTCCCAAAAATAGCGCTGTCCTGTTTCCGCTGAAGGACCCGCCTTCCCCCCCCCCCCCCCCCCCCCCCCCCCCCCCCCCCCCGGGCACCGGGACACAACGCTACCTCGGCTCCCGCCTAATCTCCCTTTCACACGCCCGCCACGCCTTTGTTCTCTAT
>CM045895.1:33462491-33474991 GCA_025169545.1 Anguilla japonica | reverse complement strand
ATAGCCTGGCGGAATAATGTATCGCCCCTGCATTTTGGAGTAGGAGGCGGAGAGCTGAGCTTGTGGGGCGGAGGACACATCGTTCCCTCCACGGGGGGGGGGGGGGGGGGGGTGGGGGGGGGAGGAACGACCCTCCGGAATAATAAAGTGTGTGTGTACTGTGGTAATTGCGTATTCCACTTTTAGTTTTAATGTCATAGCCCAGGTGCATCATGGTACTGTGAGTAAGGGAGGTGAAATGGAACCGTGGATTTCTTGGAGGTTATGGTAATTGCCGTTAAAGGGGGTTGTTGATTGACAGCTCAACCCCAGGCGAGGTGGGGGGGGGGTGGGGGGGGGGGGGGGGGGGGGGGGATGATTATGTCAAGGTGTCCACAGGCAGCATCCTCTTATTCCCTCCCCCATCCTTAGGGGATAAACCGTAGGGGTGAGTTGACCGAAAGTACAATCGTTCCATTGGTCTCATAGATACCAGGTGTGGGTTTGGACCATACCACAGATGGGCATCTATAGGAATGACATTCATATTACATTACATTGCATTACAGGCATTTGGCAGACGCTCTTATCCAGAGCGACGTACAACAAAGTGTATAACCATAACCAGGAACAAGTATGACGAAAACCCTAGAGAGAAGTACCGGTCCAAGTGCAGGGAACAACCGCATAGTTCAACTTGGACCCTGAAGGTTAAACTGATTAACACTAACACAACAAGAACGGCAACAACATAGTCTATGGAAAAAATACAAGCAGTAGTTAAGAGTTAATGCACCTAAGTCACCTATGAAACAGCTACCTAGTTACAACCCTAAGCTTACAGTCATTTAAGATATTACAGGGAGGTAGGGAGGGATGGGGATTATGCGATATGCGATTGCATACGGAGGGACCGTTTGCTGTACTACGTGGTGTTCCTCTGCGAGTCTACGCCTGTGCGTGAGAGAGAGAACGTTACCGCGCGTTGTCTGGTTAGCTCTTTGGACGGGGTGTCTCGTACAGCTTGCGTTATTACATACATTGCATTATCAATTCGTGCCGCTTGATATTTACAGAAGCAATTTTGGAGGGGGGACCTTGCCGAAGGGAACGGCGCGGGGCGCTCCAGCAGGAGATCCATCCTGGGAAGTTTAGGGAACGGGCCCGGCTCATTAGGGACCCTAAATCAGCGCTGGGATAATGTAATCCAGGTTACTGTCCCGGCTGAGTAATGACCCTGCAGAGCTGCTCGGCTACTGGGGAGTTGGAAACGATGTGCCTTAATCACTGGAGACCGCCCGCCAAAACACACACACACACACACACACACACACACACACACACACACACACACACACACACACACACACACACACACACACACTCACACACACTCACACACACACACACACACACGCTCACACACACACACTCACACGCGCACACGCGCGCACACACACAAGCATACACACACACACGCATACACACGCACACACACACACACACACACACACACACACACACACACACACACACACACACACACACGCGCGCGCGCATACACACACATACGCACACACACACACACACACACACACACACACACACACACACACACACACACACACACACACACACGCGCGCCCGCGCATACACACACATACGCACGCACACACACACACACGCACACACACACACACCGGCTCTAACCTTACAGGTCGTACAGCCAAAAGCTGTCCTGTCGTGGCGCTCCTGGTTCCGGTCAAACAGCCTCTCACGCAGTATAAAATCCAGCACTTCTTCCCCTCTGTCCTCTTCAGCGAAAGTGCAAAGCTATTCAGCCGCGCTAACGGTTTTCTGACGCTAATCTTATTGCTGCGTTCGGCGGTTGATTATGACTCTTGAGCAGCTCTCAGAGCCCTTCTGACACGGCCGTGGTTAACGGCACTCTCGGACGTTTTCAAAACGCCCTTTCAGACTACGGGCGGTGGGGAGGCGTGTCCTAACGCTAACGCTACCCGTCCCCCATCGTCTGGAACAGCCTCCACGGTCGTGTCAGTGCAGGCCGCGTCGCCCTGGGAAACGGGAGATTCGTTTAGGAGGGCGACTCAAGTCGGGTCAACTGACGTCTACCTACCTACACCAGCTGTTCATGGGAAATGTAGTCCTCCAGCTAGATGGCTGTCCAGCTGCTGGACCACAGAGTGAACAGTAGCTCACTCCTCAGAAGCTTCTAGACTGCGCCGTCCTACATTAACAAAGGATGGTTCGGTCAGCAGCGGCACAGGCCAGGAAATATGGCCGGGTATTCAAAACTGCGAGAACATGTTCAAAAGGAGGATAAAATTATGTACAGCACTCCTTTGGATGTGTATGACGGAGAGGGTGAAACATAGTGCTCACGGATTTCTCTTCTTTTTCTTCTTCTTGTTTTTCATGCTCTCCTTGGATGTCCCTGATGCCGCTGACCTTCCACCCGTTCCCACTTCAGGTAAGAAACAGAAACCGCAATGCACTGTGGGGGATTTCGACCGTGGCCCAGTCACTTAGGAATCACCTGGGTAGCTGTTTGATGAGTTGGAAGCTACCTGGCGTCGTTCTGTGTAAACAGTGAAACCTGGGGGGACATTTTCTTCCAAAACTTTTAATTAATTTCAGCTGGTTATATATTTATATTACGCGGCGACTGGCTGCTGGCAGCTGAAGCGTTTTGCGATTTTGTGGAAAACAGCCCTGAGTGGCCTTTACTGTCACGGTGTGGGCGGACACCTGGTCGCCATGGTTTCCCCTGTCACCGCGGCGACATAGCGGAACCGCGGGAGAAACCCGCCGCCGCCGCGGCGACCCGGACTCCTCAGGAGGCAGAGAGCTGTGAGGTGGATGATGGGAGTTTAGCGGAATGCTAATAGGAGGGGCGCCGCGGATGGCTGTCGGCTTGTTGGAGGGCTGTGATCTGTGGCGGGATGGCGGGGGGCCGGGGGGGGTGTCCCGTGTGGCGCGCCACCTCCCCCGCCGGCTCTGGACACGCTCACGTCGCGCCGGGTTCCTCCCCCCCCCCACCCCCGCTGATGGGGGGGCCGCCCCACACCCTGGCGGCCTGTAACCGGTCCAAACCAAAACCCTGCCGCAGAGTCAGCCCCTGTGGCCACACGGCTGCTCTGCCCGTTGAGCTCCGGAGAGATCGTGCCCAGAACAGACTGTGGACACAAACTGCTTGGATCAATATGCTAAGAACTTAGAGAATATATTTCTTTATTTTTATTTCCTATAATTTTTGATTAATAATTCAGGAGAAAAATTGAGGGTCCATTTGAAATAGAAAAAAGGTAGAAATTTTTCTAGATTGTTGAAAACCTTTGTTACATATTAGAGATTAACTCCATTTACTTCTCTGGTTAAATAGTGGATAACTAAAATAAACAGTTTTCTGATCTGTTTGCCATATTTCGAGTGTGTGTGTAAGCTGGATGAGTAACTCAGTCTGTTTTACCATTTTATTACGGAGGCACTTTCTGTCTGACTGTAGTCGCATATCCAAAGCCATATTTATGTTTGTTTGAAAGCTGGGAAATCAACAACATTTTCTTGTCAACAAAAATGTTGACAAGTGACAATTTTCATATTTTCCCTCGTTGTTACCGCAGGAGCGTAGGATTATTTGTTTTTTTTTTTTCGCGGCCTGGTTTCTCCCATGGTCCTTTGCAGGAACATCGCCGCGCGTAACCACCTCGCCGCCCACTTGGCTTCCCGTGCGAGCCGGTTCGTTCGCGGCTGAGTGCTGAGTTTGGAGCCTCACCCTGTAATTTATCTAATCGTAGAATCCGCAGCCGTAGCCCGCGCCTTTCGCTGCTCTTCCATAGAACGTTCCGGAGTTCCTCAGTGGCGGAAAACAGACCCGTGGAGTGCGTCGGGTCGGACGCACCGGGAGCGTTCATACGCAGCGCCATTTCACCCGCCGTCTAAACCGATGCCTGTGTCACGTGACCAAGCGAATGAGTTTTTCCCGCGTTTAATTCCTTCGAAATGCGATAAATTATTCTTGGAGACCTTTTGGAGGCGATGTAACGCTCCTGCCCGATATGGAGATGTGGGAGAATGTTAGCGGGACGAACTCTCGCAACGGTTTTTTTATTCGTGATCCGTAGCGGCCGGTTAAAGGGGCCACGCGGCGCCCCCCCCGGCGTGGGGTTCGCGCAGGAGGACATGTGACCTCAGAGCTGTGTGCTCATTGGCTGGCGAGATGCGAGGCGGGGTGGCGCACGCACGGGAAGAGCGTGAGAACAGATGAGCGGAGCAGGGCTAAGCACGCTCACTGGCTGTTAAAAAGCGTTACGGAAAAAAAAAGAGAAAATCAATACCCGTGGGAGAGCTGGGAAAACGGATGAGGTCACACGCAGATCTCCGTAGAAACGGCAAAGCAGGCCCCGCCCCATCCGTCACCTCACCTCACCGCAGCCCGTGATTGGGTGTATTACTCTCTGCCAGAGACACACACGCTGGATCCCATCAGTGCCAAACTCCTCAGCCGGCTGTTTTGGACTCCGGTGCCGGATGGCTGGTTTGACCCCATCATGTCCAATCAGAGCGACCCTGGGTAAATCTTAATTGTGAGTGACGGGCCGGTCCCCCTGGGGGGGGGCAGGGGGGGGGGGGGGGGGCAGCCACACGCTGCAGGGGACACATCAGGGGACGTTTTCATCACCCTAACGGTGACGGTGAAAGGGAAGGAACTGCTGATCGATCAGTCGGAGCTGATCTCCTGTACCCACACAAACACGCAGACCTACACATACACGGACACCTATACACACATACATACACGCATACACGCATACACACACACATGCACATGCACATGCACACACACACACACACACATACACGCATACACATACACATGCACATGCACACGCACACACACACACACACACATACACGCATACACATACACGCATGCACACACATGCACATGTGAACACATGCACGTACACACACGCACATGCACTCACTCACACACACGCACATGCACTCACACACACACACACACGCACATGCACACACACACGCACACGCACACACACACACACACACACACACACACACACACACACACACACACACACACACACGTATATACACACACACACTCACACACACACACACACACACGTGCACACACACACACATATACACACACACACACACGCACACACACACACACACACACACACACACACACACACACACACACACACACACACACACACACGCACACACTACTAAGTGACTGCAGACGTGGTCAGCCTGACAGGCCAGGTGCAAACTGCAGCTTACCCCCCTCCCACCCCTCCATTCCTCCGACAGGGTGTCCTGGACCGGGCTGTGCGTGGCGCGTTTTTGGACAAGGGGGGGATGCCGTCCCGCTCTCACCGCTCTTGGGTGAGGGGGGTGGAGTGGTGGGGGGGTGTAAAATCGTACCCCCACTCACCCCACAGGGAAGCCCCCCCAGCTGAACCTGGGTCTGTGGGGGCCCGGAACTCTCCCGCTAATCTGACTGTTTTCCTCAGAGCAGATCGCTGCTGCTTCTCCTGAGGGGGCCAAAACGGACCGGGGAAGCAAATACTGTCCCCCTTCTCTGCCTGCTTTTCGGGAGAAGCGAGGCTCTTGCGTAACACGCTCTGTCCCGCGCCGTTCGGCGTCGGCATCGAGAGCGCGGCGTGGAAGACTTTAACGACGAGGGGATCTGTCCGCTCGTTAACTCCGAGGAGCCCGTCGGCAAAAGAGTCCGTCCGCTTTCTTCTGCCCACAGCGGCTCTCATCTCAGCGCGCATTTCTGTGCTTTAGCGGGTTTTTTTTTTTTTTTGTTTTTTGTCTTTTCGTTTCGTTAGCTAAAGGCTTCGAAACGCGATCGATGCTTGAGAGAGAGAGGGAGAGAGAGAGGGGAAGCTATGAAAGTCGGGGAGTTTCTTGATAGCTTCCCTGTACTCTGCGTGATGTCTATCACTCTCTCTCTCTCTCTCTCTCTCTTTTTTATTTTGTATTATTAGATTGTGTTTTTGTTGTTGCCGTGGCGGCAGGCGCTATCCCGTGCGTAGCGCGCCGCGCCGTGCGCGGAGTCGTCGGCTGAGCGCCGCGCCCTTGCCTTCACATTGAACTCCGCCGCGCCCCCCCGGGGGGGGCCAGGCTGTCTCTCATACCTCCTGATTGGCATCTTCTAAAGTTTCCTACAGAGGCCCTTTTCTCTTCTTTTCTTTTCTTTTCTTTTCTTTATCACTCTTTTCTTCGCCCCGCTCCTCCCCCCCCCCCCCTCCCCCCCCCCCCCCCTGCATCCCCTCCCACCCCCCCCCCCCCCCTCCATCCCCAGCCCACCACCCGCCCCCCCCCCCCCCCACCCCCCCACCACCACCATTCCCTCCCACGTCTCCATCATTTTTAATAGCGCGTCCTTGTGGAATCCGGTCTTGCCGCATGGCTAAATACAAAAAATGCGCAAGACAAAAAAAAAAAAAAAAAAAAAAGAAGAAGAAGAACAAGAAGAAGAAGAAGACGAGGGGGATCGATGCATAAGTCACCTTTAAAAAGAAAAGAAAAAGCTCACTTTACAGAATCACAGAGGCAGGCACCTTTTGGAATTCACTGCGGCGGCGGCGATGCCAGGTTTACTAATCCGCCGCTAAGCCTGGCGACCGCGGCGCTGGCGCGCACTGAAGTTTTTAACGGCGCGTCTCCCTGTGAATCCTCCCGGCTGCTCGGCGCTGTGTTTGTGGGGCTTAACCTCGCTCACTTTAATAAGCGCTGACGGGCGAGCGGGACGGCGAGGAGAGGGGGCCCGCGGGGGTTGAGGGGTACGCGTGAATTAGCGGGAAGCTACGCAGAGCTGAGACGTAAGCGCGCAGATTAGGGGAAAGTTTCGGAGACGAGAGGCTGAATAATGGCGCAGGAGTACCCGCGCGCTGCTACCGGAGGCAGATTGAATCTGAAAGATGAAATCCAATTTCGGAAAAGCATATTGGAGAACCCATAAACGCTCCCTCTCTCTCCCCCCAGAAATAAAAAAAGCAGTGCTGTTTAATTGGGTACGGCCCCGGGACGGATCAGCCAGGGGGTCGAATTCGGCGTCGGAAAGGTTTGGAGCTGGACGAGCTGTCCTTCGGACGTGTTAAATTCGGTCTTTTTATCCACCCGGGTCGCCTCGCGTTCTCAGGCCTCTCTGCCTGCGGGTCGGTCCCCTGATGGTTCTGTGACGGGCCGCTTCTCTGTCGCGTTTATCAACCCGACAAAACTGCTGTGTGGCGTTTTGAATCTGTTGCGTGAGTCTCAGGGATTTGACGAGCAAGCACTGACTGAGCACTCAGATTTCCCTTCTCATCTTTTTTTCTTGTTTTCTTTCTCCATTTGGTTATTCTTTCCTGTGCCAATAAGATGGTAAATGGACTGAATTTATATAGCGCTTTTATCCAAAGCGCTTTACAACTGATGCCTCTCATTCGCCAGAGCAGTTAGGGGTTAGGTGTCTTGCTCAAGGACACTTCGACACGCCCAGGCTGGGGTTTGAACCGGCAACCCTCCGACTGCCAGACAACCGCTCTTACCTCCTGAGCTATGTCGCCCCACGACAAGATGAAATCACCCGCTATGGCTACTTCTAGTGAACATGCACATATACATATAATTATGTACACACACACACACACACACACACACACACACACACAGGGCCGGCGTGCATGATGCCTGGGCCCGGGACAAAATTATTTCAACAGGCCCCGCCCCTAATCAATGGCCAACATTTATGAGTGAGGATCACTCTCTCTCCTGGATGTAACATTAAACAGTCAGACATTTACAGAGAGGTTGTTGGGTATAAAGATTTTGAAACTCGTTACATAATAAGCAAAAACTTTGATCCCATGAGAGGACGCTGTTATAGTTCAAGGATATATGCTCCACTAAATATCCAGGTGGATTAAATCAATTTAAAAGTAAAAATATAACCACTCAGTCAGTCTCCCTCGTTAAGGACATCTTCCAAGCAGTCTAAACAATCACGGTAACACTTGGAGCTGCAATTATTTCTAATGCACAAAATGCATTACACAAAATGTTTTTATTTGTTAGATAAATTGAGTTTATGACTGGACAAGTGGGTTGTAATTTAAAATGCATATGGATGGTTATACAGCTAGCCGTTGTTGATCACTGTTTTCTTGCGAGCAATAACTATTCGATTTTAGACAGAGGTGTGACTGAATTACAACCAGAGCAACTGAAAACAAACACACACGCAGAAACACCACAATAAAGGATGTGAAAGGAGGGGGGGGAGCATGCAAAAAAAAATTTAAAAAAGAGCACACTCAAATTAAAAACCAGACAGTTTAAGACTTAGGCCAATGACAAAGTGCGACAGTGCCAAACCACCCTTTCAGGGAAGCACACCTCTCCACGGACTTCCCCAAAACCGAGACATCAGGCCGAGCCAAACTGGCTTTGACTCAACCGTAGGGCTCCGGTCAGCCCTCAGAAACTGGTTTCCAGAACCAAGTCAAACCGCCGCAACGCGGAATTCTCTTGGGTCAGGAACTGGCCAATCGCAAGTGGGCACTTCCTCCTGTAATTGGGGCAGCTCTTTCTGCAATAGGCTTCGTAAATAAAATGAACAGGACCAGGTCAAAACCTAGTATATGGTTGGACCGGCTGACCGATGGTGTAACTTCATCACTCACTCAGTCACTCAGTCACAGACATTCGCGTTTGTAGGGCTGGCCCCGCCGTTGCGGTCCAGCCCAAAAAAAACTAAAAAAACTGCTGTAACATATCATTCCCAGTGTTTATGTTTATGAAGGAATCCAAGGGCACCCAGAGAGCATCGGCCTGCTTAAGTTTTGTCGTCAGAAATTCTGTTTAGAAGTGAAGACGGAGTGAAATGGACCTTGCGTGTGGCGGGTCTTGTAGAATGCACTTCGGCTGGGCCACTTAAAGCGATTGTAACTTTGTGATTTCTAGCTAGCGCTGTTTGTTTGCCATGGGAAATATACTTCTGTAATTTGTTTTGGCTAAACGTGTCTGCCAAATGGCTCAATTGTACTCTGCAAATTGCGCATTTGAAATGTATAAAGCTGGCGAGATGCAGCTTTTTGTCGAAGAACGTCTCAGTCAGAATCATAAGCACAAAAGCATCTCGGTTCCCAGGTCCAAACAAAAGTTGTTGTTTTTTTCTGTAGCATTGTTATACAGCAGCTCGTGCTGTACTGCAGCATGCACTTGAGTGGAGTCAGGAGTAGAGAGACAGTCACCATGAGTGCCTTTATAAAGGTGAAAATTCAGTTAAAAATGCTCCAAGTGGTATTTTTTGTTATTTATTTAGGAAATACAGCAGTTCTCACGAGCAGAGTTATGGGCCCAACTGCAAAATAATCCCCCGGCCTACGATCACAATGCCCCCGTCCCCCTGCCCCCCTGCCTGAGATCTTAATCCTTCACCCCCCCCCTCCCCCACCACCACCACCACCACCACGTCCCAAATATGCCCCAAAAGAACGTCCCTGCTTCGTGAAGTTTTCAGTGTACTGACACGCGATCTCATTTATTTCAGCTAAAGCATCTTCAAACACACCCATGCAGAAACGCAGTTAAACATCCCCCCCACCCCCCCCCCCCCAAATACAACTAAGGATCCGATGCGTCGATCGTACAAATCGAACCGTTTTTCTCTTCCGTGACGAGCGAGGAACTGTGGCCGTGGCTGTGTAACACTAGCGGGTTTCCGGCGTCTTCTTCTTCGCCATTCGTCGCCGGTGCTGGATCAGGAGGGTCAGGTGACCTTCCGTGAAGTGCGGGTGACAGGAAGCGACGCCGTGGAAACGGGAGCTCGGCGGACGGCCGTTGTGCGCATGCATTATTCACCGGCCCTCGCGGGTACGCCGTGCGTTTATAGAGCCGGGCCCCAGCGTGGGCTCTGCGCTCGGGGACTGCGGGAGAGAGAGGGTTCTGCGCAGAGCGAAGCCTCCGCACACGGGCGTCGCCGCGACGCGCCGCACACACACACACACACACACACACAGCTCCCCCCCGTACTCTGAGTGTGAGGGAAACGCTGGAGTCAGGGGCTGGGGAGTGACACCTTCTCTCAACACATTTTACATTTGTGTGTTTTGTTTTTTTTTGGGGGGGGGGAGGTTTTTTAACCTTGTACGTATTTTCAGTTGACTGTTTTATTCCAAAACCTCACGCTCTGGCTAGATACGCGTTAACTGTTATTGCTTGTTCCAGACACCATTCCTATTGTAAGTTTCGCAATTTCATGATGAAATATTCAATTTCTCAGACGTTTCAGGGCCGTAAATGTCTGTTGATGTTTCCGCCTCGTGTGAGTGTTCCGTACGGGTTCCTCTGTAGTTTGACTGACACTCGCTGCTCTCATTGGTTGCTCAGTGTAAAGCGTCCATGCAGATGTCATTTTGACCCTGTGAAGGTTTGGAGCGGTACACGCGTGTGGGGGGGTACGCGTGTGGGGGCACATGCTTTGAGGAGGCAGTGCACAGACGGCTCAGGCTCTGTGCTCTGGCCCGGCAGCGCTGCAGTTCTTATGCCTTTTTTAGTGGCAGGGAGGCCCCCCCCCCTCCACACTCCACTCCCCCGAGGGACACGCCATGAAGAAAAGCTGAAATAAAACATAACAAAAGCCAGAGAGAGGTGAAGGGAAAGTCTCCCTGGGTGTGAAAGAGAGAGAAACAGAGGCGCAGAGGGAGAGAGAGAGAGAGAGAGAGAGAGAGAGAGAGAGAGAGGGAGGGGGGGGGGGGAGGGGGGGGGGGCACCAGGGCTGCATGAAGTGAGAAAGTGAACTGATAGGAAAACAGGCAGAGAGAGAAGAATGAGTCAAGAGGAAAAAAGAGAGAGAGAGAGAGAGAAAGCAAAGGGGGGAGAGAGAGAGAAATGGAGAGAGAGTGAGAGTGAGAGTGTGAGAGATGGGTGGGCGGGTGGGTGGGGGTTATTAGCAGGGCTGTATGTCACCCGGGGGAGCTCTTGCTGCAGTGCATCATGGGGGGTTCCGCGGCTCCGCACCCGTCCGGCGCCGCCACGTTCGAGCGCTCCCCTCGCTGCGCCCCTGCGCCGAGCCGCACGCGGGGCTGCGCCGGGGTCCACGGGCGCCGTCCCGCTCAGAAGGAACCGCACCCCGCGGCCGCACACATCTTCCCAACGACTCCGCGTGTCGTTATTAGGCTTTTCCCAAACCCCCCCCCCCGTGGCGCCCTTACCCGCCGAACCCGAGCCTGTGCGTGATGTCAGCAGGAAGTGTCGCAGTGTCGCGTTACGAACACTGACGCTCGTCCTCTGTGACAATGCGGCAAAAAGTCAACGCCCCCCCCCCCCCCCCCACTGCGTACCCTGGGCGGGGGTTGAGGAAGATGCTGGTAGTGTAGGGGGGGGGGGGGGGGGGGGGGGGGGGGATGGGTGGGTTAGGTAATGGGCCGACCAGTCTCTGGGCTCAGGGCTGCCGTTGTCGAAGGCCCGATGTGCATTTCCTGCCCTTCCTCCTCACGCTCCAGCCACTGGGGACTGTGCTGTGTGCATAAACGAGAGAGAGAGAGAGAGGGAGAGAGAGAGAGAGAGGGAGGGAGGGAGGAGGGAGAGAGAGAGAGGGGAGAGGGAGAGGGGGGAGGGTGCGGGGGATGGGGGTGGGGGGTGGAGGGGGAAAAAAAGCCCCAACTATCATGTTGCACGCGCACCCATGAGAACGCAAAATAAATGACACGGCAAACAAACAAACACCCTCTTTGGGAGCGGAGTGGAGGAGGACCCGGAAGAGGGGAGGGAGGAGGAGGGGGGGAGTGAAACAAATAACGGATGGTTTTCTTCATTGTGAGCTTTTCGCTCGGTCGGTATCTAAAGGATATGCAAAACACGGTCTCTCCCTCTGTCTCTCTCCCTCTCTCTCTCTCTTCTCTCCTTCTCTTCTCTCTCTCTCTCTCTCTCTCTCTCTGTCTCTCTCTCTCTCTCTCTCTCTGTCTCTCTCTCTCTCTCTCTCTCTGTCTCTCTTTCTTCCTCATTCATCTGCCTCAGTCTCTCTCTCTCTGATTCTCCCCCGGCTCTTGTCTCTGATCTACAACTGCCTCCGTCTCTCTGTCTGATTTCTCCCCCGGCTTCGTGATTACAACCCGCCGCAATCTTCCCGAGCAGGCGGACGTGGCGCGGGGAGAATGCGCCGCACAGATAAAGTGGAACGCAGTCTGATAGAAGACAGCGGCGGCGGCGGGAAAAGAAGAAAAAAAAAAGAAGGAAAAAAGAAAAAAAAAAAGAACCCTAATTACAAATCCGCGTTAGGAACCCGGTGACACCCCGGTACCTTCACACGCCGGCGCTGAAAGATGAGGAGGCAGGCCCCCCCCCCCCACCCCACCCCACCCCCACCCCACCCCCCTCTCTCGTTCGTTAGAGAATCCCACCGCAGTTCGGGCCTTGCGCGGCGCGGCGCCAGCTGCCGCTGTTTTGACAGACTGCCGGACGCTTTCCCTGGAGTT
>CM045895.1:33454991-33459991 GCA_025169545.1 Anguilla japonica | reverse complement strand
CTCTTGAGAGTGGCGTCCTTATCTTAACGGCCATTTTCATATGATTTGAATAGCTCAAACTATCCCAGTTACTAGAAATATCTGAATGTTGGGCCTATTGGAAATCAGTGGACTTCATTACCAGGCCCACTTGGTTCTTCCCCATTGCTTGAAGAGTTAACGTGTGCAGGAAAACACTCCTATTGCAGAGTGTCGTTGAAACTTTGATAGATGCAGATGGGTTATTTCCCAGTTCTCGTAGCAGAAGAGGCCACGAGGATTATAGGTAAGATTGCTGTAATTACAGTACTATTAAAGATTCATCTCAAAGCGGTAGATTAATCTCTTCCCCCCGTTTTGCCTGCCTAGGCTTTTCATTTGAACGTGTACGCTTTAGGGGATATCGGTAGCAACGTTCATTCTAGCTGCTCGTTCCGAGTGGTGGTGGTGTGGGCGAGTGTGCGCGCGCAAGTGTGTGCATGCACGCGCGCGCACGTACGTGTTGTGCGTCTCTGTGCGCATGTGTGTGTACGCAGCCGTTTAGGCAGAAAGGGTATTGCCCGGTCAGACGTGCTTCTTGGTTAGATAGGCTGCGTAACAGACCAGGGAGGATACAGTAAATGAAGGATCACATGAAATTACACATTCCATTAATTATTAACCACAATTGATCCTGTAAGGAAAATTTTTGGCTTTTGAGAGAAAAACGCTTCCAGTTAAATTCGGCTGGTATTCTGCATTTTATTGCTGAGTGAAGCAATTTAGTGTAAAACCGGGACTTCCCTAAACTTAGCTCAGTCATGGTTTTTTCCTTCTCACCGATTTTTTTTCTGTAGCCTACTGATGAACAGTTCCCTCCCTCGCCACCTCAAAGGCAACACATCCGCCGATAACTGAGCCAGTGTTTTTTAAATTTATTCATTAAACTCCGAGCCCTCCTTTTATGAAACGTAATTAAAATATGGTAATGACAGGAAGATGAATGTGAAAACTGTGTTTGACTGGGTTTCTCCCAGCCTTTTACAAAGCATGTCAGACACTGATAGAGCAAAAATGCACGCGCATGACAGACTGATAGAATGCCAAATCATTTCGGGGGACGAACAAACACAAAAGAACGCAAACGAGCCAGAGAGCACGCGATGCATCTGGGAAACCGAACGTTCATTAGGAGGCGACAATTCACGGGGGAAAAAAAACAACAAGGAAAGCGGAAAAAAACAAACGAAAGACTGTCAGACTAAACTGAGATTACTCCTTTTAAGTTTTTTCTCCGAAAATAAAGGCGCGCCGTATCCCACGCAGTGTTCCCGTCAGTTCTGTTTGTACCGCAGTCATCAAACGGCACCGCGAGTTCCTCGTATCCGCGCAGCGATTCCTCTGTCAGCGCGGGTGGCAGTTCCTTATTCACAAACACGCAGGTAGCGACAGTCCCGTTCGCTAAAGAGAAATTACACTGGCCTCGCTTGAAGTTTAAATAGACTATCCTGGGAGAGAAGGTATCGTGGTGGATAGCATGTGCGCGCCGGAAAACGCAACATTTTCAGCCATACCGTTTTATACATTAAATACTGTGTCAGGATACTCAGTCTGTGGGTAATCTGTGCTGGGATCGCTCTCTTTTCCACCTCATAGTTTTATCCATGATCGACCTGTGGCTTCGAGATAACAAAAGGACAAGCAGAGGAATCGGTCCTCCGCGTAGTGCGCAAGCCAGGCGCGGCAAAATTCCCGTTTATATCGTCATGGATTTACGGTGTTAGTGCACTGCACTGCAGATGACAGCATGAAACTCCCATACAAGCTGACAATCACCTCCCAACACGGAGTAATCCTTGTAAATATTGACATCCTCAAATAAGGATTATCTCGTGGGATTAATTTCATATTTAAATTTTTACTGTGTCGGCATTAATTTGAAAATTACACATGTTGCTGGCCTTGTCAGATATGGTAAATTACTGTCTGTCCAACTGCCATTCAGTCCAGGTACACACACACGCACAGGGTACAGTATACGCGCTACGCATGCACGCACACACACACACAGTACAATATAAGGGCTATGCATGCACACACAGACACACAAAGAGAGAGAAAGTACAGTATAAGGGCTATGCATGCACACACAGACACACACACACACACACAGAGTACAGTATAAGGGCTACGCAGACACACACACACACACACACACACACACACACAGAATACATTTTAAGCACTATGCACAGGCATACACACACACACACCAGTACAGTATAAGGGCTATGCACACATACACACACAGCACAGTATAAGAGCTACTCACACATACACACACATGGAGTACAGTATAAGGGCTATGCACACACACACACACACAACACACAGAGTGTGAGGGCTGGGCTTTGTGTGAGGTTAGACTGAAGGAATGTGCGGCTCTCTCTCTCTCTATCTGTGTGTGGCTCTTCATTGGACGAGCTCCGGACCCTGGGGCAGACACACCTGCTCCTCATTTCACAGGCAGCAACACGGCTATGCTATCCGCTATCCAACACAGAGAGAGAGGGAGGGAGAGAGAGAGAGAGGAGGAGGGAGGGAGAGAGAGAAAGAGAGGAAGGGAGAGAGATTTAATTATTGTTAAATGTTATATTCTTATGTTTACTGTTTGTTCTACTCATGCTTTGGCAACATGTATATATGCTCGCAATGCCAATAAAGCTTGTTTGAATTTGAATTTGAGCGTGTGAGAGAGAGGGTGGGGAGAGACAGAGAGAATTTTGACTTTTGACGTTCCTTTATTGAAACACTGAATTTTCTACAACTAGCAAACTACAAAAACCTATCCCAGCCCCCTATTTACATTCCCACCCCCCCCCCCCCACCCCACCCAACAAAAAACCCCAACACAAATCCAACAGAAACAGAAACCAGAGGGAGGGAGGGAGAGAGAGAGAGACAGACAGAAAAAGGGAGGGGGGGAGGGAGAGTGTCAGCCTCTCGTGCAGACATGCAACATACACGCATGCACACACAAACATAGCTCTCTGTCATTTTTGTTAGGGTTGTCTTTTTCCATTTCCACTCTTGTACCAGAAATTGGCAATGTGTTTTTTAAATTGAAAATCCATAATCTATAATGCATTTTGTACATAGTTATATTCTGTAAACTCTGCTTTTGCAATAAAAGTGCTTGTATTTGTCATGCCAATAAAGCACTTTGAGTTTGTAGTTTAGAGAGAGAGGCAGTGTACTGTTTGGCAATATTTAAGTGTGTTTCATACCAATGAAACATTTAGAATTTGAATTTGAGACAGAGTTAGGTGTTAAGGCACTGGTGGTACTGTACGCGTTATGGATTGAGTTAGGGTGGTGGCATGTGCTGTGGATCATGTTAGGTTGCTGGTATGTGCTATAGATGGTGTTAGGGTGCTGGTATGCACTGTGGATTGTGTTAAGGTGCTGGTGTGTGCTGTGAATTGCATTAGGGTGCTGGTATGTACTGTAGATGGTGTTGATGTGCTGGTATATGTGCTGTGGATGGTGTTAGGGTGCTGGTATGTGATGTGGATGGTGTTAGTGTGCTGGTGTATTTGCTCTGGATGGTGTTAGGGTGCTGGTATATGTGCTGTAGATGGTGTTATGGTACTGGTATGTGATGTGGATGGTGTTAGGGTGCTGGTATATGTGCTGTGGATGGTGTTATGGTACTGGTATGTGATGTGGATGGTGTTAGTGTGCTGGTGTATTTGCTTTGGATGGTGTTAGGGTGCTGGTATGTACTGTAGATGGTGTTGATGTGCTGGTATATGTGCTGTAGATGGTGTTAGGATAATATTTGCTAGGCGCTGGCTGTTGGGGTGTTTGAGGAATGCGCCGTGGCCCTTATCCTTCTTGTTCTTGGCATATCCTGGATGATTTAGACACTTTGATCGGCTGGACATAAAACGTGCTTTATTGGACGACGCTGTCATTTCTCTCGTCCCGACTGTGCTGCGCTGTGTAAGAGCTGAGCGTCGCTCATCTACCGCGCTTCCCAGGGAACAGTCCAGTGGTGGTTAACAGAATTCCACCTTTCCGAATGTGCTGGAGACTGTTGGAACCAGGCCTTCCCCTCTCTCTGTCTGTGGCAACCAGACCTTCCCTTCTCTCTGTCTGTGGCAACCAGGCCTTCCTCCTCTCTCTGTCTGTGGCAACCAGGCCTTCCCCTCTCTCTGTCTGTGGCAACCAGGCCTTCCCCTCTCTCTGTCTGTGGCAACCAGGCCTTCCCCTCTCTCTGACTGTGGCAACCAGGCCTTCCCCTCTCTCTGTCTGTGGCAACCAGGCCTTCCCCTCTCTCTGACTGTGGCAACCAGGCCTTCCCCCTCTCTCTGTCTGTGGCAACCAGGCCTTCCCCTCTCTCTGACTGTGGCAACCAGGCCTTCCCCTCTCTCTGTCTGTGGCAACCAGGCCTTCCCCTCTCTCTGTCTCTCTGTCTGTGGCAACCAGGCCTGCCCCTATCTCTGTCTGTGGCAACCAGGCCTTCCCCTCTCTCTGTCTGTGGCAACCAGGCCTTTCCCTCTCTCTGTCTGTGGCAACCAGGCCTTCCCCTCTCTCTGTCTGTGGCAACCAGGCCTTCCCCTCTCTCTGTCTGTAGCAACCAGGCCTTCCCCTCTCTCTGTTTGTGGCAACCAGGCCTTCCCCTCTCTCTGACTGTGGCAGCCAGGCCTTCCCCTCTCTCTGTCTGTGGCAACCAGGCCTTCCCCTCTCTCTCTCTGTCTGTGGCAACCAGGCCTTCCTCTCTCTCTGTCTGTTGCAAACAGGCCTTCCCCTCTCTCTGTCTGTGGCAACCAGGCCTTCCCCCCTCTCTGTTTATGGCAACCAGGCCTTCCCCTCTCTCTGTGGTAACCAGGCCTTCCTCTCTCTCTGTCTGTGGCAACCTGGCATTCCCTTCTCTCTGTCTGTGGCAACCCGGCCTTCCCCCTCTCTCTCTGTCTGTGGCAACCAGGCCTTCCCCTCTCCCTGTCTGTGGCAACCAGGCCTTCCTCTCTCTCTCTCTG
>CM045895.1:33437491-33449991 GCA_025169545.1 Anguilla japonica | reverse complement strand
CCGCAGCCCAGCGCGCTAACAAATAGAGGGCTGTTCAAATAAAGACTCTTTTTATAGCCTAGAAATGCCCCCCCTCCTCCCCCCCCCCCCCCCCCCCCCCCTCCACCAAAGCATTTCTCCCTGTTAGGCTGAGGCTGGAGTCGGGTCCTGGGAGAGCGTGCGCTGCGCGTGCTGTAAACTCTCGAAGGGGCGCAGGTTGGACGCTGTATGTTCATTATCAGGCCTGGTTATCGTATGTTTCTTCCGCTCCTTATTTCCCCGCTCGGAACCGTTTTCCCAGATTTGCTCAAGTAAAACGGGCCATTTACATAATAAGCGGTCTCTAATGCAGCTTCTTAAGGCCCTCGACAAGTGGAGAACAAGGGTTTGCTTTTTTTCGTCTTTCTTTTTTATTTATTTTTTTTGCTCCGACTCGGAACTCGGGCTCAGAGAAGCAGGGGCGCAGGGGCGCAGGGGCGCTTCCTAATGTCCGCTTGATAGCGGTTTTAGCATTTAATGGACACCCTGAGATGGGCTCTCCCTCTTTGTCTCTGTGATGTACTGCATGCGCTGCATCCGTGAGAGACCGCAAACCTGTGATGCAAAACATAATTCACTCATAACTACGCGACCTGCCAAATCCTAGCACTGATATTACACCAGTATAATAGGCGTACGTTATGGTACAGTATGTACTACCTATCTAGTGTTAGCATTGATATTGTATCACGTGTTGATGTACTTTAGTGTGTGTTGATATACCATTTTAACCCTTTGAAGAGTTTTTTCCAAATTCCAAGTCGGTGTTCTAGAACCCACTGCTTTCATTTACCAGCAGTGATTGTTACACCAGCACTAGAATGTTCAGTTAAGAAATGTTATAATCACGTATTTGTGATCTCACACTTAATAGTGTGCTACTATTAGCGTTAGCATTGATATTGTACCAGTTTAATAGGTGTGTGCTACTGTGCTACCTGTTCCGCGTGAGCATTGATATTGAGCCAGTGGAATAGCCGTGTGCTGCTGTATTGTGTGGAGTATTGTTCTGCCTGCAGGCAGAGGCGCGTTTGAGGATCAGCACACGGGGGTGTCATGTCTTCTGACTTCCTGTCACAGTCCCGGCCACCAGGGCCAGCTCTGCTGTCCCCTCCAGTGCAGTTTGTCTTAAAGGGAGCTGACACAATTATTGCCCCCAACACCATTATTGCCCCTGTGCTGAATTGGCATCTACAGTGCACCACCCCCCCCCCAACCCCAATGTGTGTATGTCACGTTCACACAAGCCCCCCCCCCCCCCCCCCCCCCACCACCACTCATTTCCATATCTGCGTGCGTAGATGCGCTGTGAGCAGATTAATATTGGCATATCTGGGATTAAGCTCAGTATTCATAGCAGATTCTGGCACTCCTATTCCCCTACGTCTCCTAATAGTTAGGCCTGATGCCCTTGACATTTAAATGGGGAAGATCATTCAAATGCGTATATAATAAAGGAGAAGTCGGTGTGTGCGTGTGTGTGTGTGTGCGCATGCGTGTGTGTGTGTGTGTGTACTTGCATGTGCATGCCCGCGTGTGTGTGTGTGTGTGCGTGTGCTTCTGTGTTTCTGCATGTGTGTGTGTGTGTGCGTGTGTGCTTGTGTGTTTCTGCGTGTGTGTGTGTGCGTGCGCGCATGTGTGTGTGCATGCCCGCGTGTGTGTGTGTGCGTGCGTGCGTGCGTGCGTGTGTGTGTGTGCGTGCGTACTTGCGTGTGCATGCTCGCGTGTGTGTGTGTGTGTGGGGCGTGTGCTTGTGTGTTTCTGCGTGTGTGTGTGTGTGTGTGTGTGTGTGTGTGTGTGTGTGTGTGTTTGTTTGTACACGTTTACTTTATCTCTGGTCTGAGGCAGTGTTATGAATATGTACACTTACGCTGCGTGGGGCTTTAATGAGACTCTATTTCACGGGCCCCTCTGTGGAGTTAATTAAACTGACACGGGCTCTTCAGCCGGAGCTGGGGAGATGCATGGCTCCAGCGCCAGAGCTCCAGCCCGGCCACACGCGTGCACTTCCCCCAGTATTATTAGCCCAATGAGAAGCGCCCAAATGCCCAGCCCCACCCACCCTCCCCCCCACGCACATGCAAACACATAAACACACACACACACACATGGACATACTCACACACGCACTCACACACACACACACGGACATACTCACTCACACACACACACACACACACTCAAACGCACATGGACATACACACACACGCACTCACACACACACACGGACATAATCACTCACACACACACACACTCACACACACACAGACATACTCAAACACATACACACACACGGACACACGCACACACACACAGGCCCGGGCTCCTCTTGCTCCTGCTGGCCTCGGAGCGTAATTAGTGCGTAATTGCGCGCTTGCAATGCGTCAAAAGCGCCAGTCCAGCGCGCTCAGCACGGCCTGCTCTGATCCATTATTTAACCGGCCAGACCTCCCTGGCGCCAGCGCTCAGACGCTCTCTTCCGCGCTCTTTTCTGAGCTACGGCACGGGACGGGGGGGGGGGGGGGGGGGGCGGCACGGGTCCTCCTGCGGTGCCGGGGGACTGAGTTAGCGCTTTGTCGCGGCTGCTGCTTTCAGCATAGCGGGGAGGGGCTTCATGAGCCCCGCATCTGATTGGCTGCACAATGGAGTTCTGCCGTCAAAGGAAGGGGAAGTGGGATTGGCACAGGTGATTGAGGTGTGTGTGTGTGTGTGTGTGTTTGTGTTACGTGTGTGTGTGTGTGTGTGTGTGTGTGTGTGTGTGTGAGTGGTCTGGTCTGGTCAGGTGGGAGTTTGCACTTGGACATTATGAAACTGTAGATGCATGAGGGAGTGTAATGGACAGGGCTTCTCTGAGCTAGCTGCCCTACCTGCTGCTCATCACAGATACAAACCCTGAACCCCCAATACACACTATTCACCCATTTCCCTCCTGCTCACCCCCCAATACACACTATTCACCCCCCCCTTCTGCTCACCCCCCCAATACACACTATTCACCCCCCCTTCTGCTCACCCCCCCAATACACACTATTCACACCTTTATCCTGCACCCCCCCCCCCCCCAAATACCCGCTATTACCCCCCTGCGCACCCTGCACCTGCTCACCCGCCCAATACACTCTATTCAACCCCCCTCCCTCCCCCTCACTCGCCCCCAACATGCGCTCGTCACCCCCCAGCCCCCCCCCCCCCCCCCCCCCCCTCCTCCTCAGCCCGACACGCTGTTTAGTAAAGCTGTCTCTTTCAAGAACACCGTCCGTACACGAATGAGGAGGAAAAAAAGCGGAGAAGAAGAAGAAGGCTGTGGGAAAAATGGACTGTCACAGCGGATAAGCATCAGAGGCTCCCGCACACACACCGCGCGCAACAATTTGACTAACAGAGAATTTTGATTAATAACATTCAGCCCGAGGAAGTAATTTCCTTTCTGAGAAAAGCGATTTGCATGCGGCAGCCCCTGCCGAGAGGCCCCCCCCCCCCCCCCCCCCCCCTTTCCTGCGCCTCTTCTGTTGTGTCAGCTGAAAATATTGACATTTAAAACCGGCGCTTAAGGTTAATAGGTTGCCCCCCCCCCCCCCCCCCACCCCCGTGTCATCCCCAGCCCTTGTCCCCCCCCCCCCCCCCCCCCCCCACCCCAATAAAAACATTTTGGGACGGGTTGGTGCCGCATCCCGTTGCTGGTGTCACGGCAACCCCCTCTTGTTTGCTGCGTCGGGCGCTTCCCGTGTAGAGGGGATGGCGGATTTGGAAATTGGAGTCTAAAAAAAAGAGTGAGATCGTTGTCATGTTTTTTTTTTTTGGTTTTGTTTCTGTGCCCCCCGGTCTCGTGCCCTGGGTCCGGTGGATTTCTGGCTTTGTGAAGCGGCCGGCGCCGCGCGATCGGGTTCTAGCCCTCAGCGATTACCCATGAGCCCTTTCCTGGGTGACTGACGGGAGCAGCTCGCCGGCTCGCGTTAAACACTGACGCCGCGGGAGCGTGTGCAGGAGCGGCTGAGGTTGAGTCCTCTCCTCCAGGGCACGGAGGCAGCCGCCCAATCAGGATTCAGCCTCACATCCGCCTGGGTACAGGCCACTTTACCACCATCACCACCATCACCACCACCACCACCACCATCACCACCACCACCACCATCACCACCACCACCACCACCATCACCACCACCATCACCACCATCACCACCACCACCACCATCACCACCATCACCACCACCCTTTATCTGATACCAGCCACTCATATTTCTCTCTCGCACATGCACATACACACTTACACTTTCACACACTCACACACACACTCTTACACTCTCTCACACACTCACACATACACACTTACACTTTCACACACTCGCACACACACTCTTACACTCTCTCACACACTCGCACATACACACTTACACTCTCACACACTCGCACATACACACTTACACTTTCACACACTCACACACACTCACTCCCACATACACACACACACACACACCTACTCTTATACTCACACACACACTCTTACACTCTCTCACACACACATAGACACACACATTCACACTTGTACAATCACAAACTCTTTGTCTCACACACACACTCTCCCTCTCTCTTACACACACGCACACACCCCCCACACACACTCACACACACTCATTCCCACATACACACACACACACACACCTACTTTTACACTCACACACACATACCCACACACAAACGCATACACACTCACGCAAACACACAGCACACACACACACTCACACACACACATGCGCACGCACACACACACACACACATGCACACACACACTCACACTCACACACACACACACACACACACACTCACACACATGTGCACACTCACACACACACACACACATGCACACACACACACACCACACTCACACACACACATGCGCAGAGCAGGTCTTTCTCATGCATGAGCGAGTTATTATTTATGATTATGCCTTTGGCCCCGGAGGGGCAGGGAGACATGATGAAGAATGCACTGAGTGTTCAGCTGGCCTGGGTGGGTGAGAGGCTCCGCCTCTCCCAGCTCACGCCGTCTCCTGATTGGCTCCCTCGTCTCTACCGTAAAGCACCCCCCTGGCCGACTCCCCCCCCCCCCCCCATCCCCCCCCTAACGAGCTGTGGTGGTGAGGTTGGGTTGCGGGACAGATATTGATAAATGATTAACGCTCCAGAAGGTGTGGGCAGCACGCAGTCTCCCCTCTCTCTCTCTCTCTCTCTCTCTCTCTCTCTCTCTCTACTCTGCGCCCCGTTCTCCTGACGGTGAATATTTCATCACAGCACAGATGTGCCGACGTCTATATAACTCCTCGCCCCCCCCCCCCCCCATAACCCCCCACCCCTCTATAAACTCTTCTCCAAGCCAAAATCCTCCTTCCCCCCCTGCCCCGCAGGCAGCCGGAGAGGGAGAAATCTATCCCAGCATACCCGGTATGACTCAGAGATTGTCTGAGGGATGAGTTCTGTGAGGGGTTATTGATCTAAGAACAAGACGTGTACAAGCGCAGCATATGCAGGCATCTACCTGCCTGTCTCTCCCCGGCTGCCGCTGCATTCGTCTTGACTGGCTCAGCTGACTGCTTCCCTCCCTTTCTCTCTCTCACGTTCTCTTTTTCTCTCTATGTTTCTCTCTCTCTCGCTGTTTCTCTCGTTCTCTCTCGCTTTCTCACGCGCACTCACTCTCTCTCTCTGTCTCTCTCGAACCCATCTCTCTCTCTCGCCCCCTTTCGTGCTCCCTCTCTCCCTCACTGCCCATCTCTCCCTCTCTCTCTCTCTCTCTTTCCCCATCTCCCCCTCTCTCTCCCTCCCTCTCTCTCTCCCTTCAGTCATTTTTAATCATTTATCAGAGATGGGTGATGCGTGTTTGTTTGATGGAAGTTGTTTAGAAATGCAAAAGCCTTGCGTGCCGTGCCGTGCCGTGCCGTGTCCAGACAGGCCTGTTTGCCAAACTGTCTAATAAGAAACTTTAGTCTCTTATCACCAGGATCTGAAGGCCGTTATGTTTATCTCCCCGTTTCAGCCGAAGCTTGCGCCCGACTGTGATTGGCTGATCGTGAAACAGCACCCCTCTCTCTTTTTTTTGGGGGGGTGCAATCCCAGCTACATCCCCCTTTCGCCCGCTTGTCCTCGGTTTCTTTGTGAAAACGATAGCCCGGCAACAGCATTCCGTGCATCGCTTTGTTCTGGAACCGGAACGTTAGTACAGGAGTTCTGCTGGGATTGAGATGTGCGTAAGCTACATGGAAGTGTGCATGTAACTCTGCGGCACTTAACTTACGTTTATAACGCTGCATCATGCCGGGACTCTGTCACATTAATTGCTAATAGTCGCGTACTACGTGACAAGGAATTTAACCGTTTGGCTTAGGCTGCCTGCGGGGGGGTAAATATAATATATACCCGGTATAATGGGTAAGGGGTTGGTCTTGTAACCTGAAGGTCATAGGACGCTGCCGTTGTACCCTTGAGCAAGGTACTCAACCTGCATTGCTTCAGTATATATCCAGCTGTATAAATGGATGCCGTGTAAATGCTGTGTAAAAAAAGGTTGTGTAAGTCGATGTGGATAAGAGCATCTTCTGAATGCCTGTAATGTAATGTAATGTATATTGGTGTATATCGGTGTATATCAGCAGCACAGATTTGCGTATGGACTGCAGCCGCAGACCGGTGAGCTCGTAGAGCAGGGAGAGGCGGGTACAGTTTGCTCAGACTGGAGGGTAAATATCACACTCTCTGCACGTGGAGCTGCGCTGCGCGTGAGGCTGTAGCCAAACGCACGCTGATCACCTGCCACCTCCCTTCTGCTGTGCTGTGTTTTACGCACAGTAGCGTTTCTCTGATGAGCGTAGCGTCATAAAATTATTTGATGACCCCCCCCCTCCCCCCCCCCCCCCCCCCCCGCCAACAACAAGGAGATTCAGAAACACACAAACGTACACACACACGCACACACACACACACCCAAACACGCACACACACACACCTGGCGCGTTGCGTCTGCGCCGGTCGACTTGCGCAGATCGCAGCTTCCGCGCGCAGCCGGACCTTCACCGTGACCGTTCAAGCTAATCGCCTCACCCGCAGCTGCCGGTCGAACCCGCGGCCCGCGCAGCTCTCCGCCGCCACGGCTACGCTGCCACCCCCGATGCCCGCCGCCGCGCAGCCCCAAGTATCGCCGTGAATTTTCTCTCTCTCCTCATCTCATAAGTATTAAAAGTGGATATTGCGTCTGGGTAAGTTTGCATTAAGGAAGAATCATTTGCAGCCCGTAATTAGTGTGGCTTTAATGCAACGATCGAGCTGCGGGGAACGCCGCGGCGTAATTGTTCTGGCGATAATGTAAATGCTTTATGGCACTCTGAGTAGTCGTTCTTTTTTTGTTTTGTGTTGTTGTTGTTGTTCTTCTTAAACGCAGACGTTCTTTAATGGATCCTAAACATAACCGATATGATTGCGCAGACCCGTGTGAGTCAGTAACCCCCCCCATACCCCGCCCCCCCCCCATGCTATCCATCCTCTCCCGTTTTTACTGCGCTGTACGAAGCGCGGCACGGCGCGGCGAACGGCGTTAAAAGCGTTTTCGGGGGAGAGGGGGGAAGGCGTCAGACGTCAAAGCGTTTACGGACGGAGTCGGCGTTCCCGTGGAGACGGCGACGAGCTCGCCCGGAAGCTCCGTTAGAACCTCAGCGGCGGAGTTGGCGGTAGGCGGTAGGCGGGGCTTAATGTGGCCCAGGCGCGGAGTTTGTCTGGAGGAGAGCCGGGGAAGTAAGCGGGATCTCACCTCCACGTGACCGCCGTTCTAACGGGGGGGGGGGTGGGTAGGGGGGGCGCGGGGGGGGGGGGGGGGGGGAGTGGAGACGCACTTTAACGCAAAGGCAATCACGCTCCTGATGTTCCACTCCTCCATACCTGAGAATGGGACTCTCATAATGACGAGCGCCAGTAAGGCCGTAACTAACGGGGGGGGGGGGGGGGGGGGCGATGAGAAACGGGCGAGGAGATGGAGAAGTGCGGAGCGCTTAATGGAGAAAAGTGAAGTGAGACAGATGGAGGGAGGAAGAAAGAAAGACAGGATAGGATCGGAGGAAGGTAGAGAATGAGAGTCGGGGATGAAGGGGAAGTTACAGGGGAGAAGATGAGCACAAGGGACGGAGGGAGGGGGGGAATGAGAAAGAGGAGGGAGGGAGGAGACAGCATGAGAGAGAGAAAGCAAGAAGAGAAGAGAGAGAAAGAGAAGAGAGGGGGAGAGAAAAGAGGGAGATGGAGAGAGGAGAGGGGGAAGAGAAAAGTGGGAGAGAAAGAAGTGGAAGAGGGGGAGGGAGAAAAGAGGGAGAGGAGAGAAGTAGAAGAGGGAGAGAGAAGAGGAGGAGGAGAAAGCAAAGAGGTAGAGAGAATAGAGGGAGCGGTAGAAGTGGATGAGGGGGAGGAAGGAATGAGGGAGGGTGGGAGGGAGAGAGAAGAGGGAGAGTGAGAAAAGAGGGTGAGAGAGAAAAGAGGGAGAGGGAGAAGTGGATGAGGGGGGAGTAAGGAGGGAGGGAGTGGGAGAAGAGGGAGAGGGAGAAGTGGAAGATGGAGAGAGAAAAGAGAGAGAGGGAGAAGTGTATGAGGGGGGAGTAAGGAAGGAGGGAGGGAGCGGGAGAGAGAAGAGGGAGAGGGAGAAGTGTATGGGGGGGAGTAAGGAGGGAGGGAGAGAGAGAGGGAGAAGTGTATGAGGGGGGAGTAAGGAGGGTGGGAGCGGGAGAGAAGAGGGAGAAGTGGAAGATGGAGAGAGAAAAGTGGGAGAGGGAGAAGTGGATGAGGGGGGAGTAAGGAAGGAGGGAGAGAGAGAGGGAGAAGTGGATGAGGGGGGAGTAAGGAAGGAGGGAGGGAGAGAGAGGAGAGGGAGCTGGCAGCGGATGAGTGTGAGTCTGTGCAGAGAGGCAGTGGCAGTGACGCATGGCTCCTGGCTCATCTCTGGTGACCAGGCTGCCGTGTGCAGATTAGATTTTAATACACAGCCAGCTCTGGCTCCTCACTGCCTGCAAGTAATCACACGGAAACCAAATGAAGCATCATTGTAATAAAATGTTAACCTATTATCCAGCTACGGCTTTGGAGAGGGAAGGGATAAGGCCCTCACTGTTTCCACTAAAGTTGAATTAAGTGCAAATTAAGGATGGAATTCTCATAGATTATTATTACTCAGTTGATTTCAGGCTTCTATTTTTGCACGCCATGTCTTTGTTACCTTATTTTTTGTGTTAAGTTAGATCTTAATTACATTTCAGGGACAATAATAAAATTTCAAAAAATAAAAGAAAACAATTATAGAATGTAAGACTTATGTATAAGTGTGTTGGGGGCTCCTTTTGGCAGAAGGAGGCGGAGCCAGTCTGGAGCCACTCCTCCTGGTTGAGTGGACACACCCACACCTGGGCTGCGTTAGCAACATCAGCCCAGGGCATACATGTGTGCTTTGTTTCCATGGTGGGGGAGCTAGGACCGGGAATTCACACACAGGAAGAGAACGAGGCCTAGGAAAGGAGAGCCGAGCGGAAAACCCAAACAGCTGGAAAGCTGAATAGCTGAACATCTGGAAAGCTGAATAGCTGAACAGATGGAATGCTGAATAGCTGAACATCTGGAAAGCTGAATGACTGAACAGCTAGAAAGCTGAATAGCTGAATAGCTGGAAAGCTGAACAGCTGCACCTCTGAGTAACTAAAACCTGAAAAGCTTTCACTAGATTTGGTTTATTTAGTCTTTGTTATTTTAGCTTATTATCTGTGCTCGGAACCTGTGAGGGTGAAAGGTGGAGATATTCGTTTATTTGTTTGCTTAGTGAAGGCACTCTCTGTCGGCACTGAAACGCCAGTGAAAACTAGAATTGCCCAAACCACCCTTTTTCAAGCACTCCTCCCCGTCCCAGCGCGTGGCACTGTAGTTTAGACACAAGTCTTTACGCCGGACGGTCCCGTTCAGATAGAGGGATGTATTCATAAAACCAGGACTAAGGGACACCATCTATGAATCATCCAGCACCTGGACTGCAGTATACTCCATAAAGCCAGCATTATGCTGTCGTAAACATGGCATAAAACTTGTTATAACTGGTCATAACAGCGGATTACACCTTGCGATAGATGGAATTATACTGACGTGTCATATACACGATCACTTTGTGATAGTTATTTTGTCAAACTTGCTACAGGCATTATGAAGGTCATTTAAAGGACATTTATTGGGTATTTGATCAGTTACTGCACTTTCTACGTTTTTTTTTCTTTTTAAATTCCACCCAATAAATCCATTCTAAAACAGTTTCTTGTTCCAATTAAATATTCACACGATGCGATTGGATTTCATTTTTCGTATTATCTCCGGAATAAAGCACAAGGTGCCCTTTAAAACCCCATCAGACAGGTTGAGCAGGGGCTTATGGGTTTTTTTGTTTTTGTTTGTTGTTGTTGTTTTTTTGTTTTGTTTTTTTGCACGGCATATGGAAGCAGAGATGAGCTGGGGGGGGCGGGGGGGCGGGGGGCGAGGGGGGGGGCGGGGGGGGGGGGGGGGGGTCCGTGATTGACGCGATCAAAGCCTTTGCTGATCAGCGTGGGGGCCTCACCCCGGGTAGAACACGCTTCGCCTGTCGGGCTGCCTTGATGTGGGTAATTGATCTCTCCCCCCAGATAGGCAAAAATAGGCGGATTTAAACGTCATTTGAGTCTGCGTAAATTACCTCATTTCCTCCCTCAGCGGGAAGAGGTGCCGCCGAACCTGAGCGCACAACAAGCCGCCGCCGCCGCCGCCGCCACGGCAACCGTAATTTACGGCGGGAGAGGCGCCGTTTGACAGCTTTAATGTCCGCAGACGAGCGGGCCTGCTTCCCCACCGCAGCGCACGGCCCACGAGTCCGCTTCCCATCAGCGAGCGAGCGGCGCACGCTCGCCCTCCTCTCTCTCTCTCTCTCTCTTACTCTCACTCTGTCTCTCTCTCTCAGTCTCTCACTCTCTCTCTCTCTCTCTCTCTCTCAGAGCTCGCCGTCCTCTCTCTCTCTCTCTCTCTCTCTCTCTCTCTCAGCGCTCGCTGTGGAAGCGGCTTCGTTCGGGCCGGTTGGAGTTGTGCTGTAGTGCCGTGCAGTCTGTTTATTCCCCGGCACCTGTGGCCGCATGTCGCTGAATAACTTGGGCAACTTTGGCAGAAGAGGGCTATCCCAGGTCCATGCCCCCCAGACTTTCTTAGGACACAGAAATTGTGTGCCCCCCCCCCACCTTGGTTGCCTAGGTAACACAACTGACAACTGACCCCCCTCCATCCGCCGTCCCCCCCACGTACATCCCCTCGGCCTGCTGTGCGGAAGAGAGCGCGAACCTTCGCTCTCTGGATCTGCCTGCCTGTCGACGGAAAGGGTCAGGACGTTTATTCTTTGGCATGTCCCGTTAAGCTCACCGTCCCTCCTCCCCCCTACTCACCCCCCCCCCTCCACTGATAAGGGACCGCCCCCCCCCCCCCCCCCCCCCCCCCCCCCCCCCCCCGCCTCTCGTCCCCTCGAAGCGGAGCAGCGATGAGTGAAATCGGAGCTTCTCCCCTCTCTCAGGGGGGGGGGGGTGGGGGGGGGGGTGCGTGGCGTGTCATCCTCCCCGTTAGCAGGTGTGCGCTGGGCGGCGGCAGGCGAGGGGGGCTCGGCACCGACTGGATAATGGTCACAATAAAACTGTAATTGAAAGATATGTTATCGCGACCAGGCCGCTCGCCGGGGCTCCTCGCCGGGGCCGGGCCGCCGTATCGGCCCGACGCTCCGCTTAGAAGGAGAAGAAAGGCGGCCCGTTTAATTAAAAAATATCGCTCAGAGGAGCGAGCGTGAGCGAGCCCGAAAAAAAAAGAAAGAAAAGAACTCTTCAGGCTTTGAGGCCTGTTCGGCGCGGGCGACCGCTTCTCCTCTATCGGGGGTCCGGTGACTTTGACAGATAGAGCCGCCGGTTTTTTTTTATTTTTTGTGCGGGAAGCCGATCTTTAACGGGCCGCCGACGGGCCGCCGAAGTCGTGAACTTCCGGCGGTTTCCGTCGCCCCGGTCTCCGCTCCTCTGCGGATTTGTTTAAACGCCCCCCCCCCAAGCCCTGAAGGTTCTCCAGCAAAATCTTAAAGACCGTGAAAAAAGGGGACCGGATCTACGGCCCTAAAGGTGCTGTCTGAACCAACCTTCTGGTGTTTTCGTCGGTATCACCCTTGCCTGTGGTAATCCAGGATTTAAAAAACTCAGCAATTTAAACCCAAATTCACATTAAGCGTGTAGCACTTCACTTTTTTTTTGTTGCACGTGGCACAATGTGGTTTTAGTAGTGCAGTGATGCTGGCTGGTGAGTATTATCCTTCCCTTCTGAGTTCTCCAGACGTGGGATCAAGGATTTCCTCCTGCTAGCGTTAGCATTAGCATTTGCGTCAGCAGTTGACACTGTACGTGTGGAGATCTCGGTCCTGGGTGCTTCACACAGTAT
>CM045895.1:33399991-33432491 GCA_025169545.1 Anguilla japonica | reverse complement strand
AGGCTTGTATATATATTTTTATGGGGCTTCTACCCAGAGGCTTGCTTCTGAGGCGGCTCTGAGTCACAAAGCCGTTGGAAAAGAAAGTTTGCGGAGGACTGGAGACGAGGTTGACCCGAGCCAGCGAACGCCTTTTTTTTTAAATTCACCGGTACAAGCTGATGAGCACAGCACAAAAAAAAAGAAGTACACTACTACCCCTGCTCGGCCTCAATGTTCAAAACCGTGGAGGAGAGGGAGTGGAGGGGGGAGGGGGGGGGGGGGAACACGAAACTGAACCAATTTAATGGTGGCAGAGTCGCGTAACGGCCGAGGAACTGGGCCTGCAGCTCCAAGGTTGTGGGTTTGGGTCGCTGCGCTGCTGCTGTGCCCTTGAGCGAGGTCCTTAGCTTGAGCTGCTTGGGTAAAAATATCCACCGGTACAAATAGCCGGTGGTATAAATGGATTGTGTGTAAAGAGCGTAAAGCAGTGCGTGGCTCTCTAAACGCCTAAAAATGTACGCGCTGACGCAACAGCAAAGCCCGTGATGAAGGGACAAGCCTGTGACATCACAGTGACGGTGACACACCCCCCCCCCAGCGGCCTCCCTGTGGCCCCCCCGCCCGCAGCCGAAGCCCCCCCGGAAGCCCCCCAGCGGCGCCCCCCCACCACAACACCCCCCACCCCCCCCCTCAGCGGCCTCCCTGTGGCACCCCCCCCCACGAGCCCCCCCACCACAAAACCCCCCCCGCCCCCCTTTCCCCCCCAACAGCCCCCCTGCACCCCCCCCGGTCCCCTGCACCCCCCACCGTGACCCCCACGGCCCACCTGGTCCCCCTTGTGGCCCCCATGCATGGCACCCCCTGCAGCACCCCCTCCACGGCCCCTCAGTGCCCCCCCCCCCCCACCATAGCCCCCCTGCAGCTCCTCAACGGCGTCCACGGTCCCCCCTGAACCTCCCCACCCCCCCCCCCCAGCGCCCCCCCCCGCAGGGTGTGTTGACCCCGGGAGCCCAGCTTAGGCGGAAAGCAGCCTCCCAGAGACAGCGCGTGCCCACTTCTGCATCTCCAGCGCTCACACGAAGACCGAATTAAAAAGTAAATAATAGATGAGAGACCCGGGGATGAGACGGCGTAGGGGTGGCGGGTCGGGGGGGGGGACGGGAGGTGGGGGGGGGCGAGAGAAATGAAATGTGCGAGCAGTGTTGGTCCGGGCAGAGCGGAGGTTGCCTTGTAATGGGCTTGTTTACAAGCCGGCATATTTGTAGAGGGAGTTGGTAACGGCGGTTGGAGCCGGGGGGGGGGGCGGGGGGCGGGGGTTTTGGGTGGTGGAGGGAGGGGGGCTCTGGAGACGGAATGCAGAGGATCTTGAATTAGGGCTCGCCGCGCGGTCGTGTCTTGCCGGCGAAACGGCTTCACCCCCCCCCCCCCCCCCCCCCCCCCCGGCATGCGAGGCCGCCACCGACGTGGGCCTGTGTTCCAGGCCTTCCAGAATGGGACGGTGCGCGGAGCAGGCGAACGGGGACTCAGTGGGTGGGGGGATAAGAGAATGCACCTGACGAGCTTGGTTACGGTCGTCAAGGAAACCGCTTAGCCGCGCCGGCGTCTCACGGTGAGGTGGTGACGGGGCAAGCGTTGTTCTGCGATCGCCCTCCGGTTTGCGAGCTGCGGGGATTGGCGTGGACTCTGGCGACTGATATCACCTCAGTGAATCTCCTCAGTGAATCACCTCAGTGAATCTCCTCAGTGAATCTCTTCAATGAATCTCCTCAGTGAATCACCTAAGTGAATCACCTCAGTGAATCTCTTCAGTGAATCACCTCAGTGAATCACCTTAGAGAATCTCCTCAGTGAATCTCCCCAGTGGTGATCTGAAGTGATTTCCCCATGGAATTGGGCACGAACAAAAAAAAAAAAAAACAAAAAATAGGAAAATGAATGCAGACAGATCGTTTGTTCTCCTTCGCTGTTGTAGCGTTTGTTCTTCGCCCGTGTGATCTTTCATTTAAATAACAAGCCTGTCGTGCACTTCCATCGCTCCCTTTCCCACGGTTAGCGGTGGCCGTCGCTAATGAGCGATTCAAATTATCAAACCTGCTTTGTTGGGTGGAGAGAAGTGGAGGGCATTTTGTGGTAATCGGGTGGTGGTGGTAATGACAGGCGTAGGCATCGCACCGTTCTCGCAAAATGAACCTCGATCTGCATATCAAAGGCTCGCAGGTACCCCGGTGAGGAATGCACATAATCCCACGCAATTAACACTTCCAGGAATGCCTGCGAGCCGTAGCTGGAGCCAACGCTACCCTTAATAAATATTGAGCGCCCGCCAGCAATATCCGAAATCTCAGCGCAGCTCTCTCTCTCCCGTTCGCCCTTTAAATGGCTCTGTGGGTGGCGGTACGGGGGGGGGGGGGGAGCCTCCCGAAAAAAATCAGTTTATTTCGGATGCATCAAACATTAATAAAGCAGCTTTTTTTTCTGAGGGGTCATCATAATGATTTGTATTCCTGGGGCGTCCCGGCGCAGCACAACTTTTTTTGTTTTTCTCGGAGCGCCATTACGCTCTCCACGCTGCCCCCTCTGACACGCTGCTAAATGACATTTTGTGGGGAGACGCATTGATATCTCGCCCCTCCGGTCTTAAGTGCCTTTTAAGTGAGCCTCGCTGTGGACCTCTGAGTTTTTTTTTTTTGGGGGGGGGGGGGGGGGGGAGACTAATGGCTGGGCTGGGGCAGAGGCCCACTCTCTGACTTGTTCCAAGCTGTTGGACGTTTTTATTTATACGGGGTAGGTTGACTGAGCGCTGTTTGGGCTGGTTCACGTCGGCGCGGGAGTGGCGGATCGGCTCGGTCCTCCGGGATCTGGCGTAATATCCGCGCGCCGGCATCTGGACCCCGGGCCCGCCCGCGGGACACAAAGGGCTGCGTGTGATTGGAGGAGCCAATGAGAGCACGTTTGGCTGAGACGGGCAGAAGGGAGCGTGTGAACCTGAGATTCGCCTGTGGAAATATGGCACTCGGCTGATGCCCACCCCCTCAGACACACTCCCCTGCTCCCAGAACCCCCCCCCCTCACGCCCCACCCCCCCCCAAACGCTTCCTCGTTCTGTCGACAGCCCCCAACACCCGCACTAGAATCACGTTGCCCACAGCCCGGCAGAACAAACAAACATCTGTCCTCTCTTTTTTTCCTGCCCCTGGCTGAATGGCGGGAGTGCCTTCGGCGCGGCGCGATTAACGAGCGATTTCCCAGGCTCCCGCGCTGCAGGCGAAGACCGCCTCTCCGCGGCGCGTCTGAAGGGCTCCGAGCCCCTGGAAGGCGGGGTCGATTACCCCGCGGGAGGGAATGGCGGGAATGGCGGTGTAGGTGTCACGGTCAGGGGAGCCGGGCCCGTAAGTCTGTAAGAGGTTATTGGTTCTATTCCCGGATGAGGGATGCTGCAGCTGTGCCCGTGGGCGGTGAGGCACTTAGCCTGAATCGCCTCAGTAAAGCACCCGGCTGTGTGAATGGATTGCATGCTAAAGACGGTGAGCGGGTCTGGATGAATGGGCGTCTGCTCCACACCGAATTCATCTCCTTTTCCTGTATTATTTAATGGGGCTCTGGCTCAGCTCAAAGCGGGTTGTCAGGGCGCGCCGTTGCCATGGCAGAGGCCACAGCGGCGACGGCGGCCACGGTTGGCGACGCATCACGTCACGCGGGCCGCCCGCGCTCAACGCGTGCGTCCCGTCGCATTCCGTCCCTCCTGCGCGTTTCGTCCCCCTCCTCCGCGTTCTGTCCCCCTCCTCCACGTTCCCTCCCCCTGCTCCGCATTCCGTCCCTCCTCCACGTTCTCCGCCCCCCCTCCTCATTCCATCCCCACTCCTCTGCGTTCCGTCCCCCCTCTGTGTTCCGTCCCCCTCCTGCGCGTTCCGTCCCCCTCCTCCACATTCCGTCCCCCTCTCCGCATTCCGCCCCCTCCTCTGTGTTCCGCCCCCCCTCCACATGTACACGCGTGACCTTGCGGCGAGCGTCAGAAGCGTCTCGTTAGCCGAGTGCGGGGGTTGGGGGTGGGGGGGGGCGTTGTGAGACTCAGGGAGTTAGCTGAGGCTGCATTTCCGGCGAAATGATCCATTGATCATCTACCGCACGTATCTGACTCCCAGCTCAAATCGAGCATTCCTGGAAAAAGTGTCAAATATATGCTAATGAGCGACATTAGAAAAGATCTTAGCCGGAACCCTGGGCCAGTCTACAGAGCGCGCCGGGCCAACCAAACCCCTTTCCCCGGGTTTTACCGGCACACTGAGCAAAACGCCTCTGCGTGAGGGGGGGGGTGTAGCTGCTCTGGCCTCGGGCAGAAGCTTCGACCCCCCCCTGCCCCCCTCCCCCCCAGCTCCTGTCATACTTTCATTTCTCAGGGGGTCGGAAGCCCCGCTTTTGTGCTCTTTCAGATGAGGACGGTAAGAGCAGGCCCCGGCCGGCATTCATGTTTTATAAAGTCCGCTCCGCTCGCCGACCCTCTCACCTTGGAGGAGCCGCGCCATCGATCCCCTCCCGCTAGGGTTCGGGCCCGAATTAGCAGCGAAAGAAAAAAAGAAGAAAAAGAAATGCATCAATCCATTAAACTCGGTGACTCAAAGGGAAACCGAAAGAGAAAAAGACTAATGACACCAACAGAGTATTTTTACTTGCAGAAGTAGGAAATAAAACCGAGCTCGGTTTTTTGTTTCCTTTTTTTTTCTCTCTCTCTCTTCACACGCTCGGCGCTTGCAAGTGCAAAAAAAAAAAAAAAAAAAAAAAGAACCTGTATAATTTAACGCAGACGGCCTCTGCATCGATCTGATTGGCTTGTCGGGACGAGGCCTGGCTTTTGCACCGCCCCTCCTCGCGGGACGCTGCCGGGCTGAAGTGCTGTCCTTGTCCTTGCGTCTCAGGCTCCCCTGCCCCCCCCCCCCCCCCCCCCCCGTCAGGGTAATTGGGCCCGACCCGCGGCTGGCGGGTTACGAATTCATGGAGCTCTAGGCCGCGCCGTCCCGTCCGCCTTGCTCAGACGCCGTCTGTGTGTGTGCGACAGGGTGACAGGGGGTTCAAAAGAGTGACATCGCCGTGGGCGACCGTGTCACGGCAACGAGCCCGGGCCGTTTCCCCGGCCAGAGGAGGCGGGCGAGCGCGCGCGTGTTGGGCTGCTTGCCTGTCCTCGGGGCGAACCTTCATCTGTCCGTCAACCGGCCTGGCAGTCACGCGTCCCGGAGCCTCGGATTAGAGCTGTGCCCAACCTCCCCCTACGTACCCCCCTCACCCTGCCCCCCCCTGTGCCCCCCGCTGCTGCTACACTCGCCTTGTAAAGCTCAGGGGCACGCGTGTCAGAGGCATCACAGGGGGGAACAGCCGGCTCCATTAAGATCTGTCGCTCTTCAAGCTTCCCTAAAACACGATGTGATGCAAGTTGTGAACGACAGCTTTTTTTTTTTGTGTGCACAGACTTTGATTCTGCTACGCAAGGGCGGTCTTGTTTGTTCCTCCCACCCCCCCCCCCCCCCCAAAAAAAAAATAGTCCTACAAAAAAACAGCAGCTATCATTCTCTTTGTGATCTGAGCAGAGCCTCTAATTAGTTTCAGGGTGAGAGAGCGGAGATTTTTTTAACCCCCTCTTGTCCCGTATGGGTTTATCCTGTCTGCGGGTGACTTCACACCGGACCGAACCGGAACCGGACCGGGTTATCCGGTTTTCAATCCGGCCTCCGTTCTGCTGACGGGGTTTCTGTTAAACAAGTCATTCCCGGGCGACTCGCTGGCGCCGCCAGTGGCGAAGTGGGGAATTGCGGGAAGATGGCCTCAGAGAGGCACGGTAGAGAAGGCAACGTCTCCCCCCCAAACCTCGCTGCCCCCCCCCCCCCCCCATGTGCTACTCCTGAGGGGGGGGGGGGGGGGGGGGCAGACTAGGAGATGGAGGTGAGCATGTCTGCTGGGTTTGACCTCCCTGACCCTTTTGAATAGGGTGTGCAGGCACACACACACACACACACACACATTCCAACTTTTCACTGCTTGGTGGGGCTGAGCGTTTTTCACAGCAATTTAAAAAAATGTTTTTTTTTTCTTTTTTAAAGGCCGTTTTCCAGCTGTCAGAAGAGGAAAACAAACACGCCGCACGCTGTTAATTAAGCACGACCTGTGAGGGGCTGCAGGAACTGAGCTGAGGAATTGAGAAAATCTGCCGGCGTAAAAATGCCAATCTGTGTTTTAAAAACGACCAAGTGAGAGCGGCCATTTAATGCAACGCCACTATTAGCTTGATTATCGTTTCAAAAATAATTCTTTAGAAAACGTATTCTTCGTCCTCGACGCTGTATCAACGCATCTAAAAAAAAGATAGCAGTAACGCTAGTTCTGCTGCCTGTTTTTAACATCTGGCCCCCTCTACACAAATGTGCTTGGTGAATTTATTACTTAACCTAAAAACAAAATAGTACACGGGGTGGAGGCAGGGTCATCATTACAGGATGAAATTTGATTGTGAAAGTGCTTCAGTTTCCGCACAGTCTCCTGTCCTCCATGGCTTCCCCCTGTAGTGTGACTGACATTGTGGTGTGGTGGGGGTGGGGGGGTGCGAGGGGGGGGGGGGGGGGGGGTGACTCACTTCACCTGTATTGTCCTAGCTAGTGTCACCCTTTTACTGATGTGTCCACGTCCCCAGCGCCATGGTAACGGTGATGCATGGCTGGGCATTTCATTACTCACCGGCGGCAGCTCCCGCTCTTACAGATCCATCTTTTCACTCAACGGCGTATTTATTTATTTATTTATTTATTTTATTTATTCGCTTATTTATTTATTTACTCGCAGATTTACCGCCATTCGTCAAATGCGTTTTTTTTTTTTTTTTTTTTTTTTTTTTTTTTTTTTGGTAAATTTTTTTTTTTAAGCCATTGATGCCTCTCATTCGCCAAAAATAAAGGTGGCGGTTACTTCGACATTCCTTCCGAACGAATCGCCCCGAAAAAATCGCGGTTATTTTCCTTCCCAACGAAGCTGCTCCGTATTCGTACCGACGGCCTTTTCGTCGTGCGCCAGACGAGCGAAATCGCCGTATCGCCGCGGCGATTAAACGGAATAAAAACGTGCGGACGGGCGTAGGCGGAACGGCCTCGAGCCGAAGGGCGGCGGCCCCCCTCGCGAAATCTCGGGAGGGGGCGACGACGCGGGACCCGGCCCCGCCGCGGTGGAAGCGGCCCATTATTCCCTCTGTGATGGAAAGTTCCGCGCTCCAGAGCTCCCTTTGTTGTTATTTCTGTCCGCGTTTGGAGCGGCCCCAGCTTTCCGGGGTGGGGGGGGGGGGGGGGGGGGGGGGGGTGGGGAGGTGCGGTGTCAGCGGCAAAATAAATGGGGACGGCTGTAAATATGTTGGGGTGGCGGGGGGGGGGGGGGGGGGGGTGCTGTGAATGGCTTTGTCCGAGCCTGACACGCTCTCGCCTGATTAACAGCCGAATCGAAGGCCTTTGTTCTGGGCCCGTCCCGGGCGGAGCCACATTCACACTTTGACCGGGGAGCAAATTGAACACGTCCAGCAATTAATAGCCCCGGCACCTGCTTAACCTGGGGGGGGGGGGGGGGGGGGGGGGGGGGGTCAGAGCCAGGTACAGTAAACACAGTGCTGGAGAGGAGCGGGGGAGCGTCTTCAGGGCCTTCAGTCAAGCGCAGGGGACTCTGGGTAATGAGTCACCTACAGTGTGCGGAATGAGTCACATACAGTTTGAGGAATGAGTCATGTACAGTTTGCGGAATGAGTCACAGTGTGTGGAATGAGTCACGTACAGTTTGAGTAATGAGTCACAGTGTGTGGAATGAGTCACGTACAGTTTGAGGAATGATTCACAGTGTGCGGAATGAGTCATGTACAGTGTGAGGAATGAGTCACAGTGTGCGGAATGAGTCATGTACAGTGTGAGGAATGAGTCACAGTGTGTGGAATGAGTCACGTACAGTTTGAGGAATGATTCACAGTGTGCGGAATGAGTCATGTACAGTGTGAGGAATGAGTCACAGTGTGCGGAATGAGTCATGTACAGTTTGAGTAAGGAGTCATATACAGTTTGAGTAATGGTCATGTCAGTGTGTAGTCACAGTTTGAATGAGTCCTATATAAGGAATGAGTCATGTACAGTTTGAGTAAGGAGTCATGTACAGTTTGAGTAAGGAGTCATGTACAGTTTGAGTAAGGAGGCATGTACAGTTTGAGTAATGAGTCATGTACGGTGATCTCCGTCTAGTGACAGGACAAGTTTACAGAGGGCGGACCAGAGTTGATGGAAGACTGGAGGGCAGAGAGCGAGAGATTTCGGAGAATACGTACCCCTTTCCGTCAAGCCTTAATCGGGCATCAGTGTGCCATAACCATAGAAAAGCCTATCGCTCATAAAAAGCACCTAGAGCTGCTCTCTCCTAGAAAAACCCATCAGGTGCAGAACCATCGCTCGGGGCTGCACATTAATGCTGTGATCTCGGGGGACATTAAAGTCAATGGGTCCCACACCAACAAGAGATATAGATTAAATATACTGTATTTCATGTATGTATTACAACATATGTTTTATATTATATATATATATATATATATATATATTTATATATATATATATATATATGAGAATATATCATATATCATATGTGAGTAATGCCTGTATTTGAGAAAATACCAAAACCTTATTCCCAGAGAGCATGACACGTGTATGAAATTGCACAGTAATTGTGCTGTTCTCCTCCTCGCTGCTGCCCTTTGGCTGATGATGTCATTCCCCTGAAGTTCCGCGCTGACATCATCACCCTGGGCTCCCGTTGCTCGTAAAACACCGGCAGGAAGTGTCGAGGTGCCTTGGCAGCTCGGCTTCCTGGCAGCGGTATCACAGCAATCTTCTCCCTTTAACGGAGGCCATTTTAGCCGTAGCGCCAGGCAAACCAAGCCTTTCTATGGTTTTTTTTCCCACGACCTTGTGCATGCTGGGATGCGATTTTCGAAATTAACCGACAAACCAGTCCTGTGTGGGAGCCTCTGCTTTGCATGTACTTGTAGCTTTAGTCCAGCTGGTTCCCATTATTATTTATTTTTGTTGCCTGATTCCTAAATGCATTCAGCAACGCTTTAAATATACAGCGCAAATTTGTTTTTCGTTTTCCGAAATACAATAAAATATGAAGGCATTTTCTTTTTCGTGAGTGTGCAAGCCAGTATATGTAAAATGGAATTATTTTTGCATTGGGGGGGTCTTCGGAAAGGGAGTGTGTTGTAGGAGCTTTGAGGGGAAATGGCTGACTTACAGTAGATTGCTCGGTCTGTGTGGCCAGACGCCGCCCCTGGGTTTCCTCATGCGGACGACGCTGGTTTGTCTTCTGAATGACGCTGACATGCGGTCGATAGGGTGATGGTGTGCGGTGTTAGTGGGGGGGTGACGGGGTGGGGGATGGGGGGGGCGGGGGGGGGGGGAGGGGGGAGGGGGGCAGCCCCGGGCTGGCGAGGGTTAAACACTGAGACTGAGGCTGGCTGTGATTCAGGAGCTAAACGCTGTCAGGGGGGGGTTGGGCTGGGTGGGAGGGGGCTGGGGATGGGGGGGGGGGACAGCCCCGGGCTGGCGAGGGTTAATGCTGAGACAGAGGCTGGCTGTGATTCAGGAGCTAAACGCTGTCAGGGTGGGGGGGGGGGGGGGGGGGGGGAGGGGGGGTTGGGGCTGGTGGGAGCGGGGGGGCTGGGATGGTGGGGGGGGAGGGACAGCCCCGGGCTGGCGAGGGTTAACGCTGAGACAGAGGCTGGCTGTGATTCAGGAGCTAAACGCTGTCGGGTTGGTGGGGGGGGGGGGGGGGGGGGGGGGGGGGCGTTTGGCTGGATATTATTCTGTCGGAGTGTGACCTTCACGGTCGCTCGTCCCCTGTATTGTAACGTCAGCACAAAGAGGCAGCGCGCGACACGCGATCTCCCAGCCGTCTGGCAGACCCGCCCGCTGGCCAAACAAACATGGCCGCCGCGCCGCGCAGACAGCGCTAACGCTCTTCAGCTAAGGGCCTGCTCTGCTCTCCGGGACGAGCGGAGACAGGGCGAGGAGGAGGAGAGAGGGAAGGAGTGACAGAGAGAGAGAGAGAGAGAGGGGAACAGACAGGAGGAGAGAGAGAGAGAGAGAGAGGGAGAGAAAGGAGGAGAGAGCGAGCAGGAGGGTGACAGAGATAGGGATAGATAAGGAGAGAGAGGGAAGGAGTGACAGAGAGAGAGAGGGAGAGAGAGAGAGAGAGCGAGAAGGAGAGAGAGAGAGGCAGAAGGAGACAGAGAGAGAGAGGGGGAGAGAGAGAGAGAGAGGCAGAAGGAGACAGAGAGAGAGAGAGAGAGCGAAGGAGAGAGCGAACGGGAGGGTTGCAGATAGAAGGAGAGCGAACAGGAGGGTGACAGAGATAGGGTAGATATGGAGAGAGAGGAAAGACCTGACAGAGAGAGAGTGAGAGAGAGACAGAAGGAGAGAGAGAGAGAGAGAGGGAGGGAAGGTAGGGGGCAAGAAAGGAGGAGAGAGCAAGCAGGAATGTGACAGAGATAGGGTAGATAAGGAGAGAGGGAAGGACTGACACAGAGAGAGTGAGAGAGAGACAGAAGGAGAGAGAGAGGGAGGGAGGGAGAAAGAAGGAGAGAGCGAGCAGGAGGGTGACAGAGATAGGGGTAGATAAGGAGAGAGGGATAGGCAGCTACAGATGCAAGAGAGGTGGCAGGAAGAAAGAAGAGAGCGAGGAAGAGAGGTGGGAGTGAAATAGAGGTAGGCACAGAAAAAAGAGAAAGAGGACAGGAGAAGGAGGAAAGGATGGTGAGAGCGAGAGAGTGAATAAGAGGGTTGAAGGGGCGCTTCCCTGCTGAGTGAAGAGCGGAACTCAGCTCAGCGCTGTGTTAAAATCCAGTCCATCCCTCTCCTAACTGGAGCAGAGCTGCCGTCCCAGAGACGACCGCCTCCTCGGAACTTTCCCGGGCCTCGTCTTCCCCCCCCCCCCTCCCCCTCCCCTCCCCCTCGTCCTCCCCCTCGTCCTCCTCCTTCCTCCTCCTCCTCATCCTCGGCCCCTGCAGGGAGACGGACTGCTCCTCGCCTCCGCGCGCGCTTTTAATCTTCCTCCCGTCATCCGAAGGCGCCGCTGGCCCCCCCCCCCCCCCCCCCCCCCGCCTCCCCGCTGGTCTCCTCCGTCTCTCCGCGTCCCGTTCGTGGGACAGCATCCCTCGCTCATCGCCGGACACCCGCTGTCCCCCCCCCCCCCCGCCCCGAGCCTGCGGGCGCCTCGTCCCCCTCTCCCCTTTGAGTGCGTGCCCGCCTGTGCGCTTCACAGTTCTCATCTCGCTCCTGGTTTATTGATTTCGGCAGCGGATGCAAACAAAGGAAGTGCGTTTTTTTTTTTTCTTTCTGCACGAGTCACGTGACGCGTCCGCCTCCAGGGTCCTTCCGTGCACTTCCTGTCGAGCGGTGGAGCGCTACGGTCCGTTGCTGATTGGCTGCGAGGGGACGCTCACAGCCAATCAGACTGCAGGTGACTCAAGGCCAGCTGTGGTACATGGGCCTAACATAGGGGTCCCCAGATTTACCCAAAACAGGCCGGTGTGGGTGCAGGTTTCTGTATTAGCCCAACACTACCACACCTGATTCTACTTATCAAGGTCTTCACTGAAGACTTTAATTTAGATAATTAATTGAATCGGTTCAGGAGCAGACCTGGGTCAAATACATTTTTCTTTTGGATTCGAATACTTTTCTACGCTTTTCTACTGATCTAATCTGGTGTATTGAAACCGATAAAATACTCTCAAAAAGTGCGAAACCCCGCCTCCTGGTCATACTGGCTGGCTCAGTTACAACCAGGCAAGATCAATAGAGCACAGAAAAAGTATTTGATTCCAAAACACAAATACGTGTTTGACCCAGGTCTGCTCGGGACGCTGGAGACGCCCACCCGAGCCGCGCCGAGCGAATCGGACCGGGAACGCCAGGAATGTCGCGGACGTTATTCCGAGGCGCGCGGGAGCAGCAGCCGGAACGCGGCGGGAGAGGCCTGAACGCGGCGGGAAAGACACCCCGCCGCCTCCCTCTCCCGCCCGCGCGGCCTTTTTATTGGTTCTGCTCCAGCTCATCAATCCGTCCGGCAAACCGGTCCTGTCTCTAGCGGCGTTTGTTTCCAATTCAGCACGGCACTGTTCAATTAAATTCGGCGGGTTTAATCTCGGCGAACATCTGGATTCCGCCCCCCCCCCCCCCCCCCCCCCCCCCCCCCCCCCGAACAGGCCCTGGCAGCGCGAGGCCGAGCCTTCTGTTCACACGCCAGCGCTTTGCCGCCGGCTCATTTTGGCGGGAAACGAGCGGCCGCCGCGCAGCCTGGACCAGCCCTCCCCCGCCCCTCCCCCCCACCGCAGTTCCGCGAGCGTCATCTTGGCTTGGCGCGCGCGGACCTCGAGTGCCGTTTTCCGCCAAACTCCGTTCCCGCCGCCTCGTCCCGAAACCCGTGACCTTGAGGAGGAGCCTCGGACCCTCTCTCCGCTCCGGCCGTCTGACGCAGGCGCCCCCCCCCTCCCCTCCCCCCCCCCCCCCCGGCCCCCCCCCGGACCGCTCGCTGAATAATTCAATACGCTCTGTCACGGTTATCACAGAAAGCGCGTGGCGAATGTGAACTTGAGATTCATTACGCAGCTCGCAACAGGGAAACTGGCCTCTCAGCGCCCGCTGAGTCCCTCTCTCTCTCTCTCTCTCTCTCTCTCTCTCTCTCTCTCCCTTTCTCTTGTCTCTCCATCTTGCTCTCACCACTACATCCTATTTCTCTCTTTTTTTTCCGTCCCCTCTGTCTCTCTCTCTTCTCTCTCTCTCTCTTTCTCTGTGTATATATATATTATATATATATATTTATGTATCTTTCTCTCCTCTTTCTCACTATAGCTCTCTATTCCTCCCCTGCACTTTGTCTCTCTCTCTCTCTCTCTCTCTCCTGCGCTCTGTCTGTTTCCTGGGGCCGTCGGCTGTGGGCCCCCTCCTTCAGCTGTGGGGGCCCTGACCCCCTTTTGGCTGGGGGCCCAGGCCCCCCTTTCGGCTGTGGGCCCCCCCCCCTCCCCTTTTGGCCCCCCCCCCCCCCGTCGGCTGGGGGTCCCGGGGAGCAGCAGGTGAGCGTGTTGCAGTGATCAGAGAGCTGCGAGTTCATTCACACCCTGCGAGGACCAGAGCAGAATCCATTACCACCTGCCCGGGCCCCCCGAGGCCTTCTCATTCCCTCCTGTGCCTGGAGATAAATACCCCGGGTACGAGGTTCAGCCCCCCCCCCCCCCCCCCCCCACTGCCCCCCCCGTCCCACCGGCCTCCCCCCCCACCCTCCCACCCCCCCCACCCCCCCCACCCCCCCAGTTCTTTAGAGGACGCGCAAGATTTATCTTATCATTTAGTTATTTATCGAGCAGGTTTTTAATATTTTTTTTATTTTTTAAGAACAACAAATGCGGTGCGCTGGAGCGTTGTGCTGAGCAGGCACGTTTAATGTAGACACAGGGCTTTTTCTTTTCTTTTTTGGGAAGAGAGGGGGGCCCAGGCCCGGGAACGCACCCCCTCACGCAACCCCCCTCTCTCCCCAGCCATCTGCAGCGTTGGCCCAATCCGGTGGGGCGCCCCCTGGAGGCGGGAGGGATTCGGTGCGGTAATGCATCCCTGGGGTGCGTAAAAAACAGACTGTGCGGGAACATCCGCACGGCGTGGGCAGAGCTCACTGAACAGCGGGGACGTCCAGCGACCACCGCCGCCGCACATGAAGCACAAACACATCATCCTGGGTTTTTTTTTTGGGAGGGGGGCCACGGAGGGGTCATGGAGCTCCCGCCGGGTTCGCGATGGCGAGTGGCGTGGTCCTCGCGGACAGCGCTGCCGAAAAAGACCTTGAGATCCGCGTGCTTCCCTCCCGCCGCGCCCCCCTCCTGGTCCCGGTCCCCCCATGGCTTCACTCCATCCTTACCGCCGTCTGAATTTGGTGTGCGATGGCGGCCCGGCCGCACGGTGTGAGGCGATCGGTCGCTCTCCGAGCGCGACGCCATGTTTTCATAGCCCCCCCCCCCATCCCTCCCCCCCCCCCTCCGATTTCCGTTCACCGTTCGCCTGCCTCACCGCCTCTCCCATGGCCTTCGAGCTGACGCCTTGTTTTTTTTTTTTTTTTTTTGGTTTTTTTTTTTTCTGGTTTTTTAATTAATCGTCGGAGGAAGCTATTAATTGCCGTCGCTATCAATCGCTTCTCCCGGCCGCCGGCCTCCGCGATCGCGCCCCTCTGGAGTGGCCCGCCCGTCCCGCGGCTAACGAGCGTGCTCGCTTTTAAACGGCAGACGGGCGCAGCCGCTAATAGGACCGGGCAGATAAGATCGCGGACGCGGCGGTAATGGCGTCTGATCACAGCTCGTAAGGAGCCTCAGCGCGGAGACGCGCGACGTCGCCACGGCGCCCGCAGACCATCGCAGCGTCTTACAGCCGGGGAGACGGACCGCCCGTCAGCCGGGGCCCGATCAGTCCGGTCCTGGCCGCTGACGGCGCGGGGGGGGGGGGGGGGGGGGGGGGGGGGGGGGAGAGGGGGTCATGTGACCCTGCGAGGAGACAAACGGTTCCGCATTGCCCTCCGGGCCGCTCCTCCGGACCCTCCGCAGTGCGACTCTCTCTCATTGGTCGGCGAGGCCGCCTCGCCGTCCCGCTGCGGGCTTCTTCTGCTCCTGGGGGGGGGGGCGAGTGAAAGGTAATTGCGGTTTCGGCTTGATTTGTACCCGGGCGGGAGGCCTGGTTGCCGCTGGAAACGTTTGGCGGATCAGCAAGACGCTATCTTTCGTTTTGAGATCAAAAAAAACTGATCCTCCAGCGTGTCTTTTAGAAATGGGGACACTGTGCCGTAGGAGGTGCCTTCTTTAAAACTAAACTGTGGCCCTGACTGCCCAGTCATTAAAAGATCCATTTACCCTTATCGGTGGGAGCGCGGGATCCTCCGGTGTCCCGGCCAAACTTCTCGCCAGGCTTCTTGTCGGTCCCGCCATCTGATCATCTGCCAGTTTCATTAAACCCCAGCCTTTTCGCTGCAGCAGCTGATTTGCGGTGAAGGTTCCGGCACACAATGGCCGCTCTGCATCTCCCAGGAGGGTGCTCCTCATTGTTACTGGTTGCAGTGACACCCCCCCCCCCCCCCCCCCCCCCCCCCCCACACACACACACACACACTGTAAATGGCTTTGTGGTCCTGAGATGAAGGGCAGTATGAAAGTCGTCATTATTAGTTATGACTTCAGACTAAACCCAGGCGTGAGTCTTCAGTGCAGTGGGGGGGGGGGGGGGGTGCCCGCGCTGCTCGTATTTTCGTGTTGGGACATCTGAATCTTTCGCTTCTTCCTCTCTCTTCTCCTTTCTCTCTTTTCTTTCTTCTCTTTCAATGTCACTTTCACACCACCTCTCTTTCTCTCTATTGTCCTTATTTCTTAAATCCACCCCCCTTTTATTTTCTGTCCTTTTCACTCCATCTTTCCTCATTCCTTCTGCCCTCCTCTCCTCTCAGTCTTTCTCCCCTCCTCTGACTCCCCCCCCCCCCCCCCCCCCCCCCCCCCCCCCGCACCCCGCAGCGATGCCCCGTTGCATTTTGGGCGGTGCGCTGCGGAGGTCAGCTCTGCTGGGTCACAGTGACATCACTCCTTTGCCCGGGCACCGTGCGAGCCTTTGGCGCCCGGGGGGGGGGGGGGGGGGAGAAAACAATCGCGCTAAGAGCCAGCTTCTGACTGCCAGCCCCCAGCGCCGGGCTCCGTGACGCCCTGTCCCTAATTAGCATACGGTGACGCAGGCTTGGGCTGTGAAATGACAAACAAAACAGCACGGGCCTCACATCAAACATCCACCGAAAAAAAGTATTTTTCTCGCTTCTGTGCTTGCTCTGTCTGTAATAGTAATAATAATAATACTTTAATCTCTCTTCCTCTCACCCTCTTTCTGTCTGTCTGTCTCTTTCTCTTCCTTTCTCTTTTTCTCTCTTGCTATCTCTCACTTTCACTCTCTCTTTCTCTCTCCCTCTCTCCTCATCCCCCTCCTCCATCCGCTGGTGTATGTTGAGAGGAAACGGGCTAAACCAGTGGGAGAAGCATCTGAACTATTCCGGATCGATCCGGATCGACCCGATAGCGCTGCATAATGCAGGCCGACGGTCTGAGGCCGCGCCGCCGAGCCGCCGGAGCTCCGTCAGGCGGAATGTTCTGGAAGGGAGGGAGCGAGACGCGCGCGCGCGCGCGTGTGTGTGTGTGTGTGTGTGTGTGTGTGTGTGTGTGTGTTTTAAACTTGGGGGGAAAACGGCCGGCTTTGTGCTGCCCGGCAACCATTAGCCTGCTTCTCTGATCGAGACGCGAAGTGATGGTGATGATCTCCAGAGCTCTGCCAAGAGCGGCCTCCCACTCCCTAACACCACCCGCACACCTCCCTAACACTGCCACATGCTCCGTAACACCACCCGCACACTACAGTAACACTGCCCACACCCTCCCTAACACCACCCACACACTCAGTAACACCTGCACACTCCCTAACACCACCCGCACACTCAGTAACACCTGCACACTCCCTAACACCACCCGCACACTCAGTAACACCCGCACACTACTTAACACCACCCGCACACTACTTAACACCACCCACACACTCCGTAACACCGCCCACATGCTCCCTAACACCAACCGCACGCTCCCTAACACCACCCACACACTCCGTAACACCGCCCGCACACTACTTAACACCACCCACACACTCCGTAACACCACCCACACGCTCCCTAACATCGCCTGCACACTCCCTAACACCGCCCACATGCTCCCTAACACCACCCACACACTCAGTAACACCCGCACACGTGCTCAGTAACACCACCCACACACTCCCTAACACCATCCACATGCTCCCTAACACCACCCACACGCTCAGTAACACCCGCACACGCTCAGTAACACCACCCGCATGCTCCCTAACACCGCCCGCACACTCCGTAACACCGCCTGCACGCTCCCTAACACCGCCCGCACGCTCAGTAGCTCGGCCCGATGGTGGGACAGCGGCGCTGGTGCGGTTCCCTCCCGTTAGCCCCCCAGCTCACGCGGGGCCCGCTCCGTTTTTGTCGAGTCGGCAGGTTGGCGGCCGGCGCCGACAGGGCGAGGAAACGGAGGGGCTCGTGGGTACTAAGCGGCCGCGGCAGGACGCGCGGGGGGGCGGGGCTTAGCGCGCTGCGCGGCGGAGAGCAGATCTCTTTAGCCCCGCTCTGAGACCCGCCCAGCCGCCACGCGCTGCTCTGGCAACTGCGGGGGACAGCTGGAGAATGGGAGCTGGCAGGGCCACTTCATTTTTTTCTCTCTCTCTTCCTTTTCTATCGCTCTATATCCCCCCTCCATCCTCTATCCATTTTTTTTTTTATTTTTTACCCTGGTATCCCAGAATGCCTTTCTGTCTCTTCCCATGCCAGGATTAAAAATGCAATCTAGGGCCAGATCACCCCCAACCCTCCCTCCCCTCCCTCCACCCACCCCCACCCCCACCCCAACCCTTCTGCCCAAACACCCCCCCCCCCCCCTCCGCTGTTTGATTTTCTCCCCTGCTGTAATTTAGCCGGGTCTGACACCTGTGGCCCGCTAATCAAACAGAGGAATCCATGGCGTCCCCGCGCAGTTCTCCGGGCCGCGTCAGAGACGGCGGCGAACGCCGTTTAACGGGATTATTTATCTACTGAGTGCAGCAAACACGGGGCCACTCTGGAGCTGCCTCTGCGCAGACAGGGGGGGGCCGGGGAGACTCGAATCAATTATGAATGATGCGATTTCCTCCCGCCTTCCTCGGACAGTTGATAGTAGATTGGCTCAAGGTTGGGACGGTTGCTCTTGGCCGCGGCTTAACGTGTAAAACCCCCCCCCCCCCCCCCCCCCCCCCCCCCCCCCCCCCCCCCCCCGCGTTTGATCTCGAGCCAAGAGGCGTGCAGTACCTGGGGAGCTCGCTTGGATGTGACACACTCATTTCACTTACTGGACATGATATAGAGAAGCTGACACAAACACACACACACACACTCACACATACTCTCTCTCTCACTCTCTTTCTCTGCGTCCTTCCATCCGTGTCTTTCTCTCTCTTCCCCTCCATCCCTGTCTCCCCCCCTCTCTCTCTCTCTCCATCCCTCCATCCCTGTCTCTCGCACTCTCTCTCCCCCTCCATCCCTGTCTCCCTCTTTGTCTCTCTTCCCCTTCATTCTGTCTCTCTTTCTCTCTCTCTCTCTGTCCCTCCATCCCTCTCTCTCTCTCTCTCTGTGCCTCTATCCCTCTCTCCCTCTCTCTTTCTCTGTCTCTCTTTCTAATTCAAATTCAAAATGCTATATTGGCATGACATATTTTGAGATACATATTGCCAAAGCGTACTAATCAATCAGAATAACAATAGCAATTGTTGACAGGAATAACAATGACAATAAATATGAGGATAAAAATAACAGACATTAAATGTATATTAGTATATAATAATAAACAATAATTGTAATATAATTATAATCTCTCTCTATTTCAATTTCAAGGTGCTTTATTGGCATGACATTGTTACCAAAGCAAGAGTTACAAAGACCAACAGTAATAACAAAACTCCCTCCATCTCTCTCTCTCTCTCCCCCCCTCCATCCCTCCATCTCTCTCTCTCTCTCTCTCATTGGAGTTATTTGTTTTTTTTTCATCCCTTGGCTGGTCATGTGACACGGAGTGTTTACTGTCATGTCTCTCCTCTCTTTCTCTCTCCATCCCTCTCTCTCCTAATTGCTTTTGCGTTCCTCCTTGGGGGGATCCCATGGCGTTTTTTGATCCTCTCCCCGCACCCCTTCTGATCCATTTGCAGCCCCCCCCCCCCGTCCGTCCGTCCGGGGTGGGTTTTCACGGGTCCTCCTGGAGGAAATATCCGATTATCCCGGTTGTAGAATCGGACAGCGGAAACTCTTTTCCCCCATTAACTGCGCGCTCAAGTGCGAAGGCAAGGTCATAGCGCCGGGACGTCTGGCTGTCCCGTCCTCCTGTCCCACCCCGTCCCGTCCCGTCCCAGGAGCTGTTCCCACAACTCAGTCACCCCCCCCCCCCCCCCCCCCCCCCCCCCCAACCCCCCGTGCTTTCTTGGGTTTGCACGAGATTGAACGTGTGAGAGGGAAATGAAGGCCATCCACCGCACTTCCACACATCCCAGGTGAAGTGAGGAGGCTGAAAGAATGGGGTTGGCATACAGGATGCGCTACCTATAAAAAGTCCACCTTGTGGATGACTCTCCTTTGATCTTCTTTTCCTTCGCTTTTCCTCCCAAGTTTAAAAAAAAAAAAAAAAAAAAAAAAAGATGTAAAAAAAAAAAAAAAAAATCCTGAAACCTTGTGAGGGCATAACAGAGCGATGATCGTCCGCGGCAGGTGTAGTGTATTCCTCTTCAAGTGCGCCGCGGTTTCGGCATCGTTTCCCAGTCTTTTGGATCAGGTGTTGAAAGCGCGTTCTTACCGGCGGGCGCGTAATGGACTCTGAAAGCCGGGCCGCTGACTCCTGCGTTGCCCCCGACGACGGAGCGGCCCGCAATTGTGTTTGAGGAAACCCGATTTTCTCCTCCGCTAGGCACTTCTGTTCCCTTCAAAGCCGCCCCTTAACACATAAATCAAATGTGCCACGGGCGGGAGGAGGAGCGCCCGGGCAGAGGTCAAACAAGGACATCCGACACAAAGTTCTTCATCAAAAAAAAAAAATAAATAAATAAATACTTTTTTAAAAGTGTCGGGAACTTTGAATTAGAAACGGGGATAACGGCCACGTTATCTTCATGTTTTCATTTTATTTAATCAGTTCTGCAAAGAGGAAGCTAAATTTATGTAAACAATCTATTTTGTTGGTTTAACACGGCAGAAGAAAAAAAAAAAAAAAAACCTGTCAGCAAGCGAAATTATTTCAGGTATATTTATCAGACGGCGCAGAGGGCGAAGTCTTTGAAAAGGAGGCTGTTTGTTGATGGCTTCTTTCACCGCCGTTTCAAAGCTGATTGCCCCTAGAGGCCAATTTGCATTTCACAGAGCTGAGCAGCATTGAGACATAACCGTTAAAAAAAGAGGGAGATTCTCCTTTGATAAAGAAAGAGGGGGAGGAGGGGGAGGGGACGGAGGACCGTTTTTACGTCTGGCGCGGCGTCCCCTGGTGCGACCGCGCGGCCTTTGGTGACATCATTCTCACCGGGGGCGCCGGCGGTGAAATTTAAAGGCACTTTGAGGAGTTTTCGAGTCAGGACTGTCCTCAGCCTGCAGTCGCTGCAGCAGGGTGGCCTTTCCGGAACCTTCCGTAACAGGCTTGAGAGAGTGTGACTCTTTTTTTAACGCTTTTTTTAAAAAAACTCTTGTGTCACCCAGTAGCTCAGATTTTCACGTTAAAAAAAATTCACCGCATGACTCATTAGCCACACTCAAAATGGAGGACCTCCACCTGAATGTTCGCCCCGTGACACGTAGCCACACTCAAAATGGACGTGTTCCAGCTGTCTTTGCAGAAACAGCGCCGCCCTGCAGGCTGGGTGGAGATTAAACAGGCACGAGGCCTAAGGCCTAGGGCAGGCTGCCCGGGAGTCAAGTGCTTGGCTGGGGGAGGGAGGGGCTGGATTTGCGGTAGTTGTGGGGGGGGGGGGGGGGGGGGGGGGGGGGTTGGGGGGGGTGTAACCGCTCTCTTCTGCGGTGCACATTCATCTTCATTTCAATACCAAACGACTTTGTCATGTAGTCTCTGCGGCCGCAGCGTGTGAGAGGGGGAGAGAGAGAGAGAGGAGGGAGAGGGAGAGAGGGGGAGAGAGGGGGAGAGGAGGAGGAGAGAGACAGAAACAAGCGGTCGGGGAGATGGCTCCACTTCTGAAAACATTTCTACAAAGCCCCCCTGTTTTTCTCTTCACTTTGTATTTTTCTCTCTCTCTTTTTTCTCTCTCTCAGCCTCACTCTGTCTTCCTTTCTTCCTTCCTTTCTTTCTTTCTTTCTTCTTTCTTTCTTGCTTTCCCAGTGGACCGCTTCTTGTCTCTTCACATTTATTTTGGAGAGGTTATCGTTTGTTCTCCTGTCTTCATCCCTGCTCGTGGTGGTGAGAGGCGGAGTGGGGACAGAGTGAATCTCTCATACGATGCAGATGGGAAGCTGCCCTGGTAGACTGGCACACACACACACAGCCTCCAGACAGAGAGAGAGAGAGAGAGGGAGAGAGAGACAGAGAGAGAGAGAGAGAGAGAGAGAGAGAGAGACAGACAGACAGACAGAGAGAGAGAGAGAGGGGGGAGACAGACAGAGAGAGAGAGACTGAGAGAGGGGGGGAGAGAGAGAGTAAGAGAGAGAGTGAGAGAGAGAGAGAGACAGAGAGCGAGAGAGAGAGTGAGCTGTACGGCTGCCCTCCAGCAGGGCTATGGGTGATGTTCCCAGGCCAGGGTTGAAAGCATATTATTACATTATTCCTGGCCCCCGGGGCAACAATATTTACCACAAGTTCACAGACCATTGCCCCCCCCCCCCCTTCCTCCAGGGCCTGGGACAATGTTGCCCTCCCCCCCCCACCCCCACCCCCAAAGCAGCCCCAGCCCTCCAGCACATAGACAGGAAACACCAGGCGAGAGAGCGTGCTGTAGATGAGAGGGCATTGGCCTGGTAAATTGGAGGTTGTGGGTTGAAAATGGGCGGGGCATGCGTGTGTGTGTGTGTGTGCGTGTGTGTTGGGGGGGGGGCAGAATAATGCAGTTTTGCCCTTCAGCAGGTTGACCTAACACGCCGTACTTCCGCAAACATCCAGCTTCATAAATAGCTAATGTGTAAATATGTTAGCCGTGTAAGTAACCCCCCCCCCCCCCCCCCCCCCCCCCCCCCCCCCCCGTACCCGATGAGGGCGTCTGGTAGGCACGCGATGTCGTGACGGGATGACAGAGTCAGAGATGGGAGGAGACGGCGCTGACAGAGTCGCCCCTGCGTGTCACAGAAACCACAGGGCCCGGGCGCGTCCAATCACAACGGCCCGTTTCCGTCCGCCGCCGGAACACTGAGTCATAGCTCCTGATTGGGCCGCCGCGCGGACCCCGACCCCCGCAGCTGTCCCGCTTGCTGCCACGCGCCTGTTTTTATTTGTTTTCCCTTCACAAGGTTATTGTACCTTTATGGTTGATCAGGGCTTTGTTACGGTGCTCGACATCTGTTTTTGGGCGGGGTGCGTCGTGGGGGCGAGGGGGGGGGGGTAGGGGGGGGGAAGTAACGTCCCTCTTTTATGAGCCAATCCAGGGCCCCTTGTTTAATATCTCTCCAGCGAGGTCCAGATGCTGAGTTAATATGATTAAGATAGGAGCGGCGGGACGGGTTCGAAACTCGTGGGGGAGGGGGCAGGAGGGGCCACCCCCAATTGTCGTTTTCGATAGCCTAGCCGTTCCCCCCGTCAGATGTGCCAAGTCGCGGAAGCTCTGCTGGTCGGACGGTAATTACATTTCCCCCCCCCCCCCCCCCCCCCCCCACATCTTTTGGGTCTCCTTTTTCCTGGCCTCTGCAACAAAAAAGAAAAGAAAAAGGAAGACAAATCCTGTGGTAGATCTTCAGGCTCGCCACACTGTGTCTTATTTTAGCAGCATAAATATTTCATTGACCTTCAGGTGGCTGGAGGATTTGAGAACTTTCCCCTTGTTTGCCTCTCCGGCTCCCGGTCTCCACTCTCCCCTCGCCGTTCAGCTGTCAGTCTCTGCGGCAGTTTGCTTTATTGGCGTGACAAACATACATCAGTGTCGCCGAAAGACAACTGTGGCTGCAACAGAAACCAAATAATAATTATAATAATAATGATAATGATAGGGCGCAGGGTGGTGCAGTGGGTAGCGCTGTCGCCTCACAGCAAGAAGGTCGTGGATTCGGATCTCGGCTTGGCGCTTTTCTGTGTGCAGTTTGCATGTTCTCCCCGTGTCCGTGTGGGTTTCCTCCGGGTACTCCGGTTTCCTCCCACAGTCCAAAGGCATGCAGATAGGCAATTGGAGACTCTAAATTGCCCATAGGTATGAGTGCGTGGGTGAATAGTGTGTGTGCCCTGCGATAGATTGGTGGCCGGTCCAGGGTGTATTCCTGCCTTTTGCCCAATGCACATGCTGGGATAGGCTCCAGCACCCCCTGCGACCCTGCTCAGGATAAGCGGGTATAGATAATGGATAGATGGATGGATAGTAATAATAACAGTAATAATAATATAACTTGTAATAATAAATCTCTTATCTCTCTTATTCTCTCTCTGTAGAGAAAGCCACAGAAGCTGTAATTTTTTTATGAGTTGTTAGGTTGTTTGAGTCACATTGATCATGGTGTTTATTTTGCAGTTTGTTTGCTAAAGGTTTTTTTTCTGTTTAGTAGGTCATGGCATTTTAATTATTAATATTTTTCATATTATTCATTTATCACAGGATTAGACCTTTGATGCTGAAATATTTCGATCAATATACAATTTCATACCACATTTTTGTATTCCTGAGAGTTTTATCGATGTTCTCCGCTCCTCTACGTATGTAATGTTGTTATGGTGTAGGTCACAGGGATCATCAACTCTGGCCCTCGAATCCAAATCCAGCCCTGGTTTTCTTTTCTCCCGGGTAATTAGTGCTACTGATCGGCCGGACTGTCTCCACCCCTGGGAGGGTGGGAAACCAGCAGTTCTCGGCCCTCGAGGACCGCGAGTTACTGATCCCTGGTGTAGGAGGTGTTTCAAAATTAGTAGAGCCCCCTGGCATTTTGACTACATTACCCACAATGCTCAGGGAAGCATGCTCTCACACACACATACACACTGTGAGTCAAATGAGAACCCTATTAGCCTCCCTCCCTCCCTCCCTCCCTCTAGCTGAATTTGATCTTGGCGTCCGTGTGGAAATCCCTCCTCCGGATGTCGTGTGTGTGGTTTAAGGGGGAATCAATGGAGCATTATCTCTCAGCTGGCACCTGGAGGGGGGGGGGTTCCAGTTCTGAGCTTCCTCCCGTGGGTCCGCGGCCAACCCCCCCCCCGGCACCCCTCTCACAGGAGGAGGGGGGGGCACACAACATCCTCTCGTATCCAGCCAGCCACTAAGCGATCGCGAGGCGGTCTGTTGTGGACAATCCCCGGAGTACGCTGCATTTGCCGACGCGGCGTACGCGATTTGTCAAGCTAGCGCTTTTTTTGATTTGCCGTTGTTACAGTACATATGCATTGCTGTTATTGGCCTCTGCGTTTCTTTATTTCCTTCTGATTTACAATTATATTAACGTGGAGCGTTTGTATAATTCAGTGTTTTCTGATTTTACTGAAACATTGGCTGCTCGTTGATGATGATGTCATATCCTTCTCACTTTTGCCTGAATGGAGGTGAATTGCATTGAACAGCATGTGCTGTTAGATGAAGGTGTAGATTGAGCCGGCCACAGTGTTGTCACATAGTTACCGTTGCTCTTGCACAGACCTTGCAGCGCTCCGGACTGTCTCACAGGCAAGCCTTCCCCTTGTGGTCAGACCCGGTAGTGCAAGCAGCTCATTTGTTCATCCATGGCCTGCAAGAACTACACGGATTTCATATATTTATTTAGAGCTTTTTGGTGGAAGATTAACTCCCTTACATGTAACACTGCCGCATATTTTAAATGCCCTGTGGTATAGTACAGAAAGCAAACCAATTTAAAAATAAAAAACAGTTTAGAAACGCTTAAAAAACAATAAAAACATTTGATACAACAAAATGTATCAATAAATCACACTTGAAAGCTTACTTGGTTTTTCCTGCATTCAAAAAAAAAAAAAAAAAAAAAAAACCCTTAAAACTTTTTATTTAAAAAAATATATTCCAAAGGTGTCATGAAGGATTTGTTAAAACTCAGTAAAATTAGTCATCGTTAGGCATTTTAATACAAAGTGTTCTGTGTACCCTTGGGAAATAAAAACAAACACATTCTCTTTTTTTCTCTCTGAGAGAATCATCACTGTCAGACAGAATTAACAAGATTTTTAAGCGGTGATGAGTTCGCCTAGCTGCGCTGCTGACGGGAGCGCGGTTGACGTCTTTTTGAAGGGATTCAGCCGAACGAACTTCCTCGCGTAAGCTAACACAGCGACAGGCTCTGTTGTGACAACCGGAGAGTTTTTCCCGGTCGCGTGGAGAGAGGGGGAGAGCAGGAGACCCCCAGCCCTTCCCTCAGGCGCGCAGATTTACTTTTTTTTTTTACAGCTTACTCCGTGTTATTCGCTGCTCTGTTTAAATATTAACGGATAACTGTCATATTTGCTTACGACGTACTGTGCTGTGCTGCTGCTGCTGCTGCGCGACCACACACGCTGCCTGTAGACACAGCTGCAGGAGTTTTCGTGCTGACGGTGCTGTCGCGCCAGGTGATTGGACGTCTCCCTGTGATTGACAGACGGCTCCCTCTTGTCTCCCGGGAGATCTCGAGGGACCGCCCAACAGGTGTCTTTCTGTGTCGCGCGCAGCGGTGGCGCTGGGGCTCTTTTCGGTAGGTGACACATGCTCAGGGGCAGGGGGGGGACGTGTTTGCAGTCGCTGGTAATGATTTGTTTTTTTGTCTGTCTGAATCTGGAGTGCCTCTGTTTCCTGCTGGTCGGGTTGTCAGCGGGAAGGAGGAACCGTGAGTTTGTCAAGCGCGTGACCCCGAGTTTTTGTTCCGTTTCGTTCTCTTGGAGGTGCTCAGTTCCCAGAGTCCTCAGGCGCTCTTTAACTCTGGAAGTGTCCAGACTGTGGCCTGATGGTACTAATTGGCCCCAGCAGTTCTGGGTTTGTTCTGTGGTGGGCAGAGGGAGTATTTATGGTGTTTTTACACTTTAAGAATTTCAAGCACGCGGCACTAAGAACACTGGTTGCGCTTAGTGATGTAATGCATCACGTAGTGTTAAGGGGAATAACTGATTCAAGTAGTACGGGCAAACTCACGAATCACATTTTGGCAGTCCTGCTGGGAGCCCTTCAAAGGCCTAAACACCCTCATCCTCTGACAGAACTGTTCTGAAAAATAAAACTGAAAAGAAAATCATGTTTTTTTTTTTTTTTAACGCAGTTTGACTGGTGTGTGATGTCAAGGGCAAGCAGTAATGTACATTTAAAAATATGTTTTACTTACCAATGAGAGTAAAGAAACAACCCACAAGATGCTGTTCCAGAAGCAACTTGATGTAAAACCTGGGTTTCTGCTCCTTGACGCGTTCGTCTGTAATTCGATAGAAGGTCCCGTGGTCTCGCCACGACTGGGAATTTTAAAGACGGGCTGCCCTTGTGCAAAGTCCTGTCTGTCTTCACTGTGAACCCCTCCTGTAGTAGGGGCGACATAGCTCAGGAGGTAAGAGCGGTTGTCTGGCAGTCAGAAGGTTGCCGGTTCAATCCCCCGCCCCGGGCGTGTCGAAGTGTCCCTGAGCAAGACACCTCACCCCTAATTGCTCCTAACAGGCTGATTGGTACCTTGCATGGCAGCCTTTCCCCGTTGGTGTGTGTGTGTGTGTGTGTGTGTGTGTGAATGGGTGAATGAGAGGCATAATTGTAAAAAGCGCTTTGGATAAAAGCGCTATATAAATGCAGTCCATTCTGTAGAACTGTAGGCTGTCATGAGCCGCCATTTTCCGCATTGTTCTGGAATGTTCCGTGCTGTTCAGGTCATCCCCAGGTGTTGAGGCTTGAAAAAACTTGGGGTGGTGGGGGTTATTTTGGTCCCAAAAAAAAAGGCTCATGTTCTCTTTCTCCTTTTTGCTCTCTCCGCAGGAAATAGCGGCGTACTTGATAACGTTCGAGAAGCATGAGGAATGGTTAACAACGTCGCCCAAAACACGGTGAGTAATTACTCTGCTGAAAATAAAAATCCCTCTCTCCCGGCTTGATCTTCCATCGCCGTGAAAAAACCCACCCCCCCCCCCCCATCGCCCCCCCCCCCCCGCCCCCTGAAGTGGGTCGGGGTTTTTATTCCAGGGTTCGGAGATGAAAGGCTTTGGAAATCCCTCCTTCCCATCAGGAGTCGGGGCTCTCCCCCCCCCCCCAAACAGGCCACCGTCCTTTTCCTCTCTCTCTCTCTCTCTCTCTCTCTCTCTCTCTCTCCCTCTCCTCTCTCTCTCGCGTGTCGACAAGATAACGGAAACGTTATTAACGGCCCCCCTTTATTTTAAAGTCCAAATCGCGAGCCGGGGCCCTACTGACGCTACGATGCTCTTTTCCTCGTTCCCTTCGCGCCCGATGGCGTGGCGCTAACGAGCTTCCGTGTCAGTCCGTCAATAACAGGCCCAGAGCCGGAGCTGCAGTTCCTATCCAGGCTCGATTGCTTTGGCCTGGATGGAGAGCGCCGAGCCCCCCTGCAGACACCGTGGAGCGGCGGATTAGGGGGTGCGTTCGACGCGTCAGGACGAGGGCTGCCGTGCCGTGTGGCGAAAAAGGGAAACGAAAAATAAACGAAAAATAAAACAAGCACGGAACCGTCCAGACCCACAGCGCAACTCGCTTCCGCAGACGCGTTTTAGCTGGCACCACCTGCGCATGCGTCCTACTAAACGAAGCACCGCCTGCGCATGCGTCCTACTGAACGCCCCTCAAAGGTCATCCATGAGTGAGTGAGTGAGTGAGTGAGTGAGTGAGTGAGTGAGTGAGTGAGTGACCACAGTTTTCCATGCGTAGCCCTCCGTGCCAGTTCCTGCACAGCCCACCGTGCCAGTTCCTGCGCAGCCCACCGTGCCAGTTCCTGCGCAGCCCACCGTGCCAGTTCCTGCGTAGCCCACCGTGCCAGTTCCTGCGCGCCGTGGGGAAAGCAGAGCGGAGCGCCCTGTGCAGCTGTCTCCGGGGCGGAAGCGATTCCTCACGCGAGTCACGGCGGCCGCCGCGGTAAACCTGGCTCCCGTCCGGGTGCCCGCCGCATGTCTTTACACGCCCAGCTGCGCCTCAGCCGCGCCCGCGACCCGCCGGTTTGGGGGACGCGCGGTTAATGGGGACACAGACAGGGGCGAGGTCGCTGAGCCTCGCGCGGGCGAGGACGTGATGTTTCGGGAAGCTGAAGGGGGGGTGTTATGTTATGGCAGTCGCCCTTGCCTCAGGTAGCTGGATGCGGTACGTGCTCCAGCACCTAATGTGCGTTACGATAGCCTCTTGTTCCCTGGGCTTATTGGTTTAAATGAGCCGACACCAAGCATGCAGTTTGGGCCCAGCTGGTTGGCTGAGCTGCTCTTGTGTGACCCAGACGATCTGGGTGAACTGGGGTCACACAGCCTCCTAGCACTGCCCCTACTGCCCCTTACAGTGGGGAACACTCTCACCCCCTGTTCTTCTTAATGCAGTGTTTTATATCTGTGCAATACAACTGGAAGACAGAAGGTCAGTTCTCCATTCAGAGCTGTGTGTATGAGAATGCAGCTTCATATGCGTGTGTGGGTGTGTGTGTATGATAGTGCAGCTCATTAGAGTTGTGTGTATGAGAGTGCAGCTCCGTGTGTGTGTGTGTGTGTGTGTGTGTATGAGAGTGCAGCTCTGTGTGTGTGTGTGTGGGAGTGCAGCTGTGTGTGTGTGTGTAGGAGAGTGCAGCTCCGTGTGTGTGTGTGTGTGTGTGTGTGTGTGTGTGTGTGTGTGTGTGTGTGTGAGAGTGTGTGTGTGTGCGTGTGTGTGTGTGAGTGTGTGTGTGTGTGTGTGTGTGTGTGTGTGTGTGTGTGTGAGTGTGTGTGTGTGTGTGTGTGTGTGTGTGTGTGTGTGTGTGCGTGCGTGTGTGTGCGTGTGTGCGCGTGTGTGTGTGTGTGTGCGTGTGTGTGCGTGTGTGCGCGTGTGTGTACGTGTGTGTGTGTGTGTGTGTGTGTGTGTGTGTGTGTGTGTGTGTGTGTGAGTATAGCTCACACCTCCATACCTCATCTTCCCATCCTGAAACAGAGCAAATGGCCGTGCTCATAAAACTGTGGCAGAGGAGAGGGACGTGTCCATTTCGTTTTGTCAATGTTTAATATGGCTGATCTTCTTCATCCCCCTTCTTCTTTTTTTTTTTCTTTTTTTTTAATACTGTGGGGCTGCTCGGGTGTAATTAACCGGCCTCATTCATGTGCAAATGTGCACTTGGCCCCTCGGAAACGTCCCTGACAGCGGAGTCCTTCTCCGCGCGCCCCTTTGCCCGTGAAGGAAATTGATAACGGCGAGACGGCGGAGAGGGAGCGGCCGAACGCCGAATACATTTCCCGGGCCCTCGTAGGGCGGAGAAAAGAGGAACGGGCGAGCGATCCTCCGGCCCGAATTATTATCGCTCCCCAGAACGTGGACCGGCACGTCCCGCGGCGATGGTGCGTCTCAGCCCCGGGCTCTGAGGGCTATCGATGCCGAACGTAATCCTGCGAGAGAGAGAGAGAGGTTGCGCTTGGGACGAGCTGCGGGTCCGTGCGGCAGAGTCGGGGACGCTCCTGCGTTTGGGGAGTGACGCACGGGGGGCTCGCGACGCGATGCGGGGGTGATTTGGGGTTTGGGGGGCCGCGGGAGTCTTGAGCGCCGGTCCGCGGACGTGCCGGGGAACGCTGCCGGCGAAGGAGGCTGTGGCCAGCCGACTGTTCATAACATGACATAAGACATGACATGACATAACATAACATGACATAAGACATGACATGAAATGACATAACATTAATCATTGTTAAATCCATTATAAAGTTAACTGATTAAAGTTAACCAGCTAAGCTACAGGAGTTGTAAGTTGCACATTCCATAAAAGTGAAGAAGCATTCAGCATCTGAAGGCTGATCAACAGTAGGAATATGTTTGCAAGTTAACATAACATAACATAACATAATGACGAGAACAGGCCATTCAGCCCAACAATGCTCACCATTTTCCTGACTAAATTAGTGCTCTGATTACCTATAGACTGGATAGTATCTAACACCGTATCAAACCTGGTCTTGAAAATCCCCAAAGTTTCTGCCTCTACTACGTGATGTGACCTGGCAGGCTATTCCACACATTGACTACTCTCTGCATAGAAAAAAAATTCTTCCTAATGTCTGTACGGAATTTACTTTTTTGCTAAATTCCATTTATGTCCCCTCGTTCCGCTAACAGAACTGAGCCTGTTCCTCTGGAGCGTCAGACAAACACCGCGGTTATGGCCGGGGGGGGGGGGGGGGGGGGGGGGGGGGGGGGGGGGGGTTTCGGGGGGGGGGGGGGGCTTGTCGGCGGTTAGGCGGCCGCGTCTCCACAGCGGGGTCAGGCGCTGATTGACGGTGGTCCCGCGCCGCTCTTTGAGGAAAGGTCGAGGGTCGGGGGGGTCGGCATTAAGGGGGTGGGATTACGCGGCCGAGGGCGGTTTGTCATGCGGAGCGCTGGAGGATGGCGGCGCCGGCCTCGGGCTCGGAGGAGGGGAAAGTGATAGATTAGCGGAGGATAAGTGTCGGGGTCACGCTCGGGCGGCTGGGGCACCCCCGGGCCCCTGTTTCCTGGACGGGTTCCGCAGGGACAGGTGCCTCTCTGCGGCAAACAGAAATCCCTCTCTCCACATGACACGGCGGGACAAGCTGGTTTAGCACACGCTGATCGGTTCACGAATTCACAAACACGGAGACACGCTCACACGTTAATTCACTCAGGCAAAACACGTGCGTTTACAAATGCGTATGCATGTAAGTACAACTGCTAATTCAAAGATAAACACACATCGCATGTCTGGATAAAGGGGATCACACACATGTACATACAATGCACACACTAAGGCACACTTGCACAAACAGGCACGCAGAAATACCAAGTAAGCGTATGCGCAGTCATGCATGCGCACGTTTATTCATGCGCATTATGCTTCTCCATGAAGAGCTGAACACAAACACAACAGCGTGCAAATACACACACACACACACACACACACAGAGCCACATACACACATACACTGACACACTAACACACACGCATGCACTCACTCACACACACTCACACACACACACACACGTACACACTCACACACACACACACACACACACACACACACACACACACACACACACCAGTTAACGGCATGGCCTTTTCTCTCAACTCCACAATGGCAGTAGCAGACTCCCTCAGCCCTCTTGCCAAGTGTGGTCAGCCAGGGGAGAGTAGCCGAGCACCGAGTGATTGATTTGTGCAGACAGTGACATACGTTTTATTTCGAGACAGGAAGTGCAGCTGGGGCTAAAATCAATACGGAGGCGCTCGTGCCGACCGCCAGAGCAGCAGTACAACCGATTCAGGCCGGGGCTGTCAAAGCTGCGAAAATGTTTCCCCAACCGCCCCCTGCTCCCCCCCCTCCCGGGTCCCGTGCTGGAATTTTCACACACTACCCCTTTCCCAGTCAGAGTCCATTTTATGACGGTCCGTTTGGTCCAGTGCAAGAGGAACACGCGCATGTGTGTGATTTAACAATGGGGTGTCTTACCTTAGCCACACGTTGCTGTGGAAGCAGAAAGCCTGCTGCATGCCCACCTCTACGTGGTCTAATGGGACAGTGTGGGACACTGGGCAGGACACAGGGCTGCTGTCTGGGGGGTTAAAACTGGGTACCTTGTCCCGGGCCCTGGAGGAGAAGGGGGGGGGGTGGGGGTGGGGAGGGGGGTGTTGGATGGGTAATGGTCCTTGAACTTGTGGCAAATGTTATATCCCCGAGCCCCAGAAATTATATAATTATATCATTTTTATCTCGTGTCCGGGAATTTTGCCCGACAGCCCTGACTGTGGGACAGTTTCCTTTTTTTCACATTCCAGTACTTTAACTGTCCGGTTTAATAGCAGGCACGTCACTTCCCTTGTCACATTGAGGCTAAAGAAGGCGTCCATTAGCTCCGGTGTGGACTGTGTCTGTCCCGGCTTGATGTATGGGCTCTGTTATCATGCACCCAGGGTTGCCGGTGAGAAAAGTTATTCCCAGGAAAACTGTTTGTCTGGACGGGAAAGAAAAAGGCAGTTTATGAAACTACCTTTTTGTCGGAACCGTCGACTTGTGTGCTTGATGCGTTTCCGACTAACTCTCCCTCGGGCTCATTTTCAAATACTAACTGACTTCCTCCCTGGGAAATAGTCCGCCGTCAGACTTTATATCGAGCTCCGGTTCGACCCGCATGTTAAACGGCGTTTGATAAGGTGAACCACTAAATCCCTTTTTTGTTAAAAAATAAAAAATAAAAAAAAAATCCAGAAAGGATGTCCTTTAAAGCTCCTCTGCGGTAAAGTATCTCTTTTAGAAACGAGATAAGAATTGACAGGAATGTCTGGGGACATCTTCAGCGCGGCGGGGAGGAGGTGTCCACGGGGTACCGATCGCGGATTTCGGTTTTTAAAAATCCCCAATGCTACGGGCTCCCGGCTAGCTCAGTCAAGGCCCTCATCGGGAGTGGCAGGTCCGCGAAGGGTTAATGGCAGCGGGTTTCCATCAGTGGGACGAGCGAGCCTCTACCCCATCCAGCGCTCCCTCTCTTCTGTCATCCTTAATAGACTGTAGGGAGTTTTAAAAAAAAAGAAGAAAAAAACACACACTCGCT
>CM045895.1:33364991-33394991 GCA_025169545.1 Anguilla japonica | reverse complement strand
CCGAGAAGCGATGAAGAAGATGGAGTGAGGGCGGTTTGGGAAACGGCAACATGTCAATATGAAGCCGGGAGTGAGTGAAAGGGACAGGGGTGGGGGGGGGGGGGGGGCGAGAGGGGGAGAGAGATGATGGATGTGGAGAGGGTGGGAACGGGACGAAGCTGGGCCCAGGGTGGAGGAGGAGGAGGGGAGAGAGAGAGAGAGAGAGAGAAGGCAGACGGAGGAGAGAAAAATAAAGAGCGGAAGAGAGGATCCAGAGGAAATGAAAGATGGATGCTAAATGACAGGGAGAGAAAGATGTGCGTGACGAATGGCCGTGAGGGGCGGGTATCGTCTATAAAATATCCAGGGAGCTTGGCCTGGCGCGGCGCCTCCGTAGCCAACCCAACGTTCGCTTCGCCTTCCCGCCAGTAAATAACTGGCATTCTCTGTAGAGCCAAACTCGGAGGCTTGAGCTTGGCCAGAGGCTCCGCTTCGGTACATCGGGGCCTCAGTATGTCAGTGTCGGTTGATTTGTGCGTAGTTATTAGTTCTTAAAAACAGATAAACAAGTAAATAAATAAATACTTTATTCACTATTTGGATGGTCCAATCACAGTTTTTTTTTTTTTTTAAAATATCCTAGCCCAACGTAGCAACCTCCTTAGTCAGTTCTGGGAGATGCTGACTGACACGCCCGTCCTCAGAAATGTGGGGTAGCTGTCATGGCTTCAGAGAACTTATGCAGTGCATTCGTTGAGCGGTGTTGGTTTGGTGTCAGAGGACTTACAAAACTCAGCTGGTGCAGTCAGCCAGCAGGAGAAAAAACCCCATCAACTGAAACTATCCACCCTAGATAAATAGATAGATAGATAGACTTTATTAGGAAATTCTTTTTGCATCTTAGAGCTGAAAACAAATGACATAAACCACGTGACAATACATTCCATCATGTTTAAAGGACATTTAGCACAAAGGGGAAGGGCCATGACTGGATTTACAACCATGGAACACATCTCTCAAGGGCCAATGTGTTAGCCGGATATGCTACTCTAGGGCCCCCCAGTGATCCAGTTTGATTTTTCTATGTATGGCCTTACATAACTATCAGTGCACGAGCGTACTGTCCACTTGCAGTGTTATGTTGCATCAATCATCGCACCACCGCTGTGAAGACTCCACACTGCGCTTGACCGGCTCGGCCGCCTTTAATATCCGTGCGTCTAAATATTAATGTCTCAGTATCATGTCTACTGCAGAGTCACTTACTGCAGCGGTAGGAGGCGGGAGGGCATTATGTGGCCACGTAATTGCGATGGACAGTGATTGCGATGAGCCGGAATGAAATGCTTTATGGCGCCGATCCAGGGAGGAGTAAGAGGTAGTCGACGGCTGTGAAAAAAAAAAAAAAAAACTGGTAAACAGTGAGGGCGCTCTGCTTTCGGCAGGTGGTGAAGGAGGAAGGAGTCAGCGCCCGGGGGCAGCGTGAGGCGGGCGGAGAGGGAGCGCCCGCTCGGCATTCTGGGAAAAAGGCGCTAATTAAATTAGCGCTTCTGCTCCGTCGCGCCCGCTGCTGGCCGGCTGACAGGCGGTTGAGGTCAGCGGCCAGACTGGCTCCGCGCGCCCCAAAAAACACACCGACAGACGGAGGCCGCGGGTCAGCTGGCACGGCGCCCGTAAAACAAATCCCCCCCCCCTTGAAATGTATGGCGCATCTCCTAGTCGTGGACTACGTTTCCCATGAAGCACTTCCTGCTTGGCGACTCTCTTCCTTATGAGGCCACCCGAGGTTCTGTGCCCGCCCCTCTGGTCCCCGTGTGACTCTTTTGCTTCCTGTCTCTGTGTTGTCGGGGGCTGGGCTTTAGAGCCAGCTTTTTCGTGTTGTGCTCTCAGCTCTGAGATCTCACCGGTTAAACTGGCTTTAGACTTTTCATGGATTTGGTCCAGGAAACGGGCCCAGTAGCTCCCACTCAGTTTGAGTCATTCCCAGAGCTCAGTGGCGGAGTCCACAGCTTTGCTGGGGTTAAGTTTAGGGTTAGAGGCTCCGGTCACATAGAAGTGTCCCATGACCTTGGGCTATAACCTTGCACCATGGATGCCTCAAATTTGGAGACAAGGACATGGAGAAAGACCATGACTTTCACAGGCTAGCTTACAGAGAGAGACCTGCACATAGTAAAACCTGTTCACAGAGGAACCTACGCTCAGGAGGGAAATGCTTGTATAGAGACCTGCAGTCTCCTCGTACAGAGACTCCCGCCAGTTTTTGGGAGCCCATTTGTTGGTCAGCACTTCTCAGCTCTGGCCTGTTTCAGAATCATGCTGGAGTTTGCAGGCTAAGGGGGGGGGGGGGACGGTCTGCCTCCTCCTTGCTAAAAACCAGTCAGGGGCCTGGCAGTGACCGGAACAGGTGGCGAGAGCGGCGGTGTTATGTAAAGAGAAGGAGAATACTGTCCTTCCTGTCTGGGTTCCAGAGAGCTGTGTGAGTCATAAAATACGCCTCCTGTCCCGCTCTCCTCTTCCCTCTGCTCCTCCTGCAGGGAATCGGAGGGCAGGGAGTACACAGAGTGATGTACGCCCCCCCCCCCCCCCCCCCACCCCCACCACCCGCACTCCTGTCTCCTGGAGACGTGCCTTCCCCCCCCCCGCCCCCCTCCCCGCGCCCCGTCCCTGGGTAGAGGCGGGAGGCAGCTTTCCCGCTCGCCCATTACCTCCGAGCAGATGAGAGGATCTGCCTTGTTGACGAGGTGTCGTGCCGGCGGGTGGCGGTATGTGTCCTCTCTCTCTCTGCGGATCGAGGATCTGAGACCGGACCGGGCCCGCTGCCCGCCTCCTCCGGCGGAGCCTTCATCCCCTCCGTCGTCAGCCGTCAGCTCGGCCCGGCCCGGCCCGGGAAGACCAGCTCAGAGCCCGCGGTTTCCCATGATGCAACGCCGAGAGGAAGAGCGTGTCGAGAGCGACGGCTCTCGCTTCGCTCGGACGTCGAGGTTCTCCAGAATGAGTGTTCGAGACAGCTAATAGCCATCCCGGTAAGTCCCCAGCATGCATTGGGCTAAAGGCAGGAATACACCCTGGGCAGGTCGGCAATCCATCATGAGACCCACACACCATTTACTCCCGCACTCACACCTACGGGCAATTTAGAGTCTCCAATTAGCCTAACATGCATGTCTATGGACTGTGGGAGGAACCGGAGTACCCGGAGGAAACCCGCACAGACACAGGAAGAGAGCATGCAACTCCACACAGAAAAGACCTCGGGGTTCGAACCCTGGACCTTCTTGCCGCGAGGCGACAGTGCTACCCCCGCTGCCGACCGGGAACTCTGAATCAGAATTCTTAATTCGGACATTAATGCAGCGGGGGCCCTCCGAGTGTTTACCTGGGCGCGCTTGGCGAGGGTGGGCGCCATGGCGACGGTGCCATTGTTTGCCCCTGTGTCTGAGCCGGTCGTCAGCTGTCATGGGGGTGGGGGTGGGTGGGGGGGGGGGGGGGGCACCCCGTGTGCCAGGATGAGCGAAGCGAATTGGCAAACGGAAAGGAAATTACCTTTCTGTGTTCAGCCAATCTTCAGACGAACGTCTTGGAGAAAATCCATCAGGGATCCGTGCAATATATCATAATGTGTTATCGCCCTGATACATCATAATCTTCCTTCCAGTGCCTCAACTCGGGCCATAAATAAGCTTCCTTAAAAAGCTTTATTATGAAGAATAGGGGAGCAAAAGACAAAAAAAAACTAGCACGTTATAAATTTTGCATCACTGAATTAATGCATGCAAATGTATAAAGTTAATAGATAAATTATTCAAGCTTTTTTGTGTGTGTGTGTGTGTGTGTGTTTGAGAAGGAGATAGGAAAAGTGAGGTGAGCACCATTTCAAATTGGAAAATTAATATTCATAACTTTTTTAATGAAGTTACAGAAATGACTGTCAATTCAGGGTTTAACCAAGGTTTAATTAACGACCGTGCGAGGGGGCAGCTCCTGTGCTGAGAGAACCACGGAGAGCAAGACTTATTCATTCAACCGTTCACTTTAAACCGTTCCACCTGAACAAAAAAGTAATGTGTAATCTGCGAGAAAGTATTGATGTGTGCATGTGGAAATAATTAGGGGTTACGAAGAGGTTACTTTGACCTAATATTCAATTCACGGATTCACTGAAATTTAAAGATAAAATGGCTCCTGATACTGTATAATAATCACTAATAACTCACGATGCTCTGTCAAGCCATTCGTCATACCAGCCCTTACAAAGAGATTGTGATTTATTAAAGGTGATCATCTCCTTTTGAGGTTCTGGAATGTTCTCAATATTCAGGATGCCGCAACGTGTGACCAGTACATCCGAATAGCTCCCGTGTTCTAACTGTTGGCTAACAAATGCCTGCTTCCCCTCTTTCAGTAAGACAAGCCCATTATAGACAGCCATACCCCCCCCCCCCCCCCCCCCCCCCCCCCCCCCCCGAATCATTTGTTTAAATTCCAGAGCTAAATTAGGCTTGGCATCCAGTATGTTTTTCCATATCGCGCTGTGTCTTTGCTCTTCTTTGGAAGCTAAAGTACACACTGATGAAGATGACTTCTGTATGAAATCGATCCCCTTGCCAATAAGTAATCCTGGCCTTTGCCTTTAAAGATGATTGAGCTTTTAAAAGACAATGGGGGGGGGGGGGGGGGGGGGGGGGGGGGGGGGGGGGGGGGGGGGGATGGAGGAAGAGCTCGGCGGAAAGTCTAATGCGGCCTCCATCTTAACCCTGCTGAGAAATGCAGCAGTTTGGCGGTGACGTCGGACGCGAGGAGCTTCAATTATTTACAGGTGGCGAGCTCTTTCCCCGGCGCCCACGGGACCCGTAAATGGCCGCCTTGCTGTAATCAACCCCTCAAGAATAATCAAAATATGCCCCGGCCTACTGTCTGTCTGCGACCGGGCGATTTCAAACCCCATTTTCCGTGATGGAGGGGGGAGAGAGGAGGGGGAGAGGGGGAGAGAGGGGGGAGAGGGGGAGAGGGGGAGAGGGGGAGGTCCCGTGGAAATGAAAGTGGTATCAGTCGAGAGGCACTTGATGGGAAATTGCTCGGCGAGCGGAGCAGAGCGGCGTTCCTCTTAAAGGAGAAACTCCGGTCAGGAATTCAAACGCGCGGGTTTTCCGTGATACGAATCGAGTGCTTTACACGCTCGGGCGAGCGAGCTTTCCGAGCTTTCCGAGCGCCGTCCCTGTAAGCCTTCAGCCCCCGACACTCCTCTTCCAGTCGATGACATAAAACTCACCGGCTGAAGCTTTTTTCATTATTAGCTCAGGAAAAGAGAGAGAAGAAAAAAAAAACACCCTGTGAAACGGCTGCTACTTTTTCCCCACACACAGCTAGCTTCCCGATCGATTTGAGAATCGCGCAGAGGAGCCTCTTGTGTGGTGTGCGCACGGCGACATTTTCACAGTTTTAGAAATTGCGCCAACCAGCCTGTATCGAACGAATTCGTGATCGTCGTTCTGGCTTAACTTTAGCCGCGCTTGACTTTGTGTCCTCCTGTTTTCCCCGTTTGTTCAAGTTCAAGATATCATCACCAATGCACGACACGGCTTATGTTCTAAATCTACCGGAGGTAGTTAGGGTGATGTTTATTTCTTGAGTTGTTACAACTTCGCGATGTCACAATTTTAAGCACTTCGGTGAGAAAAGGGGTGTTTACATAAAAGTTTAATATTGCGCTAAAGTTGATGGAAACACAGGTTTCTGTGGTTTATTGATTCATAAAAGTCTGCGCTATATGGGATTTCTTCCGCATTAGCATTTGCCATCAAAGACATTAACAGGATTAAAAGAAATATATCTCAATCCCAGATCTGCACGTCATTAAATCGCTGCGTAAAAGGGCATCGTCGCGGCGGCGTGACCGCGTGCGCCGTCAAAGTTTTCCAGAAAATAACAGTTAAGTTTGTGCCGAGCGTAAATGCGCGAGTTGATTGTTCCAGCCCGCGGACGACGGTCGTTTAAACCGCGATGAACGCCGAACGTCGCCGTGCCCCGGTGATGAATGGCGCTGCGGCTGCGGGTAAATCACCCAGCAGCGCCGCCCCCCCCCCGCTGAGCGCGACGGCTCTGTTTCCCGCCTGTTATTACCGTATTTAAAAGTCATCCGGGTCGTAGATGTATATACTCGCCACGATGGGGGAGGAAGTGCTCAGATCTTTTTCCTTTTTTCTTTTTTTCCATTCGTTCCACTAAAAGCACTATGCCGGTGGTTTCTTGTAAATTCCTGCAAGTTTTCATCGTTTTTTTTTTACAAGGAACACCGTTGGTGGCGCAGAAGTTTATTCCCGTGCCCGGTTTAGTTAAAGATTTTGGCCGGAGCTTTTCCTCTGACGCAGTGGGATCTCTCTTCCCCTCTGCGTGCCTGCTTCTGTCTGTCCGTTTCTGTATGCAGCGTGTGGCGCTTGTGTAGTTTTTTTTTTGTTTTTAACGCTCTCCCCGGCTCTGTGGCGGATATTTTTTGCGTTTTTGTGAGATTCTGAGTTAAATTAGGCTGTTCTGCAGACCGCCGTGCCCCCCCCCGACCCCCCCCCCCCCCCCCGCCCGCCCGTGCTGGGCCCGCAGCGCTGGGTGGAAATGGAGCTCGCTGTTCCTCCCCGCGCCGGGCCCCCCCAGACTCAAAAGAGGAGCTGGAGATTGAGCTGTTGACAGACAGGTGGGGGGAGTGGGGGGGATGGGGGGGGGGGGGGGGAATCTCAACGCGGTCATGCTGGTTGACTGAGGTGCATTTTCATGGAAAGTATTCATTCCTGGCCCCGTACGAACAGCTTTTTTTTTTTCTCGCGCCCTTCCCGCGACAGCGCGTGATTGGCCGCGTGTTGCCGAGAACTCCCGCCATGATGCCGGCTCTCCAGGCCTTCCCTCATCACGGAGAGAGAGAGAGAGAGAGAAAGTGAAAGAGAGTGTGAGAGAGAGAGAGGTGGTTCCTAGCTTCTGCTGGCAACCTGCGCTGAACCACAGCGATGTGCAGAAACAGGGTGTTCCCCTCGATATGCAGAGATATCTCCTTCCAGAACAAACGCTGAGCGTTCAACAAGACATTCCCTTCTGCTACGCTATCTCTGCATCGGGCATACACACGCACATGTGTGTGCACACAATAAGAGAGAGACACATACACACTTCAACAAGACATTGCCTTCTGCTACACTATCTCTGCATCATGCCTAGACACACACGTGTATGTACACAATGAGGGAACACACACGCACACACACACATATATGCACACAATGAGAGAAACACACACACACGTATGCACACAATGAGAGAGACACACACACATATGCACACAATGAGAGAGACACACACACACACACACACACACACACACATAAATACTCAATGAGAGAGACACACACACACGTATGAACACACACACAAACAAAATCCATGCGTTAACAGACAGACATTCACATATGCTGTTACACACAGATTCACACAATCACACCACACACACACACACACATGCAAACACGTACATGTATACGCACACAGAGCAATGCTTTCAGCATTACAAACGCTCCGGCAGTTTATGCGACTCCTGAAGGGATTGGATATATTCTACGGGAGCTGATTTAACACAAAATTTGGCAGAGCGCACACACAAGTCTAGCGCACACACCCTAGCGCACGCTGTGCGTCCCTCTAACTCATTGTGCCATAATTAGAAGAACATTGTGCTCATGATTATTATTTGCCTCTTTGTCAGAGAAGGGAGAAGAAGAGAGAGAGAGAGAGAGAGAGAGAGAGAGAGAGAGAGAGAGAGGAGCGCTCCTGAAATAGTGTGCGGGCCGCCCACTGTTTGAGAGTGCGGCGGGGAGGTAAATCACGCTCGCATAAAACCCGCCGTGGCGGACTTGGCCATTAAAGCTGCTCCTTCTTTCCTCTCCTCTGAAGAGGAAGTAAATCTGCGGAGAGGCTCGGCCCCACCACGCAGCCAGCGAGGCTCCAGCGAGCGAGTCTCTCCCCGTGGCGGGAACGCCCCGCTGTCCGTGTCCGTCCGCACACACGTGTCCGTCTGCGCAGGCCTGTCCATCTGCACACGCGTGTCCGTCTGCGCAGGCCTGTCCGTCTGCAGACGCGTGTCCATCTGTCCGTCTGCACGCCTGTCCAGACTCGCGCTGACTCGGTCTCGTCAAACGTAAACGCCACAGCAGAGCTGTTGAGTGAGTAGAGAAGCACAGAAGGAGAGTGAAACGACCTCGAAACCATCCGTCCTCACGCACGTATCTGCGTGCAGATGCTTTTCTTTTTTCCTTTTTTTTCCTGTTAGTCGTGTGCCAAACAGGCTTCTTTTTTTCAGAATGATGATTGATCACACAGCGTCGCATCTGTGAGGCGAACCTCTGTGTGGAGCAGACCCGAGGCCTAACGAGCCTAACGCTTTATCAGCGCGCTGCGCTGGAGCGTGCCGCACTGGGGCATCGGAGGCTTCACTTGTGACTGACTTTGAAGCAGCAGTGAGGGTCACCACGTGTGGACACTGCTGCCGCTCATAATGTTTCGTAATTCTGTGATTCGGAGAGCGTTTGGTGAATTTTAGAACAATTGCAGCAGGTTATAAATAAGAGAGATGATGATTATTTGAAAAGTAATGTGAGTAATGTGAAAAATTAGACGATGTTCGATAATGGAAGTTGGCACGTGCAGCCTGAGGTGTGTTTCCAGTACCTCTATGCCACAGAGGTCAACTGTGACATCATTTTTATCAAACTCAAAGAATGGCCATCTGTGACATCATCTTTATCAGATCCACAGGATGGCTCTCTGTGACATCATATTTATCAGACTCAAACTTTGGCCATCTGTGACATCATCTTTATCAGATTCACAGGATGGCCACTTGTGACATCATCTTTATCAGAATCAAAGGATGGCCACCTGTGACATCATCTTTATCAGAATCAAAGGATGGCCACCTGTGACATCATCTTTATCAGACTCACAGGATGGCCTCTCTGTGACATCATCATCGTGAGACTCCACTAAGTTAACAGTAAAGTAGCGGTTGCGCCCACGCTGTCAGTCAGTCAGTCTCGGAGCGCGCTCCTTCGTGTGATGAGAGCATCACAGCGTTCCCCAGCGCTCTCCCGTGACTCACAGCCCCTTTCAGCTCTCTCTCTCTCTCTCTCTCTCTCTCTCTCTCTCTCTCTCTCTCTCTCTCCTCTGGAGATCCGCGCGCTTTATTCTGCCTCCGTTCTCCTGTTCCTTTTTGTACAAATGTTTGCCACATCAGAACCTCCCACCAGAGGAGGGAATTTAGGTAATGTTGAGTTGAGCCTCTCCACGGGCGCCCACAGTCAGCCTGAGTGAGTCCTCCTGGCGCCCCCCCACCCCGCCCCCCCCCCCCACGCTGGAGCGGGCGGGCAGGCAGGGGGGGGGGCTGGCGCTGTGAGAGGCAGACCCGCGGAGCGGAGGAACCGGGGCTTCGCTCGTTAAGAGCCGCGCCGCCCTGACAGCCGTCTTTTTAAAGCGCTCTCTTATTCAGGGCGACGGCGAGCGCCTCGTGTGCGGCCGTTTCTGTTCCTAAACAGAAGGGTATTTACTTACTGGTGAGATTCAGCTCGTTGTGTCCCTTCGGCTCAAGGGCGAAAAAAAAAAAAAAAAAAAAAAAAGCTTGAGATTCGAGCCTACAACCTGCTGGTGAAAAAAACTACATTACCCAGATGTACATGCTGCACTGGCATCTGTTGGTCAACCTGTTTTTTACAAACTGTCCTTTGATGATTAGCCCGCTTCTGGTGCCCCCGGAGTTTTTATTCCAGCGGCTCTGGCCTTGGGGGGGGGGGGGGGGGGGGGGGGGGGCGTGAGGGTTGTCCCTCCCAACCCCCGATGTCTCACAGGGCGTGCTGAGCCTTTGCCGGGGATGACCATCGATTCCCAGAATGCCTTTTGTTTCTTTCTCTTCTCGCAGCCGCTCAGCAGGAATCCAGCAGGGCCTCCATTGAGCCTAATTAAAGATCTGTGATTTAATCCATCTAATTGAGCGGCGGCGATCGGTGGCTGCACGCGCGCGTGTGGGGTGTTATTCCCTGCCAAACGCGAAAGTGCTTGAGAAGCTGGCTCATTCAGAAGCCCCGTCTGACTGTCTGCACCGTGCCTGTGCCAGACAAAGGCACAGCTGCCGACAATGGAGTTCAATCGACTAGCCTTGGGCATTGTGCGTGATGAGACATTGTTAATCAGGGACTACAAATGCGACTGGCGCTTACATGTGATGTCATCACAAGGTGCCACACGATCTTACTGGCACCAGCAGGGTCCAGTTATTTCTTTTGAGCTCCTGGTAAGCTGGACCTCGGTTCCCTGTCCTGCCTGTTTCCTTAAAGGGAGAGTTCACTTTTTTGATATTATTTAAGTTTAGTGCATGCTTTCAGTTGGCCCAGACCGGTTTTGTGTGTGATGAAGGATATCTTTCGGATACAGATATTTACAGAAGTTTCATATGACCTATTGGCTGTATTTGGGAGATTAAAACAAAAAAGTAACTCCAAGCAACTCCAAAGCAGCTTGTGCAGCGATGTTTCCAGAGGCTGTGCGTGTGAACAGAGACATTAATATTGTTTATGAACAATTACAAACCTTGAACGTAATGAGTCTTTATATTGTGCTGATACCTCCTTCCTTGATTGCGTTAGTCTCAGGTTGCACGCACCGCAGGAAGTAGTTCTACCCAAAAATAAGATTAAAGGTAATTTTTTAAAGAATAATCGGGTAATATGCGTTATGTGCAACCTCTGGAGGCGTAGCATGGCTGCACAAGCTGCTTAAGGTGCACTTTCCTGCTTTAGACACTAACCCCGCAAATACCCAAAAGCCGCCATTGGTAAGCCAGCGGGTCGTCAGAGAACATTCCCCAAACATGTAGACATCACCTCCTTTTTACATCACTCGCTTGCCTTTTTGGGGGTTCAGGCCTTGGTGTTTGGCACGTTTTTTCCTTCTGTTCCTGTGTAAAGCATCTTTGTGACAGTTCTCTGTTAAAAGCCCTATAGCAATAAAATAGATTTGATTTGATCTGATTTGATTGGACGTCCTTCATCGCGCGCGGTTCATCGCGCGCGGAGATCGTCTGGGCCAATCGAGCGCGTTCTCAGGCGCTGTTTCTGGACCCGCGGAAGGCAGAAGCTGGTCCTTTAATGCCGTGGCTTCGGCCAGCAGAAGGAGATTAGCGGTAATGGCGGCCATGTTTCAGACGCGGGCCGCCGCCATGCTGGGGTGGGAGGTCGCGCACACAGGGCCACCCACTTCGTCGCCGTGCCGACAGCACCACTCTCCCACTCGCAGCCTCGCTCTGGTGCAGGGCCGTGGCCAAGCAGGGGGCCGTGTGAACAAGTAAATAAATCAGCTCTTAATGACGCTGAAACACACAGATACACACACCCACACACACACACACACACACATACACTCCCACACACACATACTCTCTACACACAACATACACACACACACACACACGCATATCCACACGCATACACGCACACACACACACACACACTCATACACACACACAGATACACACACACGCGCACACACACACACACAGATGCACACACGCACTCACTCACACACAGATACACACACAGTCACACACACACACACACACACACACACACACAGATACACACACAGACACACACGCAGATCCACACGCATACACACACACAGACACACACCTGCACACACATGCACACACACACACACACACGCATACACACACTCCCACACACACACAGATACACATACGCACACACACACACACACACTCCCACACACACACACATACACATATACACACACACACACACGCACATACACAAACTCCCACACACACACAGTTGCACACACACAGTCACACACACACACCCCCTCTTTGCCACTTTGATCCTCCTTTTGTTGTCGATTCTCACACCACTGCGTGTGAGGAGTGCCTGCCTGTTTGAGAAAGCAGATTTAATTAGGATTATCTTACGTTCTTTATTTATATGCGCAGAGCCCCTTTTCCAAAGGCGCTCTGCTTGTAATTTAAATGCACCTGTTTTGGGGCTCTATTTATAGGCCTGCATTTATAGCACCGGTGTAACTGAGGTAAAGTGTGCAGGGACGCCGAAGAGCACCAAACACACGTACCGCTAAGTCTGTCCGGCGCTATCGTTGTGTTCCGCTGCAGATTCGATGACACCCTCCAGGTTGCCAGATTCGGCCGTGATTCAGCCCTGATGTGTCCGGCGGTGGTTATGGTGGCCTTCTTCAGTCCCTCTTTGCCGTTTAGCCGGACAGCGCTGGCGACTCGCCCTCGGGGGGTCTGAGATGAGAGCACGCACCGATCCACGGGAGGGAGATGCGGATGCTGTCGTAATTCAGGGGGGAGCGGGGGGGCACGTTCGTGATGGCGGCTGACCCCGCGCTGACCCCGCGCCGACCCCGCGCCAGCCTCCCGTCCCCCTCAGTGACACGCCCGCCCGTGCCCCCCTCAATTGCGTTTGAGGACCCGCGGAGAGGCAGAGGGGCGATGTGGCTGAGGAGCGTGTGGGTGGTTTAGGGCGGGGTGGGTGGGTGCGTTTGAGGACCCCGGAGAGGCAGAGGGGCGATGTGGCTGAGGAGCGTGTGGGTGGTTAGGGTGGGGTGGGTGGGTGCGTTTGAGGACCCGCGGAGAGGCAGAGGGGCGATGTGGCTGAGGAGCATGTGGGTGGTTTAGGGCGGGTGGGTGCGTTTGAGGACCCACGGAGAGGCAGAGGGGCGATGTGGTGGAGGAGCGTGTGGGTGGTTTAGGGTAGGGTGGTGGGGTGGGTGGGGGGGGGATTGGCGAGGTGCTTTCGGGACCGGGTACAGCCGGGGGGGGCCCGGGGCGTGTGAAGAAACGTGGGGTGATGAAACGGGGCCGACGGTTCGCGGCGTTTCGGACGGTTCTGAAACGGACGCCTGTGATCCAGCGGCTCGCCGTGAGAGGCGGGGCTTAGCGGGAAACCCGCCCCTGTTAAAAAACGCGCCCCTCCACACTGCCCTGCAAAGGGAAAAATAACCACGTTCAAATCTGCATTCATTAGCTGCTTCAGCTGGTCACTTCAACGGACTGTATCGTTTTGTTTTTTAAAGGTGCGTTTTTGAATTGCATTTTGAAAGTTTGAAAGCAAACTAGTCTAAGTGAGTTTGATTGATGGATAATGGTTGTTTTCGTTTTGGTGTTTAGACACAGTGATTTATGCAAAGTGCCATTTATGCAGGGCTGCCACCATGAACTGAAACACGAACCTGACGATGCTGTTATTTTAGCGAATCACAGGTTAGATTGGGTCTCGCAGTTTGTGCTTGTGTATATGCATGTGTTTATGCACATGTGTGTGTGTGTTTGTGTGTTTGCGTTTGCATGTGTGTTTCTACAGTATCTGTGTCTGTATGTGTGTGTGTGTGTGTGTGTTGTGTGTGTGTGTGTGTATGTGTGTGTGTGTGTGTGTGTGTGTGTGTGTGTGTGTGTGTGTGTGTGTATGTGTGTGTTTGTGCTTGCATGTGTGTGTGTGTATGTATGTGTGTGTGTGTGTGTGTGTGTGTGTATGTGTGTGTGTGTGTGTGTGTGTGTATGTATGTGTATGTGTGTGTGTGTGTGTGTGTGTGTGTATGTGTGTGTGTGTGTGTGTATGTGTATGTGTGTGTGTGTGTGCTTGTGTGTGTGTGTGTGTGTTTTCTCCTGTACCTGTGTGTGAGAGTGTGTATTACACAGCACTGTAATGCTGAGCAGGTTTCCTTCCTAAAGCTGTTTGTTATGAATGGGTGTGAATCCAGAGCGGGTTCTGAGGCTAAGCTGGCGAATGGTAACTCAGCCCACAGAGGCAGCGGAAAGACCGTTCCCATCGCTCCATCACCACCGGCCCGTTAGCTTAATGCTGCGTGCTCTCCGGCTTCCTGCACGATAATCAAAGCCCGCCGTGGAAGAGCTGACGATCGATAATCTATACCAGACCACACCGTGGCGTACCAGCTCAGGTGCCTCAGCGACCGAACACTCCCCGTTCACCTTCCTCCTGACGAGCTCAGGTGCCTCAGCGACCGAACACTCCCCGTTCACCTTCCTCCTGACGAGCTCAGGTGCCTCAGCGACCGAACACTCCCCGTTCACCTTCCTCCTGACGAGCTCAGGTGCCTCAGCGACTGAACACTCCCCGTTCACCTTCCTCCTGACGAGCTCAGGTGCCTCAGCGACTGAACACTCCCCGTTCACCTTCCTCCTGACGAGCTCAGGTGCCTCAGCGACTGAACACTCCCCGTTCACCTTCCTCCTGACAGACCAACTCAAATGCCAATGACACTCCAAAAAAAAGAAAATAATAATAATAATAATTAAAAAGGGTGTGATTTCTCTGTGCCGGTGTTCAGAACGGAGAGGGGGATTGTGGGATTGGAGGACGCGCCGCGTCGTTCGTCACGGTCGACCTTTTTAAAAATGGCGGCGGCCGTTAATTCTGACGGGCCGCTGATCTCACGCTCCCGTCTAAAAAGGCACCCCGGGGGAGAGTGTTTATGACGGCATAAAACCCGGGGAAAGCGCACGGTCGGACGCGCAGAGCGTTGGGAAATCGGCGGTACGGTGCGAGAGGCCGTCGACTCCAGCGTGTGTGCGAGCTTGTTCCGGATAAGCAGTTTGCCCTGCGCTGCAGTTTTCAGAGCAATCACACATTTTTGGGGACATTTTTGTAATCATACATCGCAGCATCCAGGTGAACATATGCGTCATCTGTAAAGACACAGAAGCCAGGATTCAATCAACTTTTGTCAGTGCTTTGCCAATGTCATTGTCATTTTTAAAAAAACCTTTTTATCTTTAACGAAGACAGCTTTGAGACTTCAGCGATCGCTCACCAAACGATTGTTTCTGTTTTTAAAAAAAATGAATATTTGGTAACAGTTGAATCCGGGCCGGCCCCACGATCGGTGACTATCCCCGAAAACCTGGCCTCAGAGCTTCAGAGCTTCAGAGCTTCAGAGCTTCAGCCGGCAGGCGGTTCCCTGCCAGGGAGCCCCGCCCCGCCCCGTCCCGAGCGCGGTGTGTCCTGGAATGGCCTGCTCGGATAATCGCTCTTTTTTTTAGGGTTTCCGAGCGAGCGCCCACGCAGAGCGAGACGGCCTCTCTCTCTCTCTCCCTCTATCCCTCTCTCTCTCTCCCTCTCTCTCTCTCTCTCTCTCCTCTCTCTCTCCTCCCTCTCTCTCCTCCTCCCTCTCTCTCTCTCTCTCTCTCTCCCTCCCTCTCTCTCTCTCTCTCTCTCTCTCCTCTCCCTCTCTCTCTCTCTCCCCCCTCCTCTCTCTCTCTCTCTCTCTCCTCTCTATCCTCCTCTCTCCTCTCTCTCTCTCCTCTCTCTCTCTCTCGTCTCTCTCTCTCTCTCTCTCTCTCTCTCTCTCTCTCTCTCTCTCTCTCTCTCTCTCTCTCTCTCTCTCTCTCTCCTCTCTCACGGTTCCCCGCGTGCTGCATGGCGTCTTTTGATTCGCCGGCCGTTCCACAGGCCATTACCCCGCGAGAAGCTGATGCTCGGAAGGGGGGGGGCATGGGGGGGTGCTGGCGTGAGTGGATGTCGGGTTGCCTCGATGCCCTCATGCAGTTTTTTTCCCCGCTTCAATCTCCTTATTCGCGTGGGGGGGGGGGGGGGGGGGGGGGGTCCTATGGCCTCGGCAGATGCGCCGCCGTGTTAAACTTTACGTCGCCTGAAAGCGGTTCTCCTCGAGCGCGCGCTCAGGACAGAGAGGCCGCGTCCGCGGCGTAGAATCGTCCGTTTCACGGCGTCGTCGTTAACGCCGTTTCCGCTAAAAGGCGCGACTCGCCCTGCGCGGCGCGTTCTCTTCATAAACGAAAATATCGAAACGGACTGCGCCTCGCCGCGTAGGACACGCATGCGTTCCGCAAACGCCTCTGAAGGAAGCTAACGATCGTCCCGGCTGTAACTGTGTCCGCACCCCTTCTCCCCGGGACGGCGAGCATCGCTGAGGCCACCGAAGACTAATGGTGATGGATACGCAGGCGCGGCTGTGAATATGCAGCACTGCGGCGTGCTGAACATGGCTCATTAAATTCTAATTTGATGCGTGTAACACGCTACCTGGGCACCTGTGGCAAGGGACCAGAGTGTCTACTGTGGCATTTCCTTTCCTAGCTGCATATCGATATTACTGCACTTACATTACTGCACTTCACACAGGAACACACACACACACGGAAGCACACACACACAGGAAAACACACACACACACACACACACACACACACAGGAACACGCACACACAACACACAACACACACACACACAGGAACACACACACACACACACACACGCAAGCACACACACAGGAACACACACACACACACACAGACACGCACACACAGGAACACACACACACACGCAAGCACACACACACACAGGAACACACACGCACACACAGGAACGCACACACACACACAAACACACACAAACACACGCACACACACACATACACACATCCCCTCGTTCTTTCAGAACGGGCATGCACTGGGTTTGGGCGTACTCCACTGTGTGCCAGAAAGCGCCGGAAATCACCTTCCCCTCCGGCCTCTGCCCGCCCGCTGGCTCTCGCACACCGTACACCTGGCTCCGCTCCACTACACCCCCCACTGCCCCCCCCCCCCCCCAGGTAAAACAGGGACAACGTCACTGCTCCCCTCCCTGTGTAAAACAGGAATGACATCACTGCTGCGGTGTGGGCTGGGCATCTGTCCTCTCTCTATCCTTATTTTTCTCTCCTCTGAAGTGCGCTGGCTCTGCCCCCCCCCTCCCCCCCCCCCCCCACCACCACCCCACCCTCCCCCCTCTGCTCCGGCCTGCCGGACTCTATCGATCAGCCCGTGAAATCTGACGTCCGAAAAGAGAAAGTTGGAGTCGGAAAGAAAGAAAAAAACAAAAAAAAGAACAAGAAGAGAGGAGGAGGGGAAAGAAAAGGGGGAATAAATGGGGTCTGGCTGTTCGCCTGGGTGTTTCAGGGAGTCTAAGTACCTCTCGTTCCTGCCGTTTCGCATCTGTCCGTTTACTTCCTGGGTAATCGTTGTCTTGCGCCGGGGATTTAACCCTCTGCGGGATGCGTACCCCTCCTGTCTGCGGGAGGGCGCTGAACGAGCCCGGCCCCAATTTAGCCCGGCTCCAGATGGACTCATCAGTCAGCTCGTTTGGGCGGGGCTCAGGCGCGATAGGCCAGCTCGACACTCAGTCCAGGTAGTACATTACAGTTAATTACTTAATTAAAAGTGATCGATGGGCGGCATGTGGCTGCAGTTGAACTGCGCCGTCCCCGCACAGCGAGGAGGTTCGAATCCCGGCCTGGGAGCCTTTCTGTGCGGAGGTTATATGTCCTCCTCGTGTCCGTGCAGGTTTCCGCTGGGCACTCCTGTTTCCTCCCACGGTCTAAAGGTATTGTGGATTAGGCTGATTCGAGACTCTAAATTAACCTGTAGGTATGAGTGTGTGTGTGTGAATGGTTGTGTGCCCCACGAAGGGTTGGTGACCTGACTGTCTCTCGCCCACTGCATGCTGGGATAGCGCCCTGGCCCTGACCAGGAATAAGCGGTTAAAAAAGATGGATGGATGGAAAGTACTTGATGGATGCCATGATACTTGCCCTGTCAGGTTTTGAGATTATGGGCAGGGGGGTGGACACTAGGGGGGGGGGGGGGGGGGGTGTCATCTGTGGGGATTGACTTGCAGTAAACTCGGGTTGGCTTTGTCAAAATGGCATCTCAGAGGCCCACTCCCATCATGCACCACACTGACGCAGGCAAGGAACCCTTGGATTTCGTCTGGACAAAAACATGCTAACCTTTTTATTTTTTTTCTGGAATGCCTGCAGACTTTCACAGACGTCAGAGGAACCTTTCGTGGTCGAACCTAAAAACCATGGCGTGAGACAGGTGTGCTCGGACTTTGCTTTTGAAAACAAAAGCAAAAAAATTTTTAAAAAAGCATCCGTTCACTTTCACTCATTCCGAGAGAAAGTGATTTTTCGATGCGCGAGACTAACGTCCCTGAGAGAAAGAACTAAAAAAAAACAAAAACGAGAAAAAAAAAGCGAGCGGTACAAGGATGAAGCGGTACATGGGTTTGGGGCCAAACAGCACTACATCACCTTAGATCAGGCGCTCCTTATGGGGGGGGAAAAAAGAAAAAGAACGAAACTCCCCTCCAACACAAAATGATATAAATTACGGCGGTTATGGTCTATACGTTTCAATTTAACGTGCTTGTAATGATGAATTATTTCGGTTACGGATCCCAGAAAAAAAAAAAAAAAAAAAGAAAGGAAGAGAAAGGAGAGGAGAGGAGCTGAGCGCGCTCGGACCGGTGGGGATGTTAGAACAATCGCGGCTGTCCGCGAGGGCGGGCGGCCATTGGTCGATAAATTAATGAGTAATTACAGCCCCCTCTGCCCGCCGTGCCTCTGCTTGGACACCCCGCACAGGTGTAATGGAAATGTATTAAGTGTGGCTGATTGGGGAGGGGGAGGGAAGGGGGGGGCAGAGGTATTGAAAAACGATCTCACCTCTAACTCCTCAACTGTATCAACAATATGCACCCGGGTGAGTTATAGCCCCTCTGTGTGCCCGTGATTGCAAAAAGAACGAGTACAAAGTGGTGAACCGGGCTCTAATCGCTCCAGTTACTAAGTCTGTTTTTAACCCTTTAAGTTGTGAGGTCACAAATATGCAATTAGAATGTTCTCATTCCGAACATTCTAATGGTGATGTCACAATCGCTGCTGGAAGCAATGGAGTTCTGGAACACTGACCCGTTGCCTGCCCTTCAGAGGGTTACATTTTCTCTGCACCATGTAACTTCCCTGTGACACTGCGTCCTTTAATTGCGATCTGAAGGACCCTGATCGGGATTGGCTCGCATTGCTGGCGTGCCATCAGCTCCTGATCATTTTATTTGGTTTGCATACGCCCTCGGGCAGGTGAGTGTGCAGCTATGCGTTCTCCACCATGTGTTCAGCTGTGAGGGAATGGTGTTCTTCAGGAATGTACTGACCCCAACAGTCCAGTGAGTGGGTCTGTGAGTGGGTCTGTTGTGGTGATTACAGCGATGTACTGACCCTAACAGTCCAGTGAGTGGGTCTGTGAGTGGGTCTGTTGTGGTGATTACAGCGATGTACTGACCCTAACAGTCCAGTGAGTGGGTCTGTGAGTGGGTCTGTTGTGGTGATTACAGCGATGTACTGACCCTAACAGTCCAGTGAGTGGGTCTGTGAGTGGGCCTGTTGTGGTGATTACAGCGATGTACTGACCCAGACAGTCCAGTGAGTGGGTCTGTGAGTGGGTCTGTTGTGGTGATTACAGCGATGTACTGACCCTAACAGTCCAGTGAGTGGGTCTGTGAGTGGGTCTGTTGTGTGTCTGGCAGCTGGTGTGGAACTGGGTGGCTGGTGGGGACAGTGACCCCAGAGAGGGTGGATTCCCTGACTGCTCACTGACTCTCTCTCTCTCTCTCTCTCTCTTTCATGTGGGCAGTCAGTGTGGTGGGTTTTTTTTTTTTTTTTTGCTTTTCTTCTGTGGGTAAGTGAAACCGAAAGCTGTGACTCATTAGCGGTGCATGCTGGGATAGTGGAGTGGAGGACGCAGAGGAAACTGAAGCACAGCGGGGTGAGGGTCGGAGGAATGAGGAGGAGAGAAACGAGCTGAAGGTGCGGGTGCTTAGCGCTGAATTAGCTGCCCCCGCACTAGGGCTAGGGACGGGCACTTTGGCCTGCTGTCTGCCCCCCCCCCCCCCCACACACACACACACACACGCCCCCCCCCCCCCCCCCCCCCCCCCAGGACTGCCTCCTCTGCTCAGCTTAATGCAAGCAGTCCTGAACCGGTTAGACGAACTGAAAACTGACCTGACCGTGTTTTTCCCCTCTGAACCCCCAACCCAGGGCAGGCTCCCCCTGTTCAGTCTGGTTTCTTCTTATTTGGCCACCTTTCCTCCCCCACCACTGTTCCTTTCTGTTTTCTGTGTGGGGGGGGGGGGGGGGGGGCTTTACGCTGGGGTATGTTTCGAGGCGTAGTGGGGGGGAAATAATTGTGAAATGAGCTATCTAGATACGTTTTGATTTGATCTGATTTGAGAGAGGGAGGGAGGGCGGGGGTGGGGGGGGGAGACGGTGGGCGAGAACGTTCCGGCAGGTAAAGCAGCCTATCGTGAGAGGCCCCTGGCGTAGCCACACAGGGTCCACCCAGGGCCACCCACGCCAGCAGGGAGCAAGGGATTCTGGGTAATGAGATCCACCTCTCTCGCCCCCTACTCTCTCTCTCTCTCTCTCTCCCTCTCTCTCTGACAGCCTCTGTCTTCAAACTGCCTCTCCCCCCTCCTCCTTCCTCCCCCTCGTTCGCTCTCTTCTTTTTCTCACACGTCTCTTCCTCTCCTCTCACGCTGTCAGACTAAATTTCTGTCGCCGTGCTCCTCCGCTCCCCCTTCTCCGCGCCCGCGACTCTCCCACCTTCCGCCCCTCGCTGTTCTTTTCGGAGAGGTGTTTCTCTCGCTCCGTCCGGCGTCCCGCCAGCCCCTCTCCACCTCCGTTTGTCAGTGTTTCCTCAAACCCGCCATGCCGCCTCCCTCTCTCTCTCTCTCCCTCTCTCCCTCTCTGCAGTCCATCTGACTCATTCTGACATATTTCTGCAAGTTTTTTTTGACACGTTTTTACCAGTCCGGGCAGCATGAGTATAACAGAAATAAACAAACAAGCAGAGCTCTGCTGGGGAGAGATGGTTTCGGGACCGCCCCGTTGGAGACCCTCAGAGCCCGGAGCTGTCTTGGTGTTCCCCGTCCCTGCGGGGGAACCCTTTAAAGTGGTGTCTCTCCTCCCCGAAGTTTCGACCAACGAAGGATCAGTCAGCCCTGTCATCTTCAAACGGCCTATCGTCTCCCTCCGCGCTCTTGAGCCAGGAAGCCCGCCTCGGCTGTGATTGGCTGTCAGCCCCCTGTCAGGCGGCCCGCCCCCTCGCGTTTCCGTGGTTGCCTGAGGGGGGCCGTGGGCCGGCTGAGCTGCCATTTCGGAGTCCGTGGGCAGGTGTTTGTTTGTTTGAACGGGACGACCGAAGTTTGACCGGGCGTAGGTGTCCTCTGAACGGCCCACAGCTGTGACCGTGGACCCCCCGGGGGGGGAAGCTAAAGGAACAGGGTGAAAATAGCATGATACGGTTACAAAAAAATTGGGGATGCTAAATATACACAGACATTAGCCGGTCTGATACTAATGAGGCTTTTTGGGCCTGTAGTGAATCTCCTGCACCACAGAGAGAGTCTGGGATGATGAGATGATGTCACTTTACGATGATGACTAGCGATGTCATGTTGTGTTGTTTTATGTTGTGTTACCCTGCCACACCTATAGGAGGCGCGAACACTAAAAAAAATAAGGTGACTGTATTGGTGGTAGAAGGAAAGACAGATGGGATGTTGAAGAAAGAGGAGCGTGAATTATTATTGAACCTACTGTAGTTACAACATGTAATAAGAGGTGTATTACCGTGGTTGACGTAAATTTTAACGCTCACTTGTATGGAGCCAGCATCACGTGGGCGCTGCCTCATGGGGATTTCAGAGGGGCGTGGCACCCCAAACTATCTCCAGACTCACCTCGTCCCACAGCCCGGTCAAAGAGAGAGAAAGAGAGAGAGAAAGAGAGAGAGAGAGAGAGCGGGGAGAGTGAGCAAGCAGTTAGCAGGCTGGTCTTGAGGAGAGGGAATCGGGGTGTGAAGTATAGATCTGCCCTGGGGCACTGCTGTCTGTGTGTGTGTGTGCGTGAGTGTCTGTATGTGTGTGTCTGTGCGCGTGTGTGTGTGTGTGTGTGTGTGTGTGTGAATGCTGTCACTGTGTGAAAACCACAGGCTGAGGCTGAACATCTGATCTCACTGTAGCTGCCGTTGCCACGGCCACAGCTGGGTGTTCTATTGACAAGCGATTCTTTCACTCTCTCTTTCTCTGCTTCTCTCTCTGTTCAGTCCTACTTCTCTCTAACACATCTGATTTACTCTCTTTCCTTTTCTCTCTCTGTCACCCTCATTTCATTTCCCTGTTTTTCTTTCTCTCTCAGTCTGCCACTCGTCCTCTGTCATGTATTCAATCTCTCATCTCTGTTTCTCTCTCTCTCTTTCTCTCTTTGTTTCTGCCCCCTTCTCTTTTCTTTTACGCCTTCCCTCTATATTCCTCTCCCATTATCTCTCCCTGTCTCTGTCTGTCTCCCTCTCTCTCTCTCTCTTTCTATTTCTGTTGCTCTTTTAGTCTGTCTCTCGTGATGGCGTGAGAGTAATAGTAGAAGAGAGAAGCCAAAGCGTTTCCCGAGTGGAGGAGGAGGAGGAGGAGGAGGAGGAGGAGGCTCTCTCGTGCCGCCCTGGGATTTGTTATGTGTGTGAGGAGCCGCTTTGGCTGGGACCGGAGGACTCGCGTCCTGCCCGCTTTCCCATCATGCTCTCTGTCAGGCCGCCGCGCTGCCGGAGAACAGACAGACCCCAGCGCGCGCGCGCAGCCTGACAGCGTCATCATTAAGACCCCGGGGGGGGGGGGGGGGGGGGGGGGGGGATGGGCTGTGTGCGTGAGAGTATGTGTGTGTGTGTATGAGTGTGTGTGTACGTGTGCATGTGTGAATGAGTGTATGTGTGTGTGAGTGTGTATGAGAGTGTGTGCATGTTTGTGTGTGTGTGTGAGATAGAGAGAGTGTGTATCTATGTGCGTATATGAGTGTAGGTGTTAGGGCCGGTGGGTGGCTGTCATTTCATCCCACTGTCATTCACCCCCCTGTGTGGCATTTGTGCCACCTTCACATGCAGTGGTGGCACAAATACAGAGTTCTACTGAGTCCTCTACACCTCTCCCTCATGCACACATGCACACATACGCATACACACACGCACAAATGCACACACGCACACACACACGCGCACACACACACACCTTACGTTCCCTCGCACGTAGCCCCCTCACACCCACGGGACACCACGCGGTTGAACGGCAGTCTCCGCAATTTCGGCATGGCTTCCAGAAATCTGAGAAGGTCTGAAAGAGACGAGCCGGCGGAAGCGGGTTTTGGCGCGGCTGCCCCGAACGAAATCTGTTCGCAGCCACGTCTCCGGCGGAAGCAGGTCCAGCGCATGGGGTTCGTTATTTAGACCAGCGGCCCACGGCGGGGGTCTTCCTCCGCCCCTCGCCCCTCGTCCCGCAGGTCCACAGGGGGGCGGCGGTGCCATGGCCCGGCCCGCCGTTTTTCGGCCCTGCCGCGCCAGAACCGGAGCTCTCGCCGGCGGCAGCAGCAGCGGCGTAATTAAAGTAACGAGTCACAGAGACCAGGAGGGGGACCCGGGCGCAATCACGGGACACCGTAGGCGGGGGGTGTCCGGGCCTTAACGAAGCGCATAAATCTGACCTAACGAGCCGCCGGGGGGGGGCTTACGAGCCTGCTGTACTCTGACACGCGAGGGGGGGGGAGTCGTAAAACACGGGGCGGGAAGGTGGGGGGGGGGGGGGGAGTTTAACGATGGTCTTAAAGTGACGGCGCCGCTGTTCACGCTCAGCCCTCTCTTCCCGTCCGGAGCTCCGTCCTCCGTCTCCTTCCCTTCTTCCATTCTTCCGTTCGTCTTTTTTTTCTTTTTCTTTTTTTCCCCTGCTTTTTCTCCCCGGTGCGGAATGCCCTGTCGCGTTAATTGGCGCTCGTTGCCACGACCTCGGCCTTCTCTGTCGATTTTCGGGGAGAGTGCAGACAGACGTACTCCCCGGGCTCCTCCCTGCTTAACTGCTGCTTCTCATGAGGAGCTGCTGACCGGTCAGCACAGATCTGTGGGGCCCGTCCACGCACTGGAACAGGTACCAGACCATGGGGCCCAAACATGCAGTAGAACAGTGCCTTAACAGATACCAGGCCGTGAAATGCGAAATGCGCTCCTGCAGTATGTACCACACACCTGCTCGAGCTCTTATTGTAGCAGATACAGGCGATCTGACACAGTGCTCACAAGAAAACTTTTCAGATTGCGGAGGCTGCTCAAAATTGCGGACACCGTCGTTCAGCTGTGTGGAATGGCCCTTGTGCGGTCGGGTCCCGTGGGTGTGTGGGGACTGCTTGCGAGGGAAGGGAGGGTGTGTGTGTGTGTGTGTGTGTGAGTGTGTGTGTGTGAGTGAGCACACACACACAAAAAAAAAAACATATCGGCAGTGTTGTACGCTGTGGTGTGCAGGACATCCAGTCAGTCATTATAGAACTCTATGGACGTGTGATTGTGCCACTGCCTGTAGTAATGCTGGGGGGGTTTTAAAGGGGCACCAGAATAAATTGTGCAAAAAAAAAATCATTTTCCAGTTATTATGTGCAGAATTTTGATTCAGTTGGCGGGGGGGGGGGGGGGGGGGGCTGAGAGCCGGTCGGTACAATTGAGGTCATTCAGATTTTCTGTACAATTACATAAACTCGGGAGCCCATTTTCCACAGGGGATATCGTCGCTGTGAAAACGCATCGATGCGGAAGTAGCCGAACGGCAGTTACGCAGAAATTCAAATGTAAATTTTATTTTATTTTTTTTAAGGGGCGGTGTCGCGGCGAAAGGCTGCAGCGGTTCAGACATCCCATATAATGGCGGGTACAGATAGCTCTGGAGGTTGATAACGGAAAATTGTTCTGTGGCCCGGTGTGGACACAGTGCGGTTATTTACCTGTCAGTTCTGCCTCGCGCACCCCTCTCTGTCTGTTCTGGCTCTCCTCTCCCCTCACCTCCCTTCATGCGCGCTGACCCCGAGCTGCGGGTGTGTCTGCCCCACTGTTCTCTTCTGCGTGACCCCCAGACTGGAGGGGTGAGGGAAGGGAGTCACGCAAAGACCACTCCTCTGCTCTCTCTCTCTCCCTCTCTGTAGGTGCTTTCATGTGTGTGTGTGTGCGTGTGTGCGTGTGTGTGTGTGTGTGTGTGCGTGTGTGTGTGTTTGTGTGAGTGTATGTGTATGTGTCTGTGTGAGTGCAGGTGCTTTTATATGTGTGTGTGTACCTGTGTGTGTGAGCATGCATGCGTGTGTGTGTGTGTGTGTTTGTGTGCTTGTGTGAGTGTATGTGTGAGTGTGTGTGTGTGTGTGTGTGTGTGTGTATGAGCACAGGTGAGTGTGTGTGTGTGTGTCTGAGTGTATGAGCACATGTGAGTGTGTGTGTGTGTGTCTGAGTGTATGAGTGCATGTCAGTGTGTGTGTGTATGTCTGTGAGTGTGTGTGTATCTGAGTGTATTAGCGCAGGTGAGTGTGTGTGCGTGTGTGTGTGTGTGTATGTGTATGTGTGTGTGTGTGTGCATGTGTGTCTGTGTATCTGAGTGTATGAGCACATGTGTGTGTGTGTATGTGTGTGAGTGTGTCTGTGTATCTGAGTGTATGAGCACATGTGTGTGTGTGTATGTGTGTGAGTGTGTGTGTGTATCTGAGTGTATGAGCACATGTGAGTGTGTGTGTGTATGTGTGTATCTGAGTGTATGAGCGCGTGTGAGTGTGTGTGTGTGTCTGAGTGTATAAGCGCATGTGAGTGTGTGTGTGTGTGTCTGAGTGTATGAGCGCAGGTGAGTGTGTTAGTGTGTGTAGTGTCAGCAGTAGTGCAGACCCCTGTGCTCCCGCCCAGTGGGCCTGTAGCAGCCGCAGGAGGGAGATGGGGGTCAGAGGATCAGGAAGAGGGCAGTTTGCGTGGGACCCCCAGAGGTGGGGGGGGGGCTCATTTATATTCTCCCCAGCAGTGCGGGGGCTCTCTAGGCACAGACACGCAGCCGGGACTCTGTTGCAGGTCCTGCCCTGCGCTGATGGACTGGGCTTATCCAGCTCAGCACTGCCCGCAGATCCACCCCCCCCCCCCCCGGCCCCCCCCGACCCGTGTCATCAGGTCACCTCTGCACACACACCGCCGCCCTGATAGGCCCGGCCGCAATTCGGCCTCGCTGAGTGGGGTCTGTCTGAGGTGACCTCCCCTCTGCTCTTCCCTGGAGCTCTGTCTCTATCTCACTCGCCTTCCCTCTCTTTCTCTTGCCTCTCCCTCTCTCTCTCTCTCTCTCACTCGCATATCCCTCTCTCTCTCTCTCTCTCTCTCTCTCTCTCTCACACTCTCTCTCACTGTTTCTCTCTCTTGCTCACCTCTCCCTCTTTCTTGTTCACCTGTCCCTCTCCCTCTCTCCCCCTCTCTCTCTCTGACTCTCTCTTTCTCTCTAGCTTCCCCGCGCCTCTCCCTCTCCTTCTCCGAACGCTCCTCCCTGATATCTGTACTCTAGTGGGACAGAGAGCGGGGGAAACCGCCTAGCACACACTCGCTCGCTCACTCTCTCCTTCGCTTATAGGTGGAGTTCTGAAGCATGTGCAGATCCGGGTCCGCGGCACCTCATGTTGCCCGGTTACACAGAGCAGCAACGGGTCACGGCAGGCCCTCTGCAGTTGCCGTGGCGCCTGCCGTTTCCCAGGCGACGGGTGTGAGACCGGTCCCGTGTCTCTCGGGGAACAGGAGGGGAGCAAAGCGTTGCTCCTGGGGAAGAGCGAGTGGGGGGGGGGGGAGGTTGCTCCTGGGGAAGAGCGAGTGGGGGAAGGGGGGGGAGCTGTGCTCCTGGGGAGATGTACAGCGGGCAGCGGCTGGGTGGCACCAGTCCTGATAGAGATCCTGTTTACACCGGCAGCTGCTCATCAGGGCCCTGTGCTGCAAACAACACCCATCCATCCACACGGCTCCACACTGCACCTCTCTCTCTCTCTCTCTCTCTCTTTCTCTCTCTCTCTCTCTCTCGTTTTCTCTCTCTCTCTTTCTCTGCTCTTCTTCTTTCCTCCTGACTTTCTTTCTTTCCGCTCTTTTTATTCCTGGGGTTTCTGTGGTTTCTTTTTGTCTTTTGGTTCCAGCTCCACACACTCTCCTTTTCATTCTTTATTTCTTTCCTTCCTCATTCTGTTTGGCCTCCTTTGTTCTCTTTCTGTTTGTTTGTCTGGACACCTCTTTTCTCTTGGGCTTACTGTCTCACTGTCTATTTGTCTGTCTGCCTGTCTGTCTGTCTGCATTTTTATAGTTTTGGCCAATCTACTTCCTGGTGATATTTGGCAGAATTATTTGAATGTTAGATTCCACGATTCATCTTGTAGATGCTCTTGTCCTGAGCACTGTGCAAAAGAAAACGCAATAAGTTCAGTGTGGAGATCTGCTGGCTGAATCCATGATTGAGGTCAGAGGTCAAAGGTTGCGGCTCGATCGCGGCGTCTCTTCGGGTGGGGTTTTAGGGGTGTCGTTCGCTTGCTGTAGAAATGATCTGAGGGTCACGCGTCTCAGACTAACCCCAGAACCTCCTTTAACGTCCTTTAACCCTCTGAAGAGTAGGCTGTTTGGAATCTTTTCTTTTTTATCAGTGTTCTAGAACTCCACTGCGTTCAGTTACTGGTAGTGATTGTGACATCAGCGTTGGAATGCTCAGTTGAGAAGGTTAATCCATAGGCGCTTGGATACAGCCGTTTTCTCATGGTTTTGGACCAGCATCCTGTTCGCATGGAGACTGGGAAGGCCAAGGCCTGGGAGAGGAGGAGGAGAGAGAGCAAGGAGGAGTGAAGGAGACAAGGAGGAAGGAGAAAGGGGATGAGAGAGAGAGGGGATGAGAGAGAGAGGCCAACGGAAAAAAAAAATCCATCCCCGCCTTGGAAAATGATTTGGGAGAATCTCATCTCGGTGCTGTCAGCTCTTGGGCTGTGACGCCTGTCAGTCAAACGCCAGCCAAGGCCGACGCTTCCTGCTCGGACCCCGCCTCCTGGGCACGAGCGTCTCACTTCCTGGTTATTAACCCCGACAGCGATGGCCTCTGTAGCCAGGGTAACAAGCTGTGCTGTCTGCCCAATCGCGCTTTGTTGTGACTCCCAGAAATTGCCAATTTGCAACTGAGGGAAAGATGAAATGCGAGTAATTTGCCTGGACAATTTTAACCTTTTTTTATTATGAGGTTGCGCAGTTTAGATGAGAGGGTCTTGCGATGGAGTGTAGAGCCTTTATTGACTTTCATCAACAACAAAAAAAAAAAAAAAAAAAAAAAAAAACCAAAAAAAACACCGGAGTGATACAGCACTCTTTTGGCCAGATCAAATAGTGTCTCAGGTCGAGTAGACAGTGAAGAGGGGGATAGCCAACGCATCCCTCTCCCTGATTGGTCACTCAAATATATGACAGTCTTTCTTAAATTGTAACCAATATGCTGTATATTCAGCACATATCTGTTATAGGCTTGCTGTGTTTGTTGTTTACCTACTCTTTTTTATTTTATTTTTTTTTTTTTATGGTACCCAAAAACAATGATGAAAGAACACAGCCAGTTTTTGTTGTGGCTTGGGAAAATTTTCAATATAAACCCCGGTCTCCCCCCCCCCCTTTAAGGTTGCCGTGGAAGCTCTCGGTTTGCAATGTTCTCAACCCCCCATGTAATTATGCGGTACGCAGTTCCAGAACGTCCTGGTCCTATCGAGCGTAGCCCGAGTCTCCTTCTGCAATATGTCATATTTAGTAACTTTGCAGGGAGCTGCAGCACTCAGAACGAGCGAACACAGGATTGGCATGTCAATGCAATCCAGGCCAACTGGCTCCAGACGAAAAAAAAAAGACTATTAATTCTGTTTGGCACCTAATCAAGCCTCTTTTAAGCAGGGACCTTTTAGGCAGGGACACTATTAAACAGGGACACATTTAAGAAGAGACACTTTTTAGCAGGGACACTTTCAAACAGGGGCACTTTTTAGCAGGGACACTTTCAAACAGGGACACTTTCAAACAGGGGCACTTTTAAGCAGGGACACTTTCAAACAGGGGCACTTTTTAGCAGGGACACTTTCAAACAGGGACACTTTCAAACAGGGGCACTTTTAAGCAGGGACACTTTCAAACAGGGGCACTTTTTAGCAGGGACACTTTCAAACAGGGACACTTTCAAACAGGGGCACTTTTAAGCAGGGACACTTTCAAACAGGGGCACTTTCAAACAGGGACACTTTCAAACAGGGGCACTTTTAAGCAGGGACACTTTTAAGAAGTGACACCTTTCGGTAGGAACACTTTTAAGCAGGGACGGTTTTAAGAAGGGACACTTTTAAGCAGGGACGGTTTTAAGAAGAGAAACGTTTAGCCTCCTCTGTGGGAAATGAGGCACCGTAGGCTCTGTGGCGAGACGCTGGCGGCACCGTAGAGGAGCACGTTCAAAATGGCGCCTTCCTTTGAGCCGCGATCGCCGAGCTTTGAGCCGCCGCGCCCTCGCCCAGGAGCTTCAGAGGAACTAATTTGGCACCTGGCGGGGAGCCGCTCCTCCGGGCCGCCGCCGGTGGGGGGGGGGGGGGGGGGGGAGAAGGAGACCGACCCCCCAGGTCCGCCGCGCTCCAGTGCTGATAGCGTGTGCGGGCGGAGGGAGGCACCCAACTGCCATACGGCGATAGGCCCAGTTTTCACCGCGATTTATTCACGGTGTTACCCGAGTCTTCAAAAAGGGCTTAATTAAGCCTGTGTGTGTAAGCCTCTCATACATTATACTCCCCCAACAGTTGCTATGGCACAGAGTTTTTATTTATTTATTTATTTTGTTGCCTGACTGACAGAAGCTGCATTATGTGGAAAACATCCAGGCTGTATGGATGGGCAGTCTGTGGAAAATATGAAACCCCTTCTCATGCTAAAAATAAGTGAAGTGAAGCAGGGTGGAGTTTTCTGACAGGAGGCACAACCGTGGCGCTCCTTCCTGGCCGTACGGCAGCCCCGTTATCCGACGTCAATCAACGTGACGCACGGCGGGAGCCGAATATTCTGACGCGTCTAACGGGGGTCTCCAGTGTCACGTGTTTAAAGCGCAGGTTCCGCACCGATGCTGGGCCGTTTCCAATTCCCGCAAACGTCCGTTAAAAAAAATCTAATCGTTCATCGTGGGGACCACCTGATGGAATCATGTTTTTCCCACACATTGAGAATGCTGTCATGCCAAACTAGCCGTTTGTAAAT